>JALIGW010000034.1:4810524-5070524 GCA_023053685.1 Diadophis punctatus similis | reverse complement strand
CATGAAAGTAATTGTGATGATTACTTTCATGAAAAAGCCCTCATTTTTTCTCCACACCAGTTTTCAGAGTTTAGAGCAAACTATATTTTCTATACATTAAGTCATTCTTTTACCTCACCGCAGTAGATATGGCAGAAGGCTTCCACCACTCAGCGGTTCAATAGAATTTATATCCCATTAATATTAAGTCCATAAAAGGGTTCTGTCAACATTTTTAGCACTTGGAAGCATCTAAGATGTGGGGGGGAGCCAAGCGTTGATTAGCCTGATTCTACCTGTAAAGGTTTTTGCTCTGGATTTTTCAGAGAGCAAATAAACTGTTCTTAGCGAAGCAAAGAGGTGGCTCCAATTGTTTCCCCAGCTTCTACCACACCATTGTGTCATCTGTTATTTGGCTTTCCATGATGATTCCAAAGCTTAATGTTTTCAAAAAGAGTCTTATTTAGGTAGACATTTTTCCATGTTATGTTTTGTATTCAGAAAAGAATTGGCTTGCAGAGGCAGGTACTTTCATGTTGCTTCAGTAACCTGGATCCTACTTTATTTTGCTTCCTCCCTGAGGCATGGGAAGTCTTTCAATAGACAAAACATCACCAAAGGATTTTGTGCTGATGAGACGCTGGCTTTGAGCCACTAGGAACAACTTCTTTTTTAAAAAAGAAAAAGCAATAATGCCTTGGTTGGACCACACTTGGAATGTTACATCTAGTTTTGGTAACCATGATGTAAAAGAGTTGTTAAGACTCTAGGAAGAGTGCAGAGAAGAGCAACAAAGACGATTAGGGGACTGGAGGCAATGATGTTCGTCCATTGTATTAGAAGAGGACCTTGACATCTATCAATTGGGGGGGATGTCAAGACTTGCGCGTGAATTGGATTAAAGTGAGGGAGAGGTGCGCATAGTCAGCCTCACTCTCTCTTCCCAGATTCCATCTTGCTCCAAATAGCAGGACAAGAGTCGAGACAGTTGGAGATGGGCTGGGCGCAGTGGTTGACCAGGGCGTCTTTCATGTCTTGCCGTGCTCTTAGCGTACCCCATCGCTTGCAGAGACCGCCTTCATGACCGTTGTCCTATTCTAGTAGATTTCATCTGCTCAATCTGCCATAATCTGTCTTCACATGCTCAGGATAGACAAGTCCCTATCTCACCGAAGGTCGATGACCCAACGGCTACTCTCAACCTGGTTTGGCCAGCCTGTAGAAGCTGTTGCCTGGGGTGTGGCTGCTGCGAATGCTACAGCTGCTAGGAGCCATAGGTGGGAGCTGAGTGACAGGTGGGGATCAAAGGTGAACGAGCTGCCCTAAAAGCTGCCCTAAAATGAGCTGCCGTAAAAGGACATGACATGCCCCTAAACCAGAGGTGCTACCCCTCCCTGAGCACCCCATACACCCCACTTGAGGCAATGAAGAACATATGAAGAACGGTTGCAGGAATTGGGTATGTCTATTTTAATGAAAAGAAGGACTAGGAGTGACATGATAGCTGTGTTACAATATTTGAAGGGCTGCCACAAATAAGAGGGTGTCGAGCTATTCTCCAAAGCACCTGAAGGCAAGACAAGAATCAATGAATGGAAATTAATCAAGGAGAGAATCAACTTAGAACTAAGGAGAAATTTCCTGACAGTGAGAACAACTAATCAGTGGAATGTCTTGCCTCCAGAAGTTTTTGGTGCTCCAACCTTGGAGGTTTTTAAGAAGAGATTGGACAATCATTTGTCTGAAATGGTATAGGATTTCCTGCTCAAGCAGATGGTTGGAGTAGAAGACCTCCAAGGCAGTGGTGAAATCCAATTTTTTTTACTACCGGCTCTGTGGGTGTGGCTTGGTGGGCA
This sequence comes from Diadophis punctatus similis, assembly GCA_023053685.1. Classification (NCBI taxonomy): domain Eukaryota; kingdom Metazoa; phylum Chordata; class Lepidosauria; order Squamata; family Dipsadidae; genus Diadophis; species Diadophis punctatus. The sequence continues at coordinate 5,068,689 of JALIGW010000034.1, read as the reverse complement.
TGGTGTGGTGTGGTGTGGCTTGGTGGGCGTGGCTTGGTGGGCATGGCAGGGGAAGGATACTGCAAAATCTCCATTCCCACTCTACTCCAGGGGAAGGATATTGCAAAATCCACATTCCCTCCCCACTCCTGGGGGAAGGATATTGCAAAATCTCCATTCCCACCCCACTCTGGGGCCAGCCAGAGGTGGTATTTGCCGGTTCTCCAAACTACTCAAATTTTCCACTACTGGTTCTCCGAACTACTCAAAATTTCCGTTACTGGTTCTCCAGAACCTGTCAGAACCTACTGAATTTCACCCCTGCTCCAAGGTCCCTTCCAACTCTCTTATACTGTTATTTTGTTAAGGTTGCTATTGTGTTCCATCTATTTGTATTTGTATTTGTTTATTTGTCAAGCACATATGATTATAAGCAAAGTATAAACAGTAAAACATGATTGAATATATATGTAATAGTACAAGCAAGAATAAGAGTAAAAGAGGTATGAATATATGGGTACATTAGGACAGGAACGGTAGGCATGATTGTGCGCTTATGCACGCCCCTTACCGACCTCTTAGGAATGGGGTGAGGTCAATGGTAGATAGTCTAAGGTTGAAGTTTTTGGGGTTTGGGGAAGAAACTACTGAGTCAGGTAAAGTGTTCCAGGCTTTGACCACTCTTGTTGTTGAAGTCGAATTTTTTGCAATCAAGTTTGGAGCGGTTTACATTAAGTTTGTATCTATTGTGAGCTCGTGTATTATTGCGGTTGAAGCTGAAGTAGTCAACTGTATATTTTTGTGATTTTTATGAACCTAAATTGAAAATTGATTGCCTGGAGGAACGTTGTCCATGGGGTCGCGATGGGTCAGACACGACTTCGCAACTAACAACAACAAAATTGAAAATAACACACATTCAAAAAAAAATTCACACAGAATAAAGTACAGGTAGTCCTCAACTTACAACTGCAATTGGGTCCAAAATTTCTGTTGCTAAGTCAGAAAGTTGTTACGAGAATAGCAGATAGCGGAAATAATATCATCTGTTAACAATAACAATAATATCAAATAAGCACATAGCAAACTGAAGACTCCCCATACCTACTTCCTTGATATTTCCACCCCAAGATTTTTACTAAGAATTTTAAAAAGTAAGGGAAGATGTAAACAAAACAAAAAAAAAATCCAATACCATGTCCTGAGACCTGTCTTCCAGGAATACACAATATTAAAAATTGTACCAATTAAATTCATTCATGCAAATCAATCTTTGAACAGCAGTCAGTCTATCCAGATAAGACAATCTCATATCTAGTTATCAATATGAATCTCACAGGGTGCTCAGAATCTGATACATTCAGAAGACCAACTATATACCCTTTTTGGAGTAAATGTATCTTAGTTCCTGATTAATTTTCATTGCTATGTGTTTTCTGAAGGAAAGTTGATTTCTTTGGTATTTTGACTGCTACCAAGAAACTAGCAACATTAAAATGTCTGTGACTGTTTCTTGTATGTTGGCAAGAAACATGCAGAATGTAGAAAGAATTTACACTTTGTGAATCTATAATGTATATGTATAGGGAAATTGTTGTATAGGAAGCAACCCCATAGCAATATGGAATGCCAAACAGTGGTTTAATGAAAACATTTAGATGAAGGACTGAAATAGAGCAACAAGAGACGGAGTAGACAGGGAAAGGGGAAAAAGGAAATATGGTTTCAGTTACTTCTTAAATCAAACTAGAGCTTGTGAGAGAGTACTGCCTAAAGGAAAGACTGAGATTAAAATTGCCTTTGAGAGGTCAGTTTGACTTATAACCTTCATATTATAAAACTATTTCCCTGCCTGGAGCCAGGGGGCAACAATATGTTAAAAAGGTCTGACAATGTGGCACTGTGAAAGATAAGGAGGCAATCAGGAGCATGAAAATCGACCTACAGGAAAGCTACTTTTTAGCCACAGCAACAAAATGGGAATGCTACAAGCTTCAGTATCTCGTCAAGACAGCATGGACATTTGAATAACTGGTTTTGCTATAAATTCCAGAGAAATGAAGAGCCAAATGGTAACAATATACTGTAAGACTATTAGAGTTATAATTGGAAATATTTTCAAATATAAACCCAGATTTGAAAAGATCAAAACCTTGCTTGTGAATTATTGTTGGAGTTAGAGATCTCTAGCATCAATCAATCAATCAATCAATCAATCAATCAATCAATCAATCAATCAATCAATCAATCAATCAATCAGAATAGAGCTGGAAGGGACCTTGGAGATCTTCTAGTCCAACCCCCTGCTCAAGCAGGAGACCCTATACCTGTGATGCTGAACCTATGGCACGCGTGCCACAGATGGCACACAGAGCCCTCTCTGAGGGCATGCGAACCGCCGCCCAGCTCAGCACCGCGCATGCACGCACACCTCCTGCTGGCCAGCTGATTTTTGGGTATCTGCGGAGGGCAGGGTGCATGCGGGAAACAGGCGTGCAAGCGTGGGGGTGGGGTAATGAGCGCATGTGCGGGGGCAGGGGGAGCGCAGGGTGTATGTGCCACCCCACTGCCCTTTTTTGGTCCCAGGAGGCTACAGGGAGGCCTGCTAGGCCCAAAATGGGGTGGGGGTGGGTCTCACATGAATGCACAGGGGGAATGTGGGGGGTCATGCATGCATGCATGGGGCAAGGGGAGGGCAGGGGGAATCGCACATGCATGCGCAGGGGGTGGGGTGTGCATGGGGGTGTTGCATGCACATTGCATTATGGGTGCCAGCACGCGCACATGTGCACTGTCATGCACGCGTGCTTTTGGCACGCGATGAGAAAAAGGTTAGCCATCACTGCCCTATACCATTTCAGACAAGTGGTTGTCCCATCTCTTCTTAAAAACCTCCAGTGATGAAGCACCCACAACTTCTGAAGGCAAAGCTGTTCCACTGGTTAATTGTTCTCAGGAAGTTTCTTCTTAATTCCAGGTTGGTTCTCTTTTTGATTAGTTTCCATCCATTGTTTCCCCCCCACTCTATTATCCTCTTTAGTGACCTTGTGAAAATTGGTATTTACAAGGTGTTGTTGGGTTTGTAATCCCCAAAATTTCAATTTTCAAAATATCACTTCCCTACTAGCTGGGAAATTTAAATATTGCAATCACAATCATCTGGAGGGTGCCAGGTTGGGAAAAGCTACAAAACAGATTTTTATGGAACAAACTTTTGTAGCTGCTGACCCAAGTATATTAATAAATAAAATCTGAGTATCAAAAGAAGAATAACTACTCAAACGTCTTGCAGTAAGAACCAGACTTTATGTTGAACAATTGTAAGCAAATCCTGTCGAACTCAACAGGAAATGTTAGTGCAGATTGAGAGATGAAACACATGGACTCTCTCAGGCCACATATATTAACAGGAAAGCCAATGTGATGAAATGGTGAGTCTTAACGTATGATTGGGAAGACACCTTTTTCTTCTGTGGTGTCACAGTGGTTAGAAAGCAGTGTTGCAAGCTAACTGTACCGACTGCCAGGAGTTCGATTCTCACTGACTCAAGGTTGACTCAGCCTTCCATCCTTCTGAGGTCAGTAAAATGAGGACCCAGATTGTTGGGGGAAATATGCTGACTCTGAAAACTGCTTAGAGAGGGCTGTAAAGCACTGTAAAGCCGTATATACTGTAAGTCTAAGTGCTATTGCTATTGCTATGCTTCACCTACGAAATCCACTTGAAGAATAATAAATTCCCCCCCTAGGACCATTTTAAAATAAAATGTTTGTATTTGGCTTATAGGAAGCATATCTATTGCCCTTAGATCTTTGATAAAAGGAAGAATATAAATGTAATCAATACCAACCTAGCTGAATATTAGTGTGAGGCTTAGACTGATGACTGGACTTTAAAAGACAGCATTTGCAATAACAGTAGATACAAATGACAATGAACATCAGAGAAGTGGAGAAGCTGTTGAATAATCTTAATATTTAGAAAAGCTTTCCTTCCTGAAATTAATGAATTCTATAAGGCAGCTTATGTCAAAACTTCAAACTGAACAATAGAGAAATAAGTATTGCCTTTTGAGGGTAGAAAAGTCACTTAATGATTCTGATTCAAAACTGTTCCTGTGACAACAATCATGTAACTAGTTTTGGACTCACTATATCATATTAAAGATATAAAGAGACAATGCTACATATATAATTCATTAGTTTTTAGCTCTCTACCTTTGCAAAATGTTAAAATAGTATAGAAATCTTATTGAAGAGAATTATTTTGAAAGGCAGTGATCGAAATTATGAAGGTATATCATTTGGGCTAATGCTATCTTTCTTTTTATCACAATATTGCATAATTGCTAGGATTATAACTTATACTGACTTAGCAAATGGAACATTGTTGGAAATGGGTGCCTATCAGAGGAGGAAGAGGAGGAGGAAGAAGAAGAAGAAGAAAGAAGAAGAAAGAAGGAAGGAAGGAAGGAAGGAAGGAAGGAAGAAAGAAAGAAAGAAAGAAAGAAAGAAAGAAAGAAAGAAAGAAAGAAAGAAAGAAAGAAAGAAAGAAAGAAAGAAGAATCTTACAACTGCTTTGTAGCAATGTTTCCTTTCTTACATCCTCATCTATATGGGTTGGCAAATACCTTGTCAATACAGCTAATCGGATCAGATTTACATTAACATCTAGCAGATGACCACTATAATAGACTACAGATGCCAGATTGGCATTTAGGACGAAATCCAATCATGGAATTCTCCCGAGACAATTGCATCCATTAGCAGAACCAGAAGGAAAACAATTTCTGCTCTTCCGGCATCTTTAAATTTTGTTGTTTGGAGTGCACCCACCCCTTCCAGAGCAGAATTGTAAAGATGTACAGTAGGATAGAAAGGAGAGGAAAAGAACTGTCCACTGTATGAACATAAGCCTGTTATTTAACATTCAATGTCATGTTTAATAAGTAAAACAAAAATTCCAGAAAAGAAAACAGGGTTTCTCCAGTTGCTCAGTGAAATTATTTAATATGTGTGAGTAGGGGTGGTGCTAAATGTCTTTTGGGAATGAGATGCAATATTTTATAGATGAAGTACTTTCCTGTTAATCGTGTGATATACTCCATTTCACATTGTATTGGTTGATGTAAGGGCAGGAATTTTAAAAAAAAATCTGAATGTGCAAAGATGCCAGAAGAGCTACAATTGACTAATCCAACTCTAAGCATATTAGAGGGATAAACAGAAGAGATAATCTGTGGAGATATAATCTTTTGGCATGAAACAGATGGATCAGAAGAGAATAGGATCTTCTTTTCAACTCACATATGTTACGCTGAAATTATTGACATGAAGCTTCATTTTTTTTAGAATCAACCATGATGAGAATTTCTCCTTGACATATTTTAATGCAACCACCTTTTTCATTTTTTTCTCGTTCCATTACTCAAGGAGTAGTCCATCCAATCTGCCATGGTTTCATAGGATAATCCACAACTATGTGTGGTCCAATAATTATGAAAAGAAGAATAAATGTAACAACTTTCATTCAGAATAAAGGACCAGCGTACTGTGATGACCTGCTTTTTGTGCAGTTACTTTTTCTATTTCTGCTAAGCTGCATGTCTTCCACATAAACCAGGGATGGGGGAACTATGGCCCTTTTATGACTGGTGGACTTCAACTACCAGAATTCTGAGCCAGCCATGGAAGTTGAAGTCCACCAGTCATAAAGGAACCATGATTCCCCACTTCTGACATAAACAATAAAATTTTAAATCTTTTCAAGTTGTAGATTCAGGTAGCAAAAGCTTTATTTGGCAACAATGCCCTATATTTGTACATACATTTGATAAATAGGGTTAATGTGATCGGATGCTTTAAAATATCTGCATACAGAACACTTCAACCGAAAATGCCCGGGATCAATTAAAAATAATTAGAGATCAAATAAGGAAAACCTCAGAGTAGTTGCTCATAGTGCTGCATGTCACATTTAATGATGATGATATGAGACATTTATTTAGTTTACATTTTTATGGCCACCCAATTTTCAACAATAATTCTGGGAGACTTACACTTTGAAGAAGCATAAAAACTAGGAATTAAAAATGAAATAAATGTGGTAGGAAAAGATTGCACATTTGCATCTGTGTTCTAGAAATACCAGCAATGAATAAATAACTGTACAATAATAGTATATTGGGGCAGGGAATCTGTGACTCTAAAGACTCAGGTGACCATACCTAAGATTTTTCCCCTACCACCTGGAGTTCCTTTTGATTGTGATTGGCAAAAACAGATTTTGTGATTTTGTGAAATTCTATCATGGCAATACGAGAACATAAAGAAATAGAAATACACACCTTTCATGTATAATGAAAAATGAATAATCTCCTCAGCAACCAGGGACTTGAGGAAAATGCCAGCCTTACCCAATAGCATTATATGGCTCCTCACATTTGGCATTATTATTCTGAACCTAACTACCAAAATGTTGTCCACTTTGGTAGAGCTGGAGGAAACATCAGTCTTCCCTTTCATAGTCATTTCTGTTTCCTTTCTTAAGTCCTTTGGACACAGGGTTGTCCTTCTGTACAATTTTTTTTGCTTAACAATCTGTGAACCCCTGATTGTTTGATTATACCTGTGATTAATTGGAGGTGTCTGTAAATGATAATTGTTCTTTTCCCTTACTTCCCATCTGAAGTTAATTAAAAACTTTGATTCCATAATAAGGAACTGTCCTTTACTCTTTATGCATGTGGCAATGATGAAAATTGAGAGCCAAGGAGAATCTGACTTTAAATGGGGAAGAGTTCAACTGTAATTTTGAGAAGAATATCTGTTGAAAATTATATATCAGAATCAACACTTGCTATTTTGAGAAGGTAAAACTAAATTAAAATGCAGATTGTTCACTTCTACCATTGTTGCATGGCACAGTTTTTATTTTTTTTTCAGATTATTTTGATCTCACCATTACTATTTTTACAAATAGCTCAAAGTGGCGAACATATTTCATATTCCTTCCTTCCATTTTCCCCACAACAACAACTCTGTGAAATGCATCGTGTTGAAAGTATGTAACTGGCTCAAAGTCAGCCAGCCACTTTTCATATCCAAGGTAAGACTAGAACTCACAGACTCCTGGTTTCTAGCCTGGTGCCTTAACCACAAGATCAAACTGACTCTCTGGTAGTACTACTAGTAGTAGTGGTTCTCTTTTGCACAAGTTTGGAAACTTATGCCTGTCTCACAATAACTCTTAACCAAAATCTTATTGTATCAAAGAAATGTGATTCTCTCCTTCAATTATAATTTGATTCTCCTTTAGCTTTAATACAAGTATCTTACAATGATAATGTATTTTTTTAATGATCACTTCTTACTGTAGGGATTTCAGTTTCATTCCTTTAAGAGCCATTTAGCCATATCAAATTTAACTCTCAGAATTATCTACTATGGCTTAATAATAATGATTTCAAGAAAAAAATGATTATTTCTGAAACTTTATGATAATAGTAAATGAAATTATTCCTTGCAACAGGCAAGCATTTCCAAGTGTCATGAAGCCAAGAAGAGGGAGTACATATACCCCAGGGTTTAATATAAACTGAAAACACAAGGATACGTCTGTCTTGGCTGTATGCAAGGAAGGAACCCTAAAATAAACCCTACATGTTTTAAAATTAGTATAAGTCCATGTTTCTTAACTCCAAAATTTCTTAGACTCTGAACACCATGCATGTATATTTCTGTCAAAGTGTCACGGTTACAAATCCATTTTATTCCTGGATCAATCTCCTACCCTCCCAATGTGTCATATAATTCTATTAGATTGTTATTTCAGTCCGTAATATAAAAATGCTTTCTAAATGACTCGTCACTAGAATAACACAACGTAATTGCCTGGTCATTAGGTTTGAAGCAACAACTGGCATTATAATACTTGCTATTATTGTTAATAACAATACTATTATTATTATTATTATTATTATTATTATTATTATTATTATTATTATTATTATTATTATTATTATTATTATTATTATTATTATTATTATTATTATTATTATTATTATTATTATTATTATTATTATTATTATTATTATTATTATTTATTCACAAAAAATGTAATACACAGCAAACGAGATTTATATGCTGGATTTCGTATCACTATATCACGAGTCGAATACTTCCCAAGCGTCTAGGACTGTGTGATGTATTTTCGTATGATGTGCGCAGATCCAAATACGGTGGCCTTTTGCAACTGACAGATCGTGATTTTGTCAATGTTTATTGTTTTCAAATGCCGGTTAAGGTCTTTTGGCACAGCACCCAGTGTGCCGATTACCACTGGGACCACCTGTACTGGTTTATGCCAGAGTCGTTGTAATTCGATTTTAAGGTCCTGATATCAGTTAAGTTTTTCTTGTTGTTTTTCATCAATTCGACTGTCACCTGGTATGGCAACATCAATGATCCACACTTTTTTCTTTTCCACAATCGTGAGGTCTGGCGTATTATGTTCCAAAACCTTGTCAGTCTGAATTTGAAAGTCCCAAAGTATTTTGGCATGTTTGTTTTCAACTACTTTCTCAGGTTTATGATCCCACCAGTTCTTTACCACTGGTAGGTGGTAGTTGTGGCACAGGTTTTTTTTATATTATTATTATTATTATTATTATTATTATTATTATTATTATTATTATTATTATTATTATTATTATTATTATTATTATTATTATTATTATTATTATTATTATTATTATTATTATTATTATTATTATTATTATTATTATTATTATTATTATTATTATTATCGTTATTATTATCGTTATTATTGTTATTATTATCATTATCATTATCATCATCATTATTATCATCATTATTATCATCATCATCATCATCATTATTATTATTATTATTATTATTATTATTATTATTATTATTATTATTATTATTATTATTATTATTATTATTATTATTAACAATATTGTTAATATTGTCATTCATATGGGTAGAAATGGGATGCTCCTAGCAATGTACAAAATTACACCGTATGGGTAGCAGAACATTTAGAAAAGGTGTGCTACTATTGTCCCTAGTGAGAAGTAAGTTTTGTATTTTCTTGAAAAAATGATTGATATATATATATATATATATATATATATATATATATATATATATATATATATATATATATATATATATATATATATATATATATATATATATATATATATATATATATATATATATATATATATATATATATATATATATATTTACAAAGTTCAAGAGGGGAAAATTGCATATATTCAGAGGAAATCTGGTTTGTAATTGAATTTTCAATACCTTCTTTTCAGCATAGCGTAGATACGTAGTCATTTCAGGAAGCTGAATGGTGCAGTGCATTTATTTTTGTATGGGCTCTTCTGAAAAGTTTGATGGAACCTTGAAAAAAATGGGCAGTGTTCAAAGGGAAATTGTGGGATGTCCAAGCATAAACAAACAAATATTTTAAAAAACAATTTAAAGTCAATCTTTTTAAATATATGGGCAAATAAAAAGTCTATTTTATAGTCATCTATGATCAGGCAGCCAAAATGATAAGTTCTCGAACACTGGACCCAGAATGGCGAACTAATTCTATTTTCCTATTCCATCTATTCTTTTTTTGAAGCAGCCCTGCTTCTTTGTGGAAAGTGAACTAATTGAAACATACATTAATATCTACATTTAGATTATTTACTTCATTCTATCTTGATGCGGACACCTTGCCTACTACAATTCTGGAAGGAAAATTCAAGACTTCCATTCCTTTCCTTTCCCTTCCCTTTACAGCAGGCAGGTGAAGGGCTGCTGCTGGATGGGGGAGGGAGCAAAGGATTGCAAGACTGGCTGGGAAACTGTCACAGACCATTGAAAATGAAAATCACATGACCGCAACAGCAGCCAATCACACTGAAGCAACCACAAATTTTCCAATTTTCCATTCCAAATTTTAATTCTATGGGGATTCATTGGCCACAGATTTTGGACACATTCTGTAAGTTATCCCATTTGAGGTAGCTTGGTTGAAAAACTTTTGCCATATAATCCATATTTTGCCCAGTTAAAGATATAAAAACAAGAGTTTTAGTAGTATATACCGTATTTTTTGGAGTATAAGACGCACCTTTTTACCCCCCAAAAGAGGGTGAAAACTTGGGTGCGTCTTATACACCGAATGTAGCCCCACCCAGCCACCCCTACTCTTTGATCTTTGCCTGCCAGCAATTTACCTCTTTGCAGCAAACAGCAGCAGAGCCTGATCAGCACAAGCCACTGATTATCTGCCTCCCGACACTCAGCTGTTTCGTTGAAGTTGCCCATGTGCTAAAATGAAAGTGAAACTAAAGCTGTACGGAGTCAAATTGCTGGAGGGAGAGGCAAAGACAGAATTATATTTTCTTGTGCTAACCAGACTGTGCTGAAACTGGCTGTTTGATTTTTGCTGCAAGGAGGTAAGTCAATAACTATAAATGCCAATAGAATGTTCAAATTATTAGACTTATTTTTAAAGACGGTTTTATTATTGTTCTAGACAACTTAATAAAATGAAGAAGCTTTTTAAAATAAATGCTTGATCTGAAGAGGCCCAGTGCTATTGTATCTTCTTTTAAATAGCAGAGAATACTTCCAGAAAGCCACATTAATTTTAAAGATTTGTAAAAGTATAATCTGAAATGTCCTGTTTTAGTATTAAGTATTAAGTATTAGTATTAAGTATTAGTAATTAAAATAAGGCAGCTGAGTTAAACCCTGACTTAGTCATGTTTGGAGTAGATCTATTTAAATAATTGGGAGGAGTTAGTGTGATTACATTTAAGAAAACTTTCTGGGATTAATATACTGCCATAATGTACATTTCTCCAATTCTTTGCTATTTCTATGGGTCAGGCACACATGCACAGAAATACACAGCAAACAGTGTATATCATCTGTGCTGTTTGCTGTTTGGCAAATTGCTGGGAGTCAGAGGCCTTTTTTCCTTGTTTTCCTCCCCCAAAACTAAGGTGTGTCTTATACTCCGGTGCATCTTATACTCCCAAAAATACGGTAGATTAGAAATAGATATACTACACCTCTTAATACACTTCTCAGATTGCACAGATACTTTCTATATTCAACTATTGCTAGTTGATCCTACATCTTTGCCAGTAGTCAGATTTCATAACCGGAAGTCAAATTCTGACCAGCAACATATTTTGTTCATGGATAAGAATTTTGGTTTCTTTTTGTTTGGGTTTCATAACATGAAACTTTCCCCCCTTTTGTCTTTGTATTATTTGGTCTAAGATTGGAGATTGAATAAACAAACAAAAACCCCATAGAAGACATGCCACAGACAGGGTTGGAAAGTGAGGCAGAAATTCCTGCAAATAATGTAAGGGATGTGGGGCACACATAAGTAACATAGGTATGCATAGGATTGCTTTTACTGTTCTTTCAAATGCCTTATAAATGAATTGAGATTAATTAATTAAGCTCATATCATGGAATCGGAATTCCAGAACTGGTTTCAAAATAGCACAGAAACTTCATACGGAGGTGCTTCTTTAAGACAGTGAAGCACATTAATGGAATCTAAGAGACAGATAAAGAAAACAATATTTCACATTCACAGAGTTTCTTAAGTTCTTGGCCCAGATCTATTCTTTTTAGCCCTATGTACAGTGGTGGGTTGCTACTGGTTTTCACAGATTCGGCGAACTGGTGACGGCGGCGGCGGCGGGAGGCTCTGCCCACCTGCCTGGACATAATCAAAAATGCTCTGCGCATGGGCAGAATTCATGCACCCGTGCACTCCCATTCCCGAACCATAACAAAGGTAAGTGGAACCCACTACTGCCTATGAACTATGTTTGGGGGGATCATCCTAGGGATGAATTATGTCTACCACCTTGAACTTCTTGAAGAAAACATGGCACTGAGCAGAATCATTTAGATAAGCAGTCATCCAGACTACAAGTCCCACAATTTCCTGCCACAGTCTCTGTTGATAGTTATGGGAGTTCTAGTCTCCATAAATCTGGAGGGTTACAAATTGGGGAAGGGCGATCTAGACTCTTTGTACATATGGAAATTCATTTGTTTCCTGTTAATTGCCTTCTGGTTGGTGATTTCAACTTCCTTCTTCCTGAGAAGAAAGTGTTTCTCTCTTTTAAAAAAAAGAGAGGGACCAATAGTTCTTCCTTAGGTTTTAATTTCAAAGGGGTCTTTTTACCCCATTTCTCTTTAAATCATAAGCCTTTTCATTGATGCTAGGACTCCAAATCCCCCAAGTGGCCAGATGCCCAAGAAGGAACGAAGCTATGGATTACACAACATATGGATTTATTTATTATAGGTGACTTCTTTATTAAAACATCTTAACACAGTTGTTACACAGCTTCTTTCCCAGGCCCCTGTTGTCATGCATTCTGCCTGGTGCAGGTAACCACCCCAACATCTGCTTTTTCCATTTGCATTCCAGCTCTGGACCACCTATTACATGCAGGTCTCAGTAGCAGAATCTACACAAACACACTTCAGGGACATGATTTGGCATGATTGTCTGCCATTACAAGGTCACTAGTGCACGTCAGCCAATATATTCATTGGCCAAGCCATAGCCTTTGAACGCCACATGTATTTTGTATTTTGCAGCTAACCTTATTATAAATATTGTAGAATAATAAGTAACTAAGAAAGCCACTCAGAGTCACCTAACAGGGGAGATGAGTGGCATAAAAAATTAATGAATAAGTAAATAAATAAATGTTAGGCTGTGTAATAGCAATATCCCAGTAGTAATTTTCTGTTCTGCTTCATTATGCTAAACTGTGTGGTTAAAATGCCATTCTTAAGACTAGAGGCAAACCATGGAACACTGATCCAGTAGTTATGTATTCCAATAAATAAATACGTTATTTATTTAATGTATGGCACGTGTTAGCGAGGGATCACCGAGGTGGCTGGCTGCCTCTGTGAAAGGAATTTTTTCGGGCGGTGTTATCTTTACCCACGGGATGCCTGAATGCCGGTAGGCAATCAGGGGAGGCTCTTTTCTTGTCTCTCTGCGGTTTATTCGCTCACGGGAATTGAGCTGCCGAGCTGTCGACCTCAGTGGTGCGCAGCAGCGTGCAGGCCCAGCGTCTTACCACGTGAGCCACTGCGGTCCCATATTCCAATACTATTAATGTTTTTAGCAGTGTAGGGCATGATTAAAATATTGAGCTGGGGCTGAGGAGATCCAGGTGCAAGGCCCAGTTTAAATATGAAACTTCATTAGATGACTACGTTTTGGCACAACTAAGGCAGAAGCTTGTCCGCCCCAAGGATAAAACACCCAGACACAAACTGAGCAACATGTTATATGCAGAACAATGCAGTGGGCCATGTGCAGATTTGTACATTGGGGAAACAAAATAACCACTTCATAAACACATGGCACAACATAGGAGAACAAACCCATCAGGACTAGATTCAGCAGTCCATCTGCAGTTAAAAGACAAAGGCCACTCTTTTGAAGACAGCAAAGTCTACATTTTGGACAGAGAGGACCACTGATTTGAAAGAGGGGTCAAAGAGGCCATCTATGTCAAAACTGAACAGCCCTCTCTCAACAGAGGGGGAGGGATACAAAATCAACTATCTCCAGTCTACAACACAGTTCTTTCCACAGTTCCAAGAAGGTTCCACACCCATTTGCACTACTCATGTGACCCTGAGGACACAGATAAACCTTCAGGTGTTCTCAACGACTCTCTAAAAGAATGCAAATGACCTACAAGGAGTATAAATCCTTCCATTCCCCACCATCCAATCAGAGCTGAAGAAGCTTCTTGGATGAGAAGCGAAACATCTTCAAAGAAAAAACAAGAAAGTCCAGTTGCCTCTTGAAAAACCACCTTTGGGACAACCATGACCTGAATGGCTGAGAATCTCTGTAGACACTCTAGAAGTTTTGCAACCTTGTGTTTCTCTGAAAAAGAGGCATGTCATCCCTGATTATTGGCTAAATGGTGAGGTTGGAATTAATTCTATATTATTATTCTATATTATTCTATATTATTCTATATTATTGCAGTGCAGTGCAGTGCAGTGCAGTGCAGTGAAGTGCAATGCAGTGCAGTGCAGTACATTATATTATTATATTCTGATTAATAGATAGGAAACTATTCAGACTGTGGCCAAGAAAACACATGAATACCTCAAATGGAATGGATAATGCCCAAGAGCCAAGGTTGAGCCAAAGGAATATTTACCTTTTCCCAATTAATCTTGGAATATAAAACACTGGCTTAGTATTAATGGATTTTACCAAAATTGAAATATTGTGGGTTGTATAAATCAGTGATGATTTTCAAGCATTTGCCAACTGTAAATAGTAGCCCAACTGGAAATTGTTACAATTAATGTTTAAGTCAGACCCATCTATGAATCTGTAAAAATCCCATAATTCCACATGGGTATATATATCAGTGCTGTGTACCCATTTTTCATTGAAAACAAAGTAATTTGTCACAGAGTGAGTCTGATACTTCCATATTTGAACTTCCCAGTGTGAGAAGGGTGTGTGGTTAAAATAGCACAGAAGGTGCAACCTTTCCCCCCCCTAAGAAGGTTAATTTATACAGTTTATGGTGTGCTATGATATGTTTAGAGTGTGGTCACTCAGCTGAAGGAGTGGGAAAGGGGTTTTGTAGGAGTAGCTGATCTCGGAGTTTAAAGGGAGTAAAGAAAAACAAGAATTAAAGGACAAATGTTTTCCCCCAGTGTGTAAACATATTATTTGCCTAATGGTCTGTTGCGCAAGGGCAGGGACTACTTTGTTTCACAGCAGTATTTTTAAAGTTTGACATCAGATGGATCAAATCACAGTGTGAGGAAATATATTTGGAGTATCATAGAGTTTTAAGGAAGGAAATTTTCCAGAACAACCAAGTATCCAATCTCTTCTTTTAAAGGAGGACTCAGAAAGATTTTGCAATTCAGTTTTTTACCCTTATTATTGGTTGCCCTAAATGCCACTTCTAGAGAAAAAAATAGCAAATAAAGGCAGGCAGGCAAGCAATAAGTAAATGTGTTGCTCATGGCTGGCCAGGTTAACTAATTCTTTTGACACTGGAGGTCAGAAAATCCTCAAAGTTCCTCTCCTTCATTGAAAGAGAAAAACAAAAAATAAATAGAGATACTCTGACTTTTCATGATACCAGAAGTTAAGCTTGATTCAAAGGTGTTTTTTATCTTTATGACACCTGATACCTGCTCCCTCCTCATTTTAAGTAATAGCAGGACTGGTATTAACAAACATTCATTGGAAGGATGGGAAGATAATTGTCTGGTTAATTTACAATTAAAGAAACAATCTTTAGTTAAACATTGACTGTGGAGAATCTCAAGAAAAAAAGAGAGTTCTCTTGTAGGACAAAGAGACAATAGCAATGAGTCATAGGCTGTACAAAATTTTAAAAGGGGCTTGACTGCCCTAAAGGTTCATACAAAGCACCCCTTGGAAGCTGCCTCCCACAGCAATGAATCCCCATCACTCTAAAAGTGACAGGATTGCACTGTATCACTTCACATCAAGCCCAAACCTCGTATCAAACATTATATTCATAAAAAGTATGTTTGCATAAATATACGGAAGTATGAGAATAGGGTCACCAAACTCCTATCAGTAATGCCCCCCCCACACCAGTGGATAATTCTTGCTGCCTTTCCTAGCCATATACTGTAGTTATTGATTCTAACTAGGGACAGAGCTGGATATTTCTCATGTTTCAGCCTACAATGATTTAAGATCTTCAGAATTTGTTCCCTTACTCCTCAGCCCAATCCTCTTACTACATAATAGTTGAGTGGGGGGGGGGGAGAGTTGTGATAATGGAAGAGGTGGAAAACAGGATGCTTGAGAAAATTGTAAGTACCTCTGTCTGCTCCTTCCTTCCTTTCCTCCCATTTGAGCCTTTCCTTCACTGTCAGCAGGGCAGAGTTTGTTTGTTTGTCTATGTATCTATGTATCTATGTATCTATGTATCTATGTATCTATCTATGTATCTATCTATCTATCTATCTATCTATCTATCTATCTATCTATCTATCTATCTATCTATCTATCTATCTATCTATCTATCTATCTATCTATCTATCTATCTATCTATCTATCTATCTATCTATCTATCTATCTATCTATTTGTCAAACATGTATAGGATAGTGGTAGTTTGTATAAAGATAAGTAAAAAGTAATGATAAAAGAGGACAATAGGACAGTAGGACAGGAATGGTAGACACAGTGGTGCGCTTATGCACCCCCTTACAGACCCCTTAGAAACGGGGAGAGGTCAACTGTAGACAGTCTAAGGTTAAAGTTTTTGGGGTTTGGGGAAGAAACCACAGAGTCAGGTAGTGCATTCCAGGCATTGATCACTCTGTTGCTGAAGTCGTATTTTCTGCAGTCGAGTTTGGAGCGCTTTACATTTAGTTTGAATCTATTACGTGCTCGTGTATTGTTGCGGTTGAAGCTAAAGTAGTCATTAACAGGAAGGACATTTTGGTATATGATTTTATGAACTACATTTAGATCAGATCGGAGGCGACGTAGTTGTAAATTGTCTAATCCCAGTATTTCAAATCTGGTGGAATAAGGTATTTTGTTGTGAGCGGAGGAGTGAAGGACTCTTCTTGTGAAATATTTCTGGACAGAGTTGCCAGTAATACAACAAACTTGGCCCAGGAGTGGGAAGAGAAAAGATGCTTTTGTTATTCTTAGCTAGAGAGGGGAAAAAAAGAAATCCAAATCTCGACTAGAAGGGTGGCATAGAAGTATAAAAATAAAAATAAAATTTAAAAAAACGGAATTATAGAGGTCCAGCAAGGCAAAACATGAGCTCTACATGCTGGCCATTAAAAGAGGAGAAAAAGTAAAAATCCCAAAAAGAGAAAATAAGAAAGAACATACTCTGTAAGTAGGACACATTACTATAATTACAATCATATAGAGCAGGGCTGTCAAACTTGCAGCCCACGGGCCAGATGCGTCATGCGCTGGCCACACCCACGGTCGGTTTAGCGAAGGGGGGAAAAGTCCCAATACGTCACATAATGCTGCCGTGACGACGTGAATTTGACACCCCTGATATATAGTATAGAGGTAATTGCAACAGTGTATAGGTCAATGGTAATAGAGTATATCGTAGTATAGAAGCATTAGGAAGCATTCCCATATATATTTGTACATTTTACATTATATCTTCCTTTTATAAATATCTTTGATTTACAAAATAGAAAGTTTCTCCATCCTGAGTAGAGAAATATAAAGGAAACCACCTGGTCCAGGGTTCAGTGATTTTGTACCTCTCTTATGTCGGGATCAGTCTAATTGGGTATGCATTAAAAAAGAATTTGTAACAGGGCGTTGTGCCTTGTTCTGACATGTTGCCAACATTATCTTGCAGTGGTGATTGCTCTTGCCTCTTTCCTAGGGCTGAGAAAGAGGCTTTGGCCCAAAGTCAATCAGATGGCTTTGTGCCTAGGGCAAGACATTGGTTTCTAGCTTGGTGCCGTAATCACTACACCAAACTGGCTTTCAAAGATTATCAAGAAAGGAGAATATTTGTAACTCAGGGTTGAAATGAGGGGTCCCTGATGCTCTCTGAGCTTGGTTGTTTTCTTGCTAACGTTTCATTACCTAAATTAGGTAACATCAGCAGTGCTAGTAACCAAGCTCAGAGAACACCAAGGACCTCTCAAAGATTATCAAGCTTCACAGAATGTGGCAAAAGTGCCAAGAAAAACCACATTTTGCTCCCAGGTAGTGCTATATCCAACACTCGTTCTGCTTCAATTGTACACTGACATCAAGTTTCCCAATGTTGCTCCCAATATTCTCACCCCCAGCCCGCTAATTGTCCTTAGGATGGATTAGAACTCTCAGTTCTTCAGTTTCCAATCCTACCCATTATATCAAACTGACCATTTCCCTCAGGAGGAACTCTTAACATACCCTGGTGCCTTGTCAGTATTTCACCAAATACTTGGTTGTTGTTCTTCTTCAGCGCAGAAATAAACACGATGAAGCAAATTGGGTTGGGCTACTGATTGAATTTTTGTATTTCCCATTGGACAGAAAGGCTGGTCAGCTCACAAAAAGGATACTGTCTATTGTTGGGAAGTTAAAGACATTTGCAGGACATTCTGAAAATGCTGCTGGAGTTTGCATGGGACATGTGCATGAGTTAAAACTGATGGTAGAAATTCCCATATAGCAGGGGTCCTCAATCCCCAGCCACGGCCCACTACCAGGCTGCGGCCTGTTCAAAACCGGGCTGCAGGAGAAATGGACAAGTGTGCGTGCATGCAGCTCTACTCGTGTGAGCAGCAGACAAGCATGCCACGAACACAAAGCTCCATTTGCGTGAGCGGAGGGCACTTTCACTCATGTGTAACTCCATTTGCACGAATGGAACTTTGCATGCGAGCACTCTCCACTTGTACGAGTGGAGCTTCGCGCGTGAGCACAAGCGTCCTCTGCTTGTGTGCAAAGCTCCATTCACTTGAGTGGAGAGTGTGCATGCACAAATGGAGCTGCACATATAGAACTGCCACTCACACATCCCCCCTCTGGGCCGGCTGCCAAGCTGGAAAGGTTGGGGACTGCTGCCATATAGCATCAGCCCCCCCTTTTAAAAATAAATGAGATGGAATCAAGAAGCAAATATGAATGAAAGGTGAAATTGATGCATTCCTTTGTTTATGACAAGAACTCTAAGAACATTGAGCATAATAGTTTCCCCTGTTTTTAAACTTTTCAGGGCTACCTCTTTCATGTTCACTCTGGGAATGACGGTCAACAAAAGATAGATGGACAGGTTGCCTGCAGACATGTGGAATATTTTTATCGACAATAATTATCCCCTTAAAAGTCATATCACTGGTAAGATTGATTTCCTGCCACTGCTTTAGGCATGTATGTACTGTATTTCCTCTTTAATGCTGAAGCTCCAACAACTGAGGTTTAGGAGGTGACTATGGAAAGTTTAGATGAAAAATGTTCACCCTTTGACTCAAGAGAGGTTTATATACCAGATTCGCCACTGCTGGGATCCGTTCTCTGAAGATCTTGAGATGAGTGATAACAGCATGGAGGAACAAGACTGAATTGAAGAAGTCAACAACAGACCTAGTGCTTGCTGGGATTCAACCAACTCTGGCGCCCAATTACACAGACAATCTATTCAGGCATGTGGATAGTGGACAATCTGATTTAATGAAGTGCTTCACCTCATGGATATCACTTCACTTCATTACAGTCCAGCTTATAACCATCAGTTGTGCTATTTCTGTAAGTGAGTTAGACTGGCAGATTAGGCCCTGTGCTGATGTTTGGTTGAGAGGAAAGAGTGAGAACCTCTTTGACTTTGTAAGTGAGTAACATCACTTTTTTTTGTAACATCAGCACAGGGACTAATCTGCCAATCTAACTCACTTACCGAAATAGCACAACTGATGTTTATAAGCTGGACTGTTTCAATTCATTGAACTGTTTTGTTAGATGCATGAGTAGCATACCCATTTGAACATCAGCCCAGACCTTAAATCTCTCACAATCTCTTATCTGTCTCTCTCAATAATTGTAAGGGGGAAAACATCCAGAATCTTTGTTGTGAATCTGAATGGAACTGAATTAATTTAATTTTTTAACTTCTGCGACAATGGCAATGGAATTATGTATGTGATAAAACATGTAATGTAGTTATCCTGTAAAGAAAAGTCCACATCTCTAAGTCTTTCCTTCAGCCAGCAGAAGAAAGCCTTAGTGGCAAACTTCCATTTATGTAGTTGTCAAAGTGTTCAAGATAATCTACATAGTGCTCCCTTGTCCTGATTTTCTCATAATAACTGCCCTTTAAGATAGTTTGGGTGCAGAAAATGTGTCTGTCTCAAAATCACCCAGCATGTAGATGAAATAAAATGTGGATTTCTCTGGGGCCAGTCTTTATACCTGGGTTATATGGTAGTTATTCCTTGAGGTCTGCTTTAGAAGAAATACTTTTGAACTGATTCTTTGAAAGGGAGGAATTGATTCCATAACAATAAGAATGGCATTCTTAAGTATCGTTCTTCTTCTAATGACATAGAAGTCATTAAAAGTGAAAGAGTAAGATACCCTGGTTACTTCACGAAAGTATCTCCAACAATAGGCAAGTTAATCTTTAAGCAAATACTTTTGGTTATGGGTTTTGTTGACCAAACTCATTATACTGAGTACAAGCAAGTGAAAGGATGATAATTAATCTTGCTAACTTTGGGGAAGACCTCCTGAATGGAACGAATTTGGGAAAAGCTGTTGCATTTAATTATCAATCACAACAATAAATTACAACGCTAGAATCTGGACTCAAGCTCAGTTTTAATCCAAAATTGTTCCTAGTTTTGTGCATTTTGCTGGAAATGTGTGCCTCTTAAAGGAAGCTGAAGACAACCCATGGATGCATGTTTTTGATGGAGAGGAGAAGATAAATAAAAAAGAACAAGATAGAAACAACAACAAAAATACATTTTGAAAGCACAAAGCAGAGATATAAAAGGAACAAACACTTGGAGTCCTTTTTTGGGGGTAATTTCTTTTATTTTTTACACACTTTACATAAACATCAATACATATACCATAATATCTTATCAAATATTAACATAGTTATATATTACTATCCAATAAACAATGAACAAACATCCTAATCTTGCACCTTTCATAACCAGGTTGCCTGTCTGTTTACCCATATCACTTCATGTCACTCCCTTCCCTCTACCTCCCTTTCTTTTCTCTACCTTCTTTCTCCTTCTCTCCCTTCTTCCTACTTCCCTCTACCCCTTCCTCTATCTTTCTCATTCTCCACCTCAACCTCACCTCTCCTCACCTCCCTCTTCTCCTTCCCTCCTCTTCCCTCCTTCTAACCTCCTTCTCTTCTCCTACCTACACTCTTCCTTCTCTCCGCTTCTCTACTTCCTCCTCCTCCCCCTTATTCCTTCCCTGAGTATACCCATTTATCAGTGGTGGGTTCCTACCAGTGCGGTCCACTCTATAGCACCGGTAGCGGCCCGCTGGTGACATCACAGTACCAGTGCGGTCGGTTGCCGGTGCCTGGGCGCCACCATTTTTTTGAAAAAAAAATTATTAATTTTTTTAAAAAATTTCTTCTGCGCATGCCCAGAAGCCGAGTTTCCAGCACTGCACATGCGCTGCCTTCCTACCCCACAGTGAGTCCAAGCAGGGGAGGATGGCTGAGGGAGTGCGTGAGACGCTGAAAGAACGGGCGGCAGGAGCTATCTCCATTCCCCTCCCTTCAGCAGTCCAAGAAGCCACGAACGTGCGGTGATGATCCTAGGCATTTTTGCACGTTTGAGGCTTCTTGAGCTGCTGAGGGGAGGGGGAATGGGCGGCAGGACCTATCTCAGTTCCTCTCCCTTCAGCTGTCCGAGAAGCCACGCCCACCCAGTCACATGGCTGGCAAACCACACCCACAAAATAAGCCACGCCCACAGAGTGGTAGTAAAAAAATTAGGAACCCGCCCCTGCCATTTATAATCTATTTTGTGGTTAACAGACAAGCAACTCATCTCTCTAACTTCTCTTAATTTACGGTATAACCATTAATCTTATGTTTTTTCTATAATCCATATTTCTATACATGTTATTCTTTCTAGGTATATTTTTATATACTATTATAATGCTGCCTCCTTAACTACCTCCTTTTGTCCCCTGGGTCTACACTTGGAATCCTATGGTATTAGAAAACATGATCAGAAGACATGAGTAGAATTCCCCTATTAGATGAGGCTTACACGTTATTCTTCCTCAGAAAGAAAGAAAGAAAGAGAGAACCAGTGCTCTTCATTCATCCTTTGTTTATTGGAGTCCCAGACACAAAAGGTGTGGAAAAACCCAGTTGGAAATATACCAGAGATTCAGTCGGAAAAGAAAGAGAATGAAAAAAAAAAAAGCAGGTTCTCTGAGACTGCTGCTTGTGTTCACACTGGCACTGGAGTGGAACAAAACATCAGCTGCTGCCCTAAACTGTTTGCGTGTGCCGTTTTGGCTGTGGGTCAAACCCGGATTTTCCTGCTTGCTTCTCAGCCTCTCTGTACAGTTGAGTTGCAAATGAGGACTTTGTTTTCAAACTGAGTGAAGAAACAGATTCAGTTCTAAGAATAAGGGCTCTTCCAGATGGAAAACGCTTTTGGTTTAACTCCTACCTCTATAATTTAGAAGATTGGCTTTTTTTATCCTTGAAAAACAACAGCCCTCTTCATTGATCCGTCTGCTAAAGGTCAAGCTACACATTACTTCATCTCCCATAGTCCAACTTTTGAAAAAGAAGACCCTCTGCAGAGCAGGTGGTTTATATATTTATATGCTGGCTTGTTTGTTATTATTTTTATGTGGTCTTCTTCCGGAATGAAATTATGAATGGCTTATTAACTCAGTTTAGTTCTCTGGGCCATTTCCCATCAGAAATTATAATTCAAGCTGGAGCGGAGTCTGCACTTGAAGGTCTCTGCCACATCTGAACTGATTTTTTGCTGTGTGAAATCAAAGCCGCTGTGAATTAAAACGCCTCACTGTATGAAAGCGTAAATCTCTGCAGCTAAATGGGTAATTGGTATAAAACATCAAAAGCCCTTGCAAGTTGTACAGTCTGGTGTGAAATCACAGTTCTAAACCAGTGTTTGCCGCATGAAGTAAAGAACCTGTCACTAAAGCACTATATCAAAAGCGTCCATGGCATAAAACAGTCTCAACCTCTCTATCATGAACAAATCTTTCAAATAAGATAATAATAATAAAAGCTGCCCTTAAGCACTCGACTCCTGAACCATATCTGCCAATGGCTTGTGGCCTGTAATTGTATGCATGCTAGCCACACCCTTTGTTCTTTTTGCACCAATCAGGAGACGTTATAGAGGAACCTATTCTACAGACTGTATTCTGGAAGTCCGCCCATATTGTCCATGAATACCACATGATATTATTCCATTTATGTACTTTTGGGAACAGCCCCCATGGTGCTGGGGGACTTTAATCTGCCATCGCCCGGTGAAACCTCGGAGGCAGTCCAGGAGTTCATGGCTTCCATGACAACCATGAACCTGACCCAAGTAGTTCAGGGTCCGACTCATGAGGGGGGCCACACGCTTGACCTTGTGTTTCTTTCGGGGCAGTGGAGAGATGATCTGAGGCTGAGGGGTTTAGTCACAGTACCCTTGTCGTGGTCAGATCATTTCCTTCTGAGGTTGGATTTCATGGCACCACTCCTCCACCGCAAGGAGGCGGGGCCGATTAAGTGGTTCCGCCCCAGGCGCCTAATGGAATCTGAAGGATTTCAGAGGGAACTTGGGGAAATACCTGACTCCCTGGTACACGATTCATCTGAGGCCCTAGTGGCTGCTTGGAATCAGGCGGCAACGGGGGCCTTAGATCGGATTGTGCCTTTGCGGCCTCTCCGTGGCAGCGGATCCCGGCGGGCCCCTTGGTTTACTGAGGAGCTCCGGGAGATGAAGCGCCAAAAGAGACGCCTAGAGCGACGATGGAGAACCAGTAAAGCTGAGTCTGACCGGACACTTTTAAGAACTTACATTAAGTCTTACTTAGTGGCGATAAAGGCGGCAAAATGCGCGTATTTTTCCGCTCTTATTGCGTCCGCCGACTCCCGCCCAGCCGCCCTGTTTAGGGTGACTCGCTCCCTCCTAGCCAAGGAGGGAGTTGAAGATCCCTTGCAGGGCAGAGCTGAGGAATTTTCTCAGTTTCTGGCGGATAAAGTCGTTCAGATTCGGACAGACCTGGACTCCATTTGGACAGGGCAAGCCGAGATGACAGGGGTGAGTCTTAGTCCTGTTATTTGGGACGAGTTTGAACCGGTCACTCCTGAGGATGTGGACAAGGCCATAGGAGCGATGAGCGCCTCCACCTGTTTATTGGACCCGTGCCCCTCCTGGCTGGTTTCTGCCAGCAGGGAGGTGACACGCTGCTGGCTCCAGGCGGTTGTGATCGCTTCTTTGAGAGAGGGATCCATCCCACAGCCTTTAAAAGCTGCGGTGGTGAGGCCCCTCCTCAAGAAGCCTTCCCTGGACCCAGCGGATTTAAAGAACTTCCGTCCAGTCTCCAACTTACCCTTTTTGGGTAAAGTTGTTGAGAAGGTGGTGTCGCTCCAACTCCTGCGGCTATTGGAGGATACTGATTATCTGGATCCCTTTCAATCGGGTTTCAGGCGCGGCTACAGTACGGAGACTGCTTTGGTCGCGCTGATGGATGATCTCTGGCGAGCCCGGGATGGGGGTCACTCCTCCATCCTGGTGCTACTTGACCTCTCAGCGGCTTTCGATACCATTGACCATGGTATCCTTCTGCGTCGTCTTGGGGAGGTGGGAGTGGGAGGCACTGTTTTACGGTGGTTCTCCTCCTACCTCTCTGACAGGACGCAGTCGGTGTTGACAGGAGGACAGAGGTCGGCCCCTAGGCCCCTGGTTTGCGGGGTGCCACAGGGCTCGGTCCTCTCGCCCATCCTGTTTAACATTTACATGAAACCGCTGGGTGAGATCATCCGACGACATGGGGTGAGGTATCAGCAGTATGCTGACGATACCCAGTTGTACATCTCCACCCCGTGTCAGTTCAGTGAAGCAGTTGATGTAATGTGCCGCTGCCTGGACGATGTGAGGGTCTGGATGGGAGTGAACAGACTCAGGCTCAACCCAGACAAGACTGAGTGGCTCTGGATATTGCCTCCCAAGGACTATGTCGACTGTCCCTCCTTGGTTCTCGGGGGAGAAAAATTGACTCCCTCAGAACAGGTTTGCAATTTGGGTGTCCTCCTAGACCCACAGCTAAAATTGGAGCAACATCTTTCAGCTGTGGCTAGGGGGACCTTTGCACAAATCCGTCTTGTGCACCAATTGCGACCTTACTTGGAGAGGGAGGCCTTGCTCACAGTCACTCATGCCCTTGTCACCTCACGGCTAGACTACTGTAACACGCTCTACATGGGGCTACCCTTGAAGAGCATCCGGAGACTCCAACTGGTACAGAATGCAGCTGCGCGAGCGGTAGTGGGTGTGCCGAGATACACCCACGTAACACCTCTCCTTCGCCAGCTGCATTGGCTACCAATTAGTCTCCGGTCGCAATTCAAGGTGTTGGTCGTTACCTTTAAAGCCCTACATGGCTCAGGGCCAGGTTACCTGCGGGACCGCATCCTACCACATACCTCCCTAAGACCGGTTAGGTCCCACAGAGAGGGCCTTCTCCGGGTCCCGTCGGCTAAACAATGTCGATTGGCGGGGCCGCGGGGGAGGGCCTTCTCTGTGGGAGCCCCGTCCCTCTGGAACCAACTTCCACCAGAGATCCGGACCATCCCCACCCTGCTGGCCTTCCGTAAAGCCTTAAAAACATGGCTCTTCCGGCAGATGGGGTGAATAGGACAACTAGATTCCCCCTGAATGTTGCTCTTACAATGTCTTTTTTAATTATATTTATAATGTAAATTATGACTATTGTTTTTAAAATTGTACGCTTCTTATTTATGTTGTACGCCGCCCTGAGTCCCACGGGATTGGGCGGCCTATAAGAGCGTTTAATAAATAAATAATAAATAAATAAATTTTCCCTTCCAGTTCAGATGAGAAACTGTACTGAAAACCAAATATCCAGGAATATTTGGCTAAACAGTAGGTCACAACATGTTTTACAGGATATAGTCTTTCTTTGCAGTTCTGTAGAGGAAGAGCAGGCAGAGCTGGGGGCAGAGTGAAATGCCTCATCAGTTTAGAGTCCTTACGTTGCCACAAACAATCCATGTCCAGACCCCCTTGAATTCCTTTGACTAATTTAGTACTCACCATTAGTAGACTAGATTTTTGTGTATAGGCTTGAAGAAATCTTCTATGCTGTAATCTAATGGACGGTCCTGATTCTTTGCACCTGACAAGTTCTCTTTATTGAAAAGCAAGTTGAATAATTCATCCAAATTATATAATCTATAGATACATTCCATTATATGGGACTGTTTAATCTTTCATGTTTCCTTTGAGATTGCTTCTTCAGTGCAATACAGTGAAAGCCGATACGGCTTTCTTTCCTTTTTTTCCTTGTTCACATCTAATCAAGCTAGGACATAATGTGGAACTAATCTGAATACATCCTTGCATTTAATCTTCTAGAATTTGTATCAGAAGGAGATTGTGGAGAACCGTGATCAAAAAATCTTGGGTCAAGGATTTTTTAAAATTAAGCATCAAAGTGTAGATTTTTTTTTCAGATTCACAAAACACTATTTTTGTAATTAGTGAAGCATCAAATGAATAGATGCATTGGTAAATATACATATAGTAGTATAAGTATTATCTTCAAAATGTGAGAAGAGATGACTTACACAACACTTAATTGATGGCATCTGATGAAAATCTATTTTACTAAATGGGAAGCTGGGAAAAATCTAGGCTCATACTATGCTCAGAAGTGTGCTGTGAGTTTTCTTTTTATATTCGACCTGTGTTGACTCTTGCTGAATTCCTGTTTATGTGCTAGATGTGATAATGGATTGCACTCTGCACTTTCACATTCTTATAGCTCTTTGGAGAAGCCATGAATTTATAGAATACAACTGATAATAAATTTGGGTCTAGGGACAAAAAGATCAAAGTACATACTATTTGCATTAGTAGGTCACTCTTCTAGTCTATTTTAGTTTCTTTTTAACTTTTTTAATCCATTAAAATTCAAAACCCATTTTATCTGTATTTTTTCCTAATTTAAGCTCACACCATCTGCTTCAGTGACTCCATCCAGCCATCTCATTCTCTGTCTTCCCCTTCTTCTTTTGCCCTCAATAGTTCCCAGCATTAAGCTCTTCTCCAGTAAGTCCTTCCTTCTCATTAAGTGGCCAAAGTATTTCAGTTTCATCTTCAGGTTCTGGCCTTCTAAAGAGCAGACAGGGTTGATCTCCTCTAGGACTGACTGGTTTGATTGCCTTGCAATCCAAGGGACTCACAGGAGTCTTCAAAGGCCTCAATTCTTTGATGCTCAGCCTTCCTTATGGTCCAACTTTCACAGCCATACATTGCAACTGGGAAAACCATAGCCTTGACTATATGCACTTTTGTTGGCAGGGTGATGTCTCTGCTTTTTAGTATGCTGTCTAGATTTGTCATAGCTTTCCTCCCCAGGAGCAAGCTTCTTTTAATTTCTTGGCTGCAGTTCCCATCTGCATGATCTTGGAGCCCAGGAAAATAAAATCTGTCACTACCTCCATTTCTTCCCCATCTATTTGCCAGGAATTGAGAGGGCAGGATGCCATCAAAATAAGGGAAGGTAAAAGAAAGGACACAATGGCTTTAAATCTAAATTTAAGAAAAGGCCTTCCCAAATAATCCAGCTATTAACATTTTTTCCAAGGAGCCAAAGGAGAACCCAGCAGAGGTCCAGGGCGATCTCAATCAGGTTGTTCTGCCAAAGAAAAGCAACACAGTCTAGTTTCACACCCCTGCAAACTCTTGGAAATGTGGGACAATAAGCCGTTTCCCCCTGGATGCTGTAGTAGGGTGGGGCCAACACTGGTTGGAGCAGAAAATTTTTAAATAAATTTCCATTCTTTAAACTTTTACTTTCAAGGCTATCTCCTTTTTTAATGCAACTTTTTTCAGAAGTATTTGTCCTCTTTCAAAGAATTTTCTCACGTGGGTTTTGAACATGAGTGATCTGCTCAATACTGCTGTCTTGGGATCATTTCACCTCCTGGATTAGAAGAAAGAAACAACATTCAGATAAGTCCACTTAAATAAATAAATTATAAATAAATAAGTTCCTGTCCTACTGTACCCATTTGTATGTACTCATTTTATGTGTTTATAGCTATGTTTTGCTTTTTTATATCCATTTATTTGTGCCATTTTTTCATGTGTACTGTTTCCTTGCACTTATTGACAAATAACTAACTAAATAAATAAATAACCAAACAAACAAATAAACAAACAAATAAATAAACAAACAAATAAATAAACAAATACATAAATAAAATTGGTGGTGAACAATCCATAGCTGTATAAGCGACTCCTAAATCCCTGATATGCCTCAAGGGACCCAGAGGTGGATCAATAGGATAAAAGCTGAAATGATAATGATGATGGTGTTATTACAATATTGGCAATATTTGCATTGCTGTTGACACAAATAGTATTTGTTCCCGTTTTTATGAACAGTTTGGCTTGCCTTTGCTTCCATTGGTATAATTCTCCCATCCGAATGCGACACAGCACACACAATAAGATATAGGAAATAAAGAAAACAAAATTTTGCTTTTCTTTTAGTTCTATCAGCTCAGACTGTCAAAGGAATGCAGAGTGACATTTCAACTGGTTTGTGCAAAAAAAACCCTCCACTTAGATTGCTTTGATGACACCTCTAGTGATGGATAGGTTTTCCAAAGGACTCCGTATTTATTGTCTTATTTATGCCAAGTGAACTCAATTTTCTTCCTGAGCCAGAACTTTAAAGTAAGTTGGGTTTTTTTACGCTAGGCTTTTCTACTTTAATATATTTGCCTGTGTAAGAAATTGTACTTAAAATTTTATTAGCAGTTTTTATTGTTACATTTGAGGAATGAATTGCCCAGGAAACTGCATAGGTTTTGGGCTTGCTACCTACATACGGAGAACTAGTTTGGTATAACGGTTAAGACATCAGGTTAGAAACTGGGAGACTGTGAGTTCGAGTCCCATCATAGGCACAAAGCCAGCTAAGAGACCTTGGGCCAGTTCCTCGTCGGAATGCTAGGAAGCAGATAAGGGTAAACCACTTCCAAAATCTTACCAAGAAAACTCTAGGGAGTTGTCCAGGCAGTTGGTAGGATTCAACACTGAGTTGAAGGAATAACTCTCCTCCTCATAAAAATGAAAAAAAAAACCAACCCAAAATATGAGGAAGGAAGGAAAGACAAAAAGAGAAAGCAAGGGAGAAAAAACTAACCCAAAATATGAGGAAGGGAGGCCCCCCCAAAAAGAAGAAAGAAATAAGGGAAAAACCAACCCAAAATATGAGGAAGGGGGGATGAAAAGAGAAAACAAGGAATCTCATGTAGTCTAAACTCTGGATTAATAAAGGGGGAAAGTATGAAATGATGAGGCATTACAGAATGAAGAGAGTGAGCATCAATCTTTTTATTGTTAAAAGTTATTGAGGAGACTGTATTGATTTTAAGCCCTTGCAATTTGCTTCTAACTCCAAAATGGCCACTAACACACAAGAAGGCTACTGTAGCTCCATTCATTTGCAGTATTATTTTCAAGCATCGGTGCAGGGAAGAAGAATTGGCTGTTGGCCGAAGTGACAGGCAGTGATAGGGTAGCATCCCACCCACTCTGTCAGCACAGACGCCTTTGATTTCACATGGGCAGACAAGAAAAGAAAAATGAAATGATGCTGTAGAAATAGGGGGCTGGCCAATTATAAAAGCAGCGGGGTGGTGAGAGAAAGGAAATGCTAGATGATGAAGCCCAAAAGTGGGACTTAAAAAGTACAGTTGAATCACCCAGTGGTTTCTCTGCCCTCCACCTCTGCTTGGAATATAAAGGGAAAGAGTATCAAGCAAGGCCGCAGGGGATAATAAGCTGAAGAAGAGAGATTAATTGGTGTCAAGTAGGAACTAGGAAAGGATCAGCTGATGCTTAAAAACATTGGGCTGCAGGAAATGTTTTATAGTTGCGTTCCCTGCTGAAAGTTCAGCATTGTTGCTCTCCAGCCGGCTGCCTTTTCCCTTCTGTTGGCTTGGATAACCCCCTTTTTTTTTTCATTGGGGTGGAAGGAATGATCAGCCTTCCATTTGGGCGACTGCAGAACGAGAGTCTTGGATATTACACAGCAACGCAAGATTGGATATTGCTTGAAATGCTTCACCCTGATTCTTTTATAGGAGGTACATTTCAAATGGAGGGGAGGGGGGGAGGGGGAAGGAATTTAAATCTCAGACTTTGCTCTTAGCCCACATCTGTTTTTGATATGTGAAACTAATCCCTTCTTTACTTGACAACAAACTTCTAAAACAGGAGAGATAAAAGTACTTCTGCACATGTTCTAGCAAGTATCTGGTGTCACACTCCATGCTTAAGCCTGTATCACCAAGATATGTAGCTGGAGGATATTAGCAGCGCTAAAAGTCAAGCCTTTGTAAGTCAGTAGCTTAGTCCCTTTCCCTGCAAGGTTTTCCACAAATGTATAATAACATCTCTAAAAAGAAGTCTTCTGTCCTGTCCTTCCCAAACTTAGTATGCACCAATGAATTTTTGAATGTCCCAAGGAAATGAGTTCATCAACTACATCCCTTCTTATGGCCAATCAATAGCCACACCTGCTGCCATAGTCAAGATGTATCTGTTATATTAAATCAGTGAGACATTGTTGTAAGGAATATCCTTCTGGGTTCAGTTCCAAGTGGGGAAAAAGACACTGGATTCATGGAAGTTGCTTGGAAAGAAGGTTTTAATGGTGGACAGGAGCACATGGCTTGAGCTCCTGAACAGAAAAGGTAGATTACATGCTTCCAGGTGTGGGTGAAGAGGAAAAAAGGGGAGAAGAGATGCTGAGTTCCTTGCTTTATACTCTCTCTTGGGCCCCTCCCTAACTGTTTCCTGTTCCTATATAGAAATGTATTCCATTGGCTGTCAGATCCCCAGGGGCATGCTGGGGCAACTCTTGTGGGCTGTCCCAAGTCCTAGGCTTGACTGATGTAATCTTCCCAGGTCCCATGTGGTATAATGAAAAGGCTTTGGGATTCCTATTATGGTTCTTTGTTATGCAGAAGACTGCTTCAGGCTAGGTGAGAGGAATATGTGAGCTGGGCCCAGTCCTTAATGGCCCTTTGGCAAAGGGTGGGGGCAGGGAGCTGCAGGAAGCTGCTTTGTATTTAAACATGTTTCTTTTTTCCTCATTCAGGGAAACATATTCTTTCCTTTTTTCAATATTTCCTAGGATATTTCATTTTTTCTAGGAGAGGGTGGGTACTAACTTCCTACAACATAAAGCATCGGTTTGGCTTAGCCACTGAAAATACTGACTTTCTAGCACAAACAAGAGATTTTATACTTCCATAGTCTTGGTGTTTTTTGTCACAACACCAAGGAACAATCAACACATGCAAAATTGTTTTCCCCCACATTGTGGGGCTGTCTCCTCTGATAGGTATCCTGTGCCTTTTACAGTTTTTTTATACAGTGGAACATAAGAGAGACAGAATGGAAAAGGAAAAGGAAGCTAAATACCTGGGGCCTGATTGTTGTAAAGTGATATAAAAGTTCTTCCTGAAAAATAACACATGATCTCCACTTTTAGGTATACAAAAAGGTATAGAGACATGGAACCTTCTTTGGCTACTGAGATGTATAGATCTGATTCAATTTCAAAGTAATTAATGGATGAATTAAAAACAATTAATATTGAGGTCTTTAATAATTTAATCCCTCTAATTTTGAAGCAACCTTTTGAGCAGCTCTGCACCCAACTCTTTGGATGTTCTATGCCAGATTGAATATAGAATTGGGCCAGTGGTAACACAGAAAATTGAGTATAATGCAAATAAATTATTTTACCTTCTTCCATAAGAAGGTTCCATAAGAAGAAATTCTCGTTTGTAATGAGCCACAGTGATATCAAAATAACATTACAAGGATCATTATCTTATTTATTTATGACATTTATTTATTTAAAAAATTTACATGGTTGCCCAACTCAAACAATGAAACCCAGAAACAAGAAACAAGGCAAAAACAACTATCAGTCATTAACAACAGCAACAACAACAACAAAAACAACAACAGCATCAACAACAACACATAACATCCCAGATTTAACAATTGTCAATAAAGACAAAATGTCTGGATAGTGAACATGGCTGCACATGGCAGAATAGAAGAGAAAGAACTGGAGAAGATAATGAAATACAAAGATCTGTAAATAGAAGTAGAACAACTGTGGCAAAAGAAAGCAAATGTAGTACCAATAGTAATAGGTGCCTTGGGTGCAATCTCAAAACAACTGGAGCACCACTTGAATACCATTGGCATTGACAAATTCGTCATCAGTCAATTGCAAAAGGCAGCTTTACTTGGAACAGCTTACATCCAGTAGTGGATTCTGAATTAGTTTGCTACCGGTTTGCGCGCGCGCTCACACTCACCACTTCTGCGCATGTGCAGAAGTGTCCTGGGCGGGTGGGTGGAGCCTCCCACTGCCACCACTACCAGTTCTAAGAACCGGTCCAAACTGGGAGCAACCCACCACTGCTTACATCCTGTAACAATATCTGTAACAGCCCATCCCAGGTCCTTGGAAAGGATTTAATAGATAGACAAAAATGCCAAATCCGGTCTGAACATCTGGCTGACTGTGCAACGAACAATAATAATTTATTTAAATTTATTAGCCACCCACCTACAGTAGACTTTAACTAATCTATATCAGGCGACTTAGTTTACATTCATACTTAATCCCAATGGGGAAGTCCTTATCCAGATCACAACACTTGGGAGAACAGTTATATTTTTAAGCCCTTTCTAAAGGCCAAAAGGATGGGGATCAACTTAGATAATTGCATCATAATATCTGATTCTAGTATCAGACCCCATTTCTAGCAATCAGGGGTGAAAACAATTAACCAAGGAACAAGATTCTCTGAGCTACAGTACAAGACTGAAATGACAGCACAAGGATTTTAGAGAGGAGTTGTTTTGCTTTTAATGGGCATCTTAGATAGAGAAAACTCAAAGGAATTAGTTTGTTACTTGCTTTCTTCCATGTTCACTGAAGAAGAGAAAGTTTGTTTCTACAGCGGTGGTGGGACATTGCTTGTACAACATCTTTTAGCTTCTTTATCAGCATGAGAATTTTCCTTCTAAGGAAAATTAGGACCTTCGTTAGGATATGTGACTGTAGCTTGCCCGTGTAGTCATAGTTGTGCATTTAGAAGTCTATGTGTCTGTAGGAAATCTCCTTAAGGTATTAGGTGAAGTCTTTAAATAGCTTCAAGGAGATTGCAGGGGCTCAGATGAAGGAGTGCTGGCTGGCTCCAGAACTGAATGCGAGTTGTGGATTGATTTGTTTAGTTTTTCATGGGAAAACTGATCTGTGTGGTCATTAAGAGTTGACACTGGCACGATGGCACGTAATCAATCAATAATCAATTCATTTACCGTATTTATAAATAACTTCAACCATTAACATTCTGGGTAGTAATAGAAACATTTGAAACAAGAAGCATAGGCATGGATACAACATAAAATAAAATGAAATGATGCTTCTGATTCCTCATTTCTCTTATCTCTGAAGCAGAAGGTGTGATTACAATGTGTATGTTTCTAGGATGGATGGATGGTGGGATGGATGGAATAAATGATTGATTAGTGACAGATAGAAAGAGAATAAATGGTTGATTGATGAGTTAGAGCAGTGATGGCAAACCTATGGCACGGGTGCCACAGGTGGCACGCGGAGCCATATCTGCTGGCACGCGAGCCATTGCCCTAGCTCAGCTCCAGCACGCATGTGCGTGCCTGCCAGCTGATTTTGGCTTGCACAGAGGCTCTGGGAGGGTGATTTCGGGTGGCAGGGGGAGCGTTTTTGTACTCCCCAAGCTCCAAGAAAGCCTCTGGAGCCTGGGGAGGGCGAAAAATGGGCCTATCGGGCTCACTGGAAGTCGGGAAATGGGGGAGTGGGGGGGGGGGTCATGCACGCATGTGCAGGGGGGTGGGGCAAATGGGGGGCTTTGAATTATGGGTGTGGGCATGCACGTGCGTGCGATAGCACAGGCGTGCACTATTTCGGTACCCGAAGAAAAAAAGATTCGCCATCACTGAGTTAGAGATATATAGGTGATAAATGATTGGTTGATAGGGTGAGATAGAAGATAGAAGATAGAAGATAGAGAGATAGAGATAGATAGATAGAGATAGATATACTTTTCTATAATGCTGAGTTATTAATAAGAAGAAACCATTATTTATTCACTTTGTAATATTCCTATAGATATCTCTCATTAAACTACTATTAGCCCTTGATGGACCTTGCTAAAGGAATATATAAAGCTGAGGAAAACTTGCTATTGCCACATCATGCATAGTTAAATTTTGTTGCATGAAATCTGCAGGTATGTACTATAATTATATAACATGCCCATAGTGTATATTTTTTGGGATCTATTTTCTCTCAGCAAGGAATTAGCTTGCTTCCAACCTTTTCTGTAAAAAATTCTGCTGTGGTAAGAGTGAACAAAACATCCAAATTGATCAATAGGAGCAGGCACAAAGAATGAATTTACTAATTAAGCACAATATCAATTAATTTGTTTTATTAATAATAGAATATTTTAGTGCAGGGGTAGGTTCTACTTACCTTCCCCACCGGTTCGCATCGCGACAGAAGTGCACATTTTGTGTGTGTCACTTCCCAGAAATGACCCTCTGCGCATGTGCAGTACTATAAAAAAAAGCTTCTGTGCATGCATAGAAGCAAAAAACAAGATGGCGGCGCCTAAGGCGCCACTGAGAGAACTGGCTCGGGGGTGTGTGGCAGGCCTGGGTCGCTGCCGGTTCCAGTGACTCAGGCCACCAAGTTACTAACGGTTCTATAGAACCGGTCCAAACTAGGAGGAACCCACCTCTGTTTTAGTGGGGGGGGGGGGAAGCATTTTTAAAAATTTTGACATTTCTAGCAACAATACATTTTGGTGTAAAGTGTTTTTTGCCCTCCAAGTATGTTGGCATGTAATCCCTGCACTTCATTGCAGGATTTTCATCATGCTGGCTAAATATTCCAGTACTTTTCATCCAACACATCTGGTGGGAAATCAGGGAAATTTCATTTCATTTCTGGTAGGGAATATTGCCTTAAATGGCTGCTTTCCATAGTGTTACTATCTCTAGATATTCCCCCAAAGTAACAAAACTAGAACTTTATAAGCTGGATAAACTTATGTATACATACTCTATTGGTTAATACAGGTGATCCTCAACTTACAACAGTTCATTTAGTGACTGTTCAAAGTTACAAATGAAAAAAATGACGTATGACCATTTTTCACACTTACAACCATTGCAGCAAGCCCATGGTCACGTGACCAAAATTGGATACTTTGCAACTGGTTCATCTTTCTAATGGTTGCAGTGTCCGAGGGACATGTGATCACCTTTTGTAACCTTCTGACAAGCAAAGTCCATGGCGAAGCCAGATTCATTTAACAACCATGTTACCAACTTAACAACTGCAGTGATTCACTTAACAGTTATGGCAAGAAAAGTTGTAAAACAGGGCAAAACTCACTTAACAAATGTTTCACTTCGCAACATAAATTTTGGGCTCCGTTGTGGTTGAGTAAGCCGAGGATTACCTGTACTTCACTGATCTTCACATTCCAGAAATGAGCATTTGGCACTATTACATTTAAGTAATATTTTAAAAGTCTCCTTAGATTATTGTTCATTAATAAAATTGACAGTGCAATCCCAGGTGTGTTTGTTCAAAAGCAAAAACATATTGAGTTCAAGAAAGTTTATTGTCTTGCTAAGTAAATAAATTAACATTAAAATCAGGGAGAATTCTCCAAGGTATTGCCAGTGCAGTCTAATGCAGGGGTCACCAATTTTTTGGACCTCAGGGACCACTAAATTCATAATTTTAAATCCCGCAGACCACTAATATGAATTTTTAAAAAAAGATGAATAGTATTTAGTGCAATATAAAAAAAGCAAATAATTTTTCTGTGGACCACCAAAATTTTCTCACGGACCACCAGTTGGTGACCACTGGTCTAATGGCTATTTTTGAGGGGTGGTGGTGTTAGATGTTATTGTTTAAACGCAATTATTTTATTATCCCTGCATTTTTAAGCAATGAGAGGAAAGCTTCATCAATGGCTAGGAGTTTGGGTTCAGACATCCAAAGCTAACAGTAGCAACTTTTCAGGAATATCTGCTTGCTACTCCATAAAGAACCACTCACTATGAGATCTTGTGAAGAGAGGAAGGTTCTTGCCTGAAGCATAGCACAGGCTGTGGGGATAGAGATCCCGCTGCCTCGTTTTTACCCTTTTCCAGCAACTAGATTTCAGATTTAGGATTGTTTCATTCCACAGTGACTTCTTCATTCAGTTGCTATTTAATTGATCACCGGATTCAGATCTAACTCAACAGTACTGTACAACCTAAAAAAATAAAATATAGCTGAAAGCAATAAAACGGTTATAATTAAAACTACAGAAGAAGGATGGCTGTTATTCTTGAAATAGAATTGGATTAAAGGGGTCGTCCCTTGAATGTTGTGAATGGTTGAATGGTTTTTAAATTTTTAAATGTATTTTTAAACTTATTTCTTGGATATTTTTTATTCTGACTTGTTTATGCTTGCTGTAAGCCGCCCAGAGTCCTTCGGGAGTTGGGCGGCATAGAAGTGTGAAAAAATAAATAAATAAATAAATAAATAAATAAATAAATAAATAAATAAATAAATAAATAAATAAATAAATAAATAAATAACAAAACAACATTTTATAAGCATAGTACTATTGTGCGTACCGAATATGCATATATGTTTAGATGATTAGCTGATCCAAAATATTGATCCAAGATGATCTGGAACAATTTTTCTTTGTGAAGAAAAAAAAAATTTCCATTTATTTACTTAGGAAGATAATAAACCTCCCTGAACTCAATAAGATTATACTTTTGAGCAAATATAACCTAGAATTTTAGCTAAATATTTGTTATCCTCATATAATTTCTGTGTTATATATGTTTTTAATGAATTTTGTAGTGGGGATCAGGGCTTCCCTACCAAAAAACCAAAAAACCCAAAACCCATTATTTTTCCCATAGAGGCATCTCAATGGAATTGTCATTGGCCATCTAGGCCTGAGCCAAACTTTCTCAGATGATTTGTGAAAAGGGGTTCCATTTCATAGCTGCCATTTCCATTACAACAGAGTGGTCAATCTTCCCACGGTAGGAAAAAAAGAAATAACTTTATGAGGAAGGGTCGGGAAAAGATTCAACACTTATGGCTAGTTCCATTCCAAATAAACTTTTGGAGAAAGTTCCATGATTTCTAAGGAAGAGGAGAAAATTCAAGAGTATGCAATCCTGGGAGAAGCAACAATTCAATGAATACTTTTATAATGACAAGGGATCAGTCTCCAACAGATGTTACATTTATATAGCCATGAGGTGGCTCAAGGATCTACTGTATAATCAAACATATACTAAGAACAGTTGTTTTAGATTACTGCCTCTAATCATTTGTTATAACCAGATCCTCTATATAATTACTAAGAGGTGCTTTCAAGACAACTGTTTTGCTCTCAAATTCTATCACTATCACTTCAGCTTTGATAGCATCTCTCTGTTTCTAAGATATATTTGAAAGCTCAGCTCTTCCTCATACTAGTGAAGAGGGCTCAAAATGTCAAAGGTTAGGAGGGCAAATGAAGGGTCTTTTTTTCCCCCCTTTCCACCCAAATGTTTGTTTTTATCTGGCAATTGTTCATCAGGATAATTAGGTGAATTGGAAGGATTTGTACAAGAGAGGAATAATCAGTTTTTGAAATAGTGGCATTTTGTGGTTGGAGGTCTGGAAAGAAGGTTGCTTCTTATCTTGCTCCTTTTGGGTTATTCAGTGAAAATAAACACATGCAAATAACATTGTAATGATAGTGGCTTGTAGTGTAAAAGATATGGCACACAATGGGATCTGCAGAATCCAGATTGCATTAGCGTTTAGAGTCAGCTTCATGCTGTCTAGACAAGCAAAAAATGTATCTACACCTTTCCTTTTTCCTGCTTTAATACCATGTTTGGAAAGCGACATCCTGAGATTCCATTTTTTCCCCCAAGTAAAATTTGAAAACATCATGTGGATACTTTTCCAATGGGGGAGTAAAACAGGCTTTTTATCACTCTGAGCTCCCGAAAGTATCATTTGAGAGTAGGCTTCCTGTCCAGGCAGGAAATGGCCCTGTCAGTAACTCGGATGGACTCTGATTTTCAATAACTTTCCATCCTGGCAAATCATGATTCAGTTTCCATTTATAAAATGAAATGAGTGGTTAAATAATCAACAGCCCAAAGGCAACAGTAGGAAATGAGCCATCCTTCAAAACAATTCTTGTCTGTTTGGTTTGGACTTTGTTCCATTGTTAAAGGATTTCCTTATGTGCGGAGTATTGAAAATAATAGATGCGGGTTGCACTTCCCCCCCTTCTCTTCTTTACAGGGTGCAAGAAAATGTAGCAATTATTGTCTGAATTTTCAAGAAGGAAATAGAAAGAGGAAATGCAAATCTTGCAGTTGGAGAATAAACTACTTCCTGGTAGAGCCACATGGGAGACAGAGGAAGGAACCCTAGAATTGCAGAACGTTGGAATTCTCAAATAAGTTCAAATGGCGATGGCTACTTGGATTCTTGGGCTGAACTCTTCCCCTCTGATTCTTGTAATTGAAGATGATAGGGTATCACTGTTAGAACCCTGCTCAAACGATTGGGTTTGCTAATATATGAACAAGCCACAAATCAATGTTATGTGTATATTGCATTTTAAATGAATTGTAGGCTGATTGCTATATAAGGAAGCAAGAGAGCATGCTCTGAATGTGTGTGTGTGTGTTTGATGGTGATCCGAAGTGCTGACTCTCTGATGATTATCTCTGCTGCTTCACTGATGAGTAATTGACTTTGTGACTGTGTGAAATTACTGTGAAGAGATGCTGTGAAAAGAGTGACTGTGATAGTGTAGAATTGATTGTTAGCTGTAATCTTTGTTTGTTAGTTAAAACAAAGGTTAGTTAGGTTAGTTCAGGGGTAGGCAAAGTTGGCTCTTCTATGACTCATGGACTTCAACTCCCAGACTTTCTGAGCCAATCATGCTAGCTCAGGAATTCTGGGAGTTGAAGTCCACGAGTCATAGAAGAGCCAACTTTGCCTACCCCTGGGTTAGTTAAAACAAAGATAGGCAAGAAGAAGATTCTTCATATGGACTGACTTACTGTGTATGACTTGGACTTCCTATTGAACTTTGCTACTACTTTAAATAATCTATTTGTAAATACTAAATGTATCTGTTTATTGACTGAATAGCATTCATATCAAACTGCAACACCACAACCACAATCACTATTTCGCTGTGTATGTGCTCAACAGCACAATAACTCCTTAACAATGACAATGTTTTGATTTAGGAGGCTGCACAACAAACAGAAGATGTGTGGCCCATGGTGTCCATGGTGGGCACAGGTCTATAATGCAAGGGAAGAAGACTCTGTGACTTACATGGAGAAATCAAGGATATCAGTTTCCTTTCAGATGTGAGGAAGGAGTTTAGGAAGATTCATCTGATTTTAAGGTCTATTCTTTGCACATTCTTAGGTTCATCTTACATATTTTGTCTTTGTCTTAAAGTAGTGTGAGTCCTATTTTTGACAAGAATGGTCAAAGGAAGCGATGACTACAAAAATATAGATTGGGAGTAGATAAGACTTTGAGAATTTAGGCTATCCGTTCCTTGGCTAGAAAATAAATGTTCTTCATACAAAGTATGAGCTACATTTATGAGTTATGACCTCTCCCCTTCATAAGCAGTGGCTATAATAATAATTTAAAAAAATCCCCATCTAGGCTATATTTTGGAGGTTAGGTTAGATATTATTATTATTTTTCTAAATCAGCACACTTATCAGGTTCACTCAGGATGTGGTTCTGATTTGGGTAAATACTCGGACTTTTCCGATGTTCAAAGGGGCGCTTCAATTCAGTGAATATCAAAGCACTTCTTTGAATTTTTAAATTGTTTCTTTATTTTTCACATTTCTGAACTGCCCATCACCCTCAACGAGGGGACTCTGGGCAGCATACAATAAAGCATTAAAAGATAAAAACAGCATATAAAAATGAAATTGTTGAATCCCTCTGTTAACCATGCTCTGCTTCTGTTTTATGAAGAGAACATCTGCAGAATCCAGTATTTGTGAGGACACTCTGACTAAGGAAGATCCAGATGGCCTCAACCCTATTGGTTGTTTATAAGGCTCTGAAGGTTGTTTCCACAGGCAATCAGTCCAGGAGGCTAGTTGGCCCTTTTGTTAATGTGTTTTTAAGGCTGGAAAGTGTCCTTTATCCAGGATATTGTGGTTTATGGTTTTAATTGCTGGGTTTTAGTCTTTGTATGCTGCCAAGAGTCACTGTCCTAAGATGGATAGCCATATAAATTATTTAAACAAATCAATAAATATTGAAATAGATTGTCCTCGTAGGAAGGCAGATTGTCATGCCTTTGTGAGATCCATCATTGCATTGAGGTGATGGTACCATTGCCAGTGGGTGAAGCACCTCATGGAAGTAGATTGCCTGTGATCTCCCAATCCTAATAAATGCAAGATTTGAATGGATGAGAAAGATGAGGGCAGCAATGATAATACAAGTAATATGTCTTAAATTAAAATGGAACTTCATTAATTCTCTACTCTTCCTTAATCAGCCAGCTGGGTGACCAGTCACTCTCTCCCTAGTGTGGGGAGGAAGAAGAAGGTGTTTTAGATGTGTTTGTTGACTAGAGTTTTTAAAAAAATAATAAAGGCAGAAAATAAACAAATAAATAAGTCTTACATGAAGCTATGTCCATAGTAAAATCAATCCAGGTTCAAAGTTGGGGATGCAGTTTCTGATTCCTCAAAACTCAAGGCAAGGGCATAAAAATGTACGTGTAGCTCATCATACTCAGTCTTCAAGCTACTCTGAACCTCAGCAAATATCTGACTTTGACAACTGTTACAATGCTAGCCCTATGTCCTATCAATCAAGACTTTCAGAATGACTTCCTGCTTTTATTAATTTTTGAAACATTTATTTGCAGCCATAGGTTTTAGCAAAAAACATGTTTTTATTATGTTAGGTTATTGTACTGTTCGCACTCATTTGAATTTCATATACATACATACATTTTATGCAGACATAAACACTCTATTTTTCAAAGCACCAAAAGGTGAGACAAGAAACAATGGATGGAAACTAACCAAGAAGAGAAGCAACCTAGAACTAAGGAGAAATTTCCTGACAATGAGATCAATCAGTGGAACAACTTGCCTCCAGAAGTTGTGGGTGCTCCAACACTGGAGGTTTTTAAGAAGAGATTGGACAACCATTTGTCTGGAATGCTACAGAGTACCCTGCTTGAGCAAGGGGTTGGACTGGAAGATCTCTGAGGTCCCTTCAAAGTCTATTATTCTATGTTCTATAGTGTGTGTGTGTGAGAGAGAGTGTGTGTGAGTGTGTGTGTGTGTGTGTGTGTGTGTGTGTGTGTGTGTGTGTGTAGATACATATAGAAAGATGATAGATGTATAGGAATATATAGTTTATAGTAAGTACTGATAATCTAGCTCTTATAAATACTGATTCAGTCTTGTATTTCTGTTAGACCTTCTATTTATTATTTATTTATTTATTTATTCGTTCATTCATTTATTTATTTATTTATTTGTTTGTTTGTTTGTTTGTTTGTTTATTTATTTATTTAGAGACTTACATACCGCCTCATAGTGCAAGCACTCTCCTAAGCGGTTTATTTTAAAATGGAGTCCTCATTTTACCTACCTCGGAAGGATGGAAGGCTGAGTCAACCCTGAGCCGGTGAGATTTGAACAGCTGAACTGCTGATCACAGTCAGCTAAAGTAGCCTGCAGTACTGCACTCTAACTGCTGCGCCACCTCGGCTTATACTATCTACCTACCTACCTCTTGCTTGTAGCATAGGCAATATGCTATTACATTTGTCTCCAACTCTGTTACTTCATATCTGATTTTTATGCAACAGTTTTATCTCAGCCTTATAACATTCAAACTTTGCCCATAAACACACACAAGTGTGCTCATCCATGCAGATGCATCCCGAAACAAGAGACTTTAACAGTGGTATTGTCTGTATATAACAGATGTAATTTGCTTATTTAGGAAGGAATATAGCTGCTGGCGGTTTGGATAACAATTAGCTGAAACAATCATTCCAGCCTGAAATTACAAACTTTTGTACATTGCAAGGAAGGAGAAGGAGGTGGTGAACTACTACAACAACTCCTAGTAGTGATGGTTTGTGTGTCTCATAGCAAGTGAACTGCTATGCTTTTTCTAGACATCTGATATAAGTTTGAGGAAAAATGGCAGAGAAGAAGGCATGAAACTGGCAGATTAGGTACTGTTTGACCAGCCTCAAAGTTTTGCTTTTGGGGCCATAAGATGGCCTTTCTCCTTAGAAACGTGCATGATCAATGAGATCAACAGTCCTATTCTTGTGACTGTACGTTGTTATATGCATGTGATTATAATCAATTTCAAAGTCATCTCAACAGCCACAGCAATCTTGAATACCACTTAAATCAAGAAAGAAATATTAAGAACAATGAAACAATTAAGAATTCATGTCAAGAGACTATGACCCAGCCGCCCACGCATCAGTCTTATCCAAATCAAGTCAAGATCCCAGTGGGTTTATGGATCCCCTTGTCCCATGGTCTGTTGAAAGAGCCAAGGCTTCAAGGATTCCATAAAGTCAGCAGGGTCATTCTTAGCAGAGATTGATGCTCTGGAGCTGTCTTTTGTTCTACCTTTTACAAGTTTATATTATCTTTTTTTAATATTATCTAGAAAGACCTGCCCATGGATCAGAGAACAAGCGAAAGTATACCATATCATCAAGAGAGTAAAAGAGTTGAAATGGAAATGGGAAATGGGCACATAGCAAAAAGGCCTGATGGCAGGTGGGCCAAGGCAGTCATAGAATGGATCCCATCTGATAAAAAGCATTCACGAAAGAGACCTAAAACAAGATGGAGCGATGACATCAGCAAATATTGTGGGCCCAACTGGCAAAAGAAAGCTCAGGACTATATTGGCTAGAAACATGCAGAAGAGGCCTTCATCCTGCAGTGGATAGACAATGGCTAGAATAAGGATGATATTATCTTTTTACCCTGACTGAATTTGTCAAATTGATTATTTCCCCCCCACCACCTTTTTAAGGTATAGGTTTTTATAACAAGAGCCACTGGCGCAGTGGTTAGAGTGCAGCACTGCAGGCTACTTCAGCTGACTGCTAGCTGCAGTTCGGCTGTTCAAATCTCACCCGCTCAAGGTTGACTCAGCCTTCCATCCTTCTCA
Organism: Diadophis punctatus similis; assembly: GCA_023053685.1. Lineage (NCBI taxonomy): Eukaryota > Metazoa > Chordata > Lepidosauria > Squamata > Dipsadidae > Diadophis > Diadophis punctatus. Next base: position 5,025,469 of record JALIGW010000034.1, on the reverse strand, counting down.
GGTCAGTAAAATGAGGACCCAGATTGTTGGGGGCAATAGGCTGACTCTGTAAACCGCTTAGAGAGGGCTGTAAAGCACTATGAAGCGGTATATAAGTCTAAGTGCTATTGCTATTGCTATAATTTAATTTGTTTTAATGCATTTTTTTCTTTAAATAATTTTGTCCCTGTTTACATGTGAAGCTTCTTCATTAAATGCATATATTAAACCATTAACTGCAGATTCTGAGAAATCTCCTTCGGCATTTGGGCCTCTAGAGACATGGAACTGTTTCCACAATGCAGCAGCTGTTGCAAATTTTCTTCCAGAATGAAAGCCCCATATCACATCAATAGCAGCATGTAATGCCTGCGCTTGATTTTGAACGTACAGTAAAAGGGGAGCTGTAGTTTCACAACAGCTCGCCTTACAACTCATCACATTGGCAAATGCAGAATTTTGTGGATCAAGCCATAAGCCTCTTAAGTCTGTTATGTTCTGGGATTGATAGCCATTTCCCCCCCTTTTCCAGCTGCTGTGAAGGAAAAGGAAACCCAAGATTAAAAGCAAAACGGTGAATTAAAAAAGGGGAAATATTTTGAATATGTGGACATTGTCAAATTACGTTTCATAACATTTCTTATCAGCATTTGACAAATCATTTCTCTAATACAATGTATAGTGTTGTATACATAAGCCATGCTGTACATGGATTTTTAATGATACCGTATTTCTACTGTATTTCCTCTATTTTTCTCCAACCCTTCCTGTTGCACAAGCCATATTATTAGCATTAGCAGCCCAGATAAAGGATGTTATTTTTGATGTCTAATCAGAATGGCGTAATTCGTCAGTTCACACTTCATTTACATTCACAGCATAGCACTTGCATTGCATGTCCTTTTATCAGGCACAACAGAATCTGTCTGTTGACATTAAGTTATGTCATGCATTTTAACATAATGCTGGCTATAAGGCTTCATTTTATCCATTTCCTTTCTTCTTTGAAAATATTTTTGCTTGGCTGTGTTCCAGACAAAGTTAAACAACTTCAGGTTCTATAGTTTTCGATTATTAATGATTTTGCACATTCCTGTTTTTACCTGCTGAATATAATAATGAATAAGGTTCCTCTTCCCTCCCCAACTTGCCTAGTGAAACTTTGCGATTAAACATAAATTGTCTTGGATTTAAACTTGTTCCTTTTCTCTGTTTGGGATTCATCTCTTCTTCTTCTTCTTCTTCTTCTTCTTCTTCTTCTTCTTCTTCTTCTTCTTCTTCTTCTTCTTCTTCTTCTTCTTCTTCTTCTTCTTCTTCTTCTTGCTTCTGCTTCTTCTGCTTCTTCTTCTGCTTCTCCTCCTCCTCCTTCTCCTCTTCCTCTTCCTCCTCCTCCTCCTCTTTGCACAGTCAGCTGCGTCTCCAGGGCACAGGCCCGCGGTTTGCATATCTTTGTTGATGGTGTCTTGCCATCTCTATTTTGGGCGCCCGCAAGGTCGCTGGCCATTGACTTCTAGTTGGTAGGCAGTCTTGGCAACGGTGGAAGGTGCTGCTCTCAGGACATGTCCATACTAGCGGAGCTGGCCTTCTCTCATCTTCTCTGTAAATTAGTGCCACACCAAAATGCTGTTGAATGGTGTCATTTGTGATGTGGTCAAGAAGGGAGATGCCCAATATCCATTGGCGCATTCGCATTTCCATGGCATGGAGATAGCTTTCAGTCCTCGTTGTCGCTGCCCAACATTCAATGCCATACAGTGCAACAGGGCAGATGGTTGTCTTGTAAATCTTAGATTTAAGATGGGTTGGCATTCGTCTGTCACATAACACACCAGTGAGTTCTCGCCAATGCATCCAGGCTACATTCACCCTTTCTTGCACCTCGCCATTGATGTCACCATTGATGTTGCCATGGAGATGGGATCCCAGATACCGAAAGGTATTCACCTTCTTTAGGTTTTCTCCATTGATTTGAAGCATTCCAGGGGCTGGTAACAGTCTCTAAGTACTCAGTTTTCTTGATGTTGAGGCGGAGTGTGAAATGGTTGAGGCGACCATTCCATGTTTGAACTTGCTGCTGTAGTTCGCCTCTGGTGGTGGAAGCAAGCATAACATCATCAGCATAGAGCATACTCCAGGGTGCGTTCTGCTGCAGGTCATGCGTGATGGCATCCATGACCAATATAAACAGAAGTGGTGACTGCAGAGCCTTAATGCACCCCAACTGTCACCAGGAATCTGTTTGAGAGGAAATTATTATATATATATTATATTACTATATAACATAAAAACATGGTCACCTCGTTCATTTTTTAAAAAAAATTCTCTCGCACCCCTGGAAATGCTCTCTCACACCCTCAGGGGTGCACACACCCCAGATTAAGAACCACTGCTCTACAGCTTAAGATCTTGTATTATCTTTTTCTGAAGGATTTCTCAGTCCTTCAGATCAGTTAGCTGGGAGGTGGGTTCCTAGAAGAAAGGAAAATAAACTAAAGTAACCCTTCATTCTTGGATACCTGAGGTTTGTGGTTTGTAGGAGAGATTTGTTACATCTGATGGTGATAAATCAAGGCATAGAAAATGGTTGAATATCTCCTCTATTAGGATAATCACAGTTAGGACAGACTTCTAACCTTTCTAATACCACAATTCCTCCCTTCGGCAAAAGTAATGATTTCACTGAGAATAGGATGGGGCTATAAATATATCATTTACTAAAATCTAAGTGATATTAATCATACTTCGTTGACTTAGCTTTACTTTCATCATCGCTATGGATAGATTGGACATTGTTAGCTTTTCTCTTATCTATGAAAAAACATTTCCATTTTGAAACACTAGAAATTCAAAACAACAGAAAAAAAATGCTGAAATAATGTGTCATAGAAATATATAATGACACCAGAGGTGCCAGAGACTCACTAATATTTGTCAGAGAAACTGAATCTAACTTTAGTGGTCAGTATCAATGGTCATCAATATGGGATAATAGTTTGGCATATGAACAATAGGGGTCAGTTCTTATACTCAGCAGAAATGAAAGTTTTGTCCATTTCAGTTTTCTTAACATCTCCGATCCATGAAATGCAGTAAATTAAAGCAAAATATCAATGTTTTCTATTTAATGATAAATTTTAGTAGATAAATGTAAACACTTGTAAAATATACATGCCAGTGTAAAAAAAGTTAATTTCAGATTTAAAATCTTTTAAAGTATTAGAATTTAAAGATTTTTTTAAATGTGGCTGTCTCATAGAACCTATGTATCTACATTAATGTATTTTTTGGAGTATAAGACGCACCTTTTTACCCCCCAAAAGAGGGTGAAATCTTGGGTGCATCTTATACACCGAATGTAGCCCCACCCACCCACCCACCCCCATCCTTTGGCCTCTGTCTTCCAGCAATTTACCTGCTTGCAGCAAAGAGGGAAGAGCCTGTAAAGCCAAGCAAGTCATTAGCAGCTGATTTGCCACATGCTAAAGTGAAACTGAAACTAGCTTGCAAAGAGGCAAATAGCTGGGAGAGACACGCAGATTTTTATTTTCTGCTGAACTGGATGCAAGGGGGTAAGTGAATAACTATAAATGTCTGTAGAATGTTCAAATTATTAGACTTATTTTTTAAAGACTGCTTTATTATTGTTCTAGAGCCAGGGGTCTCCAACCTTGACAATTTTAAGACTTGTGGACCAACTCCCAGAATTCCACAGCCAGCTTTGTTAGCTTTGCTGGCTGTGGAATTCTGGAAGTTGAAGTCCACAAGTTTTAAAGTTGCCAAGGTTGGAGACCTCTAGACAATTTAACAAAATAAAGAAGCTTTTAAAAATAAATGCTTGCTCTGAAGAGGCCCAGTGCTATTGTATCTTCTTTTAAATAATAGAGAATAATGTATACTTCCAGAAATTTTAATTAATTTTAACAGCTCTGTACAAGTATAGTCTGAAATGTAACAGTGTTCTGTTTAGTATTTGCGTTAAATCCTGACTTACCTTGGAGTAGATCTATTTAAATAATCAGGAGGAGTTAGTGTGACTACATTTAAGAAAACTTTCTGGCATAATGTACATTTCTCCAATTCTTTGCTATTTCTATGGGTCAGGCACACATGCACAGAAATACACAGCAAACAGTGTATATCATCTGTGCTGTTTGCTGTTTGGCAAATTGCTTGGTGGCAGAGGCCTTTTTTCCTTGTTTTCATCCCCCAAAACTAAGGTGCGTCTTATACTCCGGTGCGTCTTATACTCTGAAAAATACAGTAAATAAAAGAAGCAGGTAGAAAAGGGATTCATGAGCTTAGTGGACTAGCTCAGTTACATGCTTGAAGCAAATTTTTAGAAAGTTGTGATTCCCCTTCTAATTTCCTTACAACCTCTGGGGAAGTCTCACATCACCACTTTATTATGCTACAGGTAGTCCTCACTTTACATCCGGTCACTTAGCAACCATTCAAAGTTAAGACAGACCTCTCCCAAAAGGTCACAAGCTTCTTTAAATTAAATAAAGTTTTCCCCGAGTATAAAGTTGTACTTTAGAATGGATCGTGTCTTCTGTTTGTCTCTTAGGAGGCATACAGAAGTTTAAAATACATTTATGCTAGGATCTTGTGGCTTCTGGATTAACATCTGAGAGGCTGTTCCCATAGTTGGATTTCTGTCTGAGATTGGATGGATGTTCCTTGGAGAAGAACACCCCGGGGGTGAAATTCAACCACCTTGGCCCGGTTCGGGAGAGGTGGTAGGGACGATTTGAATCGGTTCCCAGAGCCAGTAAAAATCGCCCCTGGTTGACCCTGCCCACGCCCACCCACCCGCTCGCCCTCTCGCCCGCTCGTCGTTCACCTCTTAATAAAGTAGACAGCTCTTTGGGGAAAGCAAGTAGAGAAATCAGGGGTGAAATTCAAAAAGAAGATACACTGATTATTATACACAAAACAATAAAAGAGATACACAAATACTTACATAAGAGCAATAAGAGTCTTATTGCTCTTATGTATTTGTGTAGCTCTTTTATTGTTTTGTGTATAATAATTGGTACTGTATATCTTCTTTTTGTAGGTCATTAGGGCAAAGAAGTGACGTCGACTTCGCCACGCCCACCCACCCAGTCACATGACCACCAAGCCACACCCACCAAGCCATGCCCACAGAGCCGGAAAGGAAAATTTTGAATTTCACCCCTGGAACACCCACTATCTGAGTTCATCTCCTTGCCAGACATGATGTCTAGGTTTCATGGCACCAGATTGCCTCCCTATTAGAAGGACAGAGGCTGGACAGGGCAGGTAGGAGGACCATTGTATTCAAGGACCCAAACTTAATTCATAGAGTAGTTGCATGAGTTTTCAAACTGGTCTATATATATTCCATCCCATAGCTTGCATGCAATGTGAAGGACACATTCAGGGAACATAATAATAATCAAGAGTTGCAGTGAAAGCTCCACTCCCTGACATCCAGCCTGCTGGGTGCTTTGAGAAAATTGAAGCTCTAACACCAGAGTCAATGGATTGTTCTGTTCAATAATACTAAAATAAAATTGAGGCGTATGTGTTCTTATGTAGAATGCATTGATTGATAAGAGCCGTGATGGTGCAGGGGTTAGAAGGTATCATTACAGGCTGACCCTGCCCACTGCCAGGAGTTCAATCCTGACCAGCTCAAGGTTGACTCAGCTTTCCATCCTTCCGAGGTCGAGGACCCAGATTGTTGAAGGCAATATGCTGACTCTGTAAACCGCTTAGAGAGGGCTGTAAAGCACTGTGAAGCGGTATATAAGCCTAAGTGCTAGTGCTAGAGCTATTGCTAAATCAAAAAGCCTTGAATTCAATTGACATTATTTACCAGTTTGGTTTAATTTGTTTTCTTTTGCATAGATACCACATTACAGATTTCAATTACACATTCATTTTATGTGTAATTTTCATTTTATTACTATTACTAAAAAATAGGAAGTATTTATGGCTTTGCTATTACTATAACCATTATAGCATCATTTCACAATACTAAATATTATAATGCTAAACAATTATAATAACAATTTAAAATATCGCTGATTACAGATATTAATTAAGGGTTGCTCTTTAATGGTAATTGTTTTATCTATGCTCTTTGGACAGCAGTCTCTCAGAACTGATTCAAACAAAATAGATTGCCTTTTAAAATATAAACCTTATTTTTCAATTTTAAAAAATTCATTTATTCCATCAAGATAAACAAGCAGCAAATCAGGTAGCCTGGATGACATCAGAAAGAAAGAATTTGACAATCTGTTGGATTGTATACATATACTAAATAAACATTTCATGCTGGATTGAAGCAGCAAATTATGTGGGTATCATATTTGAGCCATGAACTGTACACCAATGTCAATTATCCTTTGCAATAACCATGAATCGTTTTATCAGTTCCCAGAGTCATTTTGTTTCAGGATGTCTAGAAAGGCCACCCTGACATCCTTAAGTATTATCCATTTTTTAAAATATTGTCTCATTTATTAACCTCTTGAAGGCTGCAGATGAAATGGGGGCGGGAATCAAATTATTCCATGAAACATTTTCCATACATTAATCCTTTAATCAGATGTGTATCTTTTGAAATTCATGGGGCTCACTCTCAGGTAGATAGAGAAGTTATCAGACTGCAGCCCAAGACTCCTCTAAAAACCAGACATTCAAATGTTCAAGCAGAGGGTCCTGATCAAGGCTGTAATCCATCAGATGGAAGCAACAGATAAGAGTTTTCTGTATCAGAAATCTGGTATTAGAAATCTGTCTATGTTTTGACAGATAGTATTTATCAATTGTCCCTCCATGCGTACTGCAAATGGGCTTGCATTTATTTTTCATATGTTTGATATGGCCTGCTTTGAAAATGCACTGATCTGAACTTCCTTCCTTCCTTCCTTCCTTCCTTCCTTCCTTCCTTCCTTCCTTCCTTCCTTCCTTCCTTCCTCCCTCCCTCCCTCCCTCCCTCCCTCCCTCCCTCCCTTCCTCATAGCTGCCCATTTGAAAACATGACTCTGAGCAGTGTGCATAAAAAAAACAGTACAAAAAGACATTAAAACATTTCATAATCTTTAAAAAAAATCTATATTATTAAGGAAGATGAAAAGAGAGCATCTTCAATATTACAAAGTGTAGCCATCACAACAATTCTCCAGTTCCTTGAGATCCCTATTGACCCAGCCACGTTTTGAGGGACTTCCGGAAGATTGACAAGGGTAGAGACACTCACCTCTTATTAAGTCCATATGCTTTTCTAAACTTAATTTCCTTGGCTTGGTTTCAGGTCTTTTTCTGTTCTCAGTATTAGACACGTCTAATTCTCAAGGTGTGTCCATACACACTTACCATTACAAAAGAGAAAGTCCATATCTGTTAAAGACCTTGGAGTACTCATATCTAATGACCTAAGTGCCAGAGCCCATTGTAACAACATTGCCAAAAAGGCACTAAGAGTTGTCAACCTAATCTTGCGTAGCTTCTTCTCTGGCAATATTACTCTGCTAACCAGAGCATACAAAACATTTGCCAGACCAATCCTTGAATACAGCTCACCTGTCTGGAACCCGCACTACATATTGGACATAAATACAATTGAGAGAGTCCAGAAATACTTCACAAGAAGAGTCCTCCACTCTTCTACTCGCAACAGAATTCCTTATTCCACCAGACATGAAATGTTAGGCTTAGACAACTTAGAGCTACGTCGCCTTCGATCTGATCTAAATGTAGTTCATAAAATCATCTGCCACAATGTCCTACCTGTCAATGAATATTTCAGCTTCAATCGCAACAATACAAGAGCACACAATAGATTCAAACTCAATGTAAACCGCTCGAAACTCGACTGCAGAAAATACGACTTCAGCAACAGAATAATCAGTGCCTGGAATGCACTACCTGACTCTGTGGTTTCTTCCCCAAACCCCAAAAACTTTAACCTTAGACTGTCTACAGTTGACCTCACCCCATTCCTAAGAGGTCTGTAAGGGGCGTGCATAAGCGCACCATCGTGCCTACCGTCCCTGTCCTTCTGTCTTATTGTCTAATTTTTACCTATACATACTTTGCTTTTGTTTATGCTTATATCATACCTGTTATCTTGCACACGTGTTGACAAAATAAATAAATAAATAAAAAATAACATGACACAATTTGATTTTTCAGGAAGCTTGGATTTGGCATGCATTGTTTCAATTCTGCCACTGAGTCAAAATAAATAAATAAATAATCCCAAACCTCTAGTTATAGAGTAGGACCTTGTATGCTTCAAAAATGATTCTAAAGAAGCATTTCAGACCTTGGACTTCTCTGCTGTTAAAGTAGTTCTTCATTTTCAGATTACATGTGAATGAATGCTTGAGTACACATAAATGGAGAGGAAATTTAAAGACCACACTTAGAATACAGCATACAGTTTTGATCACCATATTATAAAAAAGATGTTGAGACTCTGGAAAGAGTGCAGAAAAGAGCAACAAAGATGATTAGGGGGCTAGAGACTAAAACATATGAAGAACAATTGCAGAAATTGGGTATGGCTAGTCTAGTGAAAAGAAGGACTAGGGGCGACATGATAACAGTGTTCCAATATTTGAGGAGCTGCCACAAAAAAGAGGGGGTCAACCTATTTTCCAAAGCACCAGAAGGCAAGACAAGAAGCAATGGATAGAAACTAAAGAAGGAGAGAAGCAACCTAGAATCTAGGCGAAATTTCCTAACAGTGGGAACAATCAACCAATGGAACAGCTTTGCCTTCAGAAATTGTGGGTGCTTCATCATTGGAGGTTTTTAAGAAGAGACTGGACAGCCATTTGTCTGGAATGGTGTAGGGTCTCCTGCTTGAGCAAGGGGTTGGACTAGAAGACCCCCGACCTTCCAAAGCTGCATTCCGTTATTCTAAAATATTGTAAGGCTGACTGAAAATAATGAGAACTACAACTACCCTAGATTCTTAGAGGATTACATTTAAATTCTAAAACTCGGCATCTTGATTAACCATGAATTCCCTGAGTAGTCTTAGAGCATTATTTCTTATCTGTCCTATGGTCATAACTATTCTGTGCCGGAATGTATATTGTTGCAAAACATGAATTTTAGGAAGTTAATTTTCATTTTATATAAAGCAATGCATGAATAAATCTAATTAGTAGTTCAGTCACAAAACGTGATTTGTGTTCCCGCGCACATTTTTTGTTGATTGTAAGGAAGCATTTATTGCTTCTATGTGCAGCCTGAAGGTGGGCCTTGCTGGTAGATTTCAGAATGCCATCTGTTCCCTGTGGGTCACCAGGCCTGCTTTGCCTAGCAATTAGCAGTAAAACGCGAAGAAAAAGGCACTGGAACTAAGTAGGCAGGAGGGGGAAAGGCACAAGAAGCACAGTGAAGACCGTGAAAGTAAAGAGAGACAAAGTTGGGAACAAAAGATCTATGTTTAAAAACACAATAACACCCTATTCTCCTTATCAATAGACACCGACTAACCAAGTCCCTGTAGGGACATACATTTCTGATGATCCTGATTTTTTTTAAAAGTGGGGGGAGTGTAGAAACCCCAAGCATAGGTTATGGGAAAAAATGTGTCTTTGAGCTGTCATACAAGTGCTTCTTTATGAACATATGTAATTTGCTTTGTCTCCGGTGGACTTTGTTTCTTTCTGGATCATCATGGTATATACCTTTTCTAGCCTATGACCTTTAGATTGGGAGGCACATGAAAGCTGAAAAGGGAAGGGGAGGGAAGGGAAGGGAAGGGAAGAGGGGAGAACAGAAACAATTTTGAGTTTCATATTTGTGCAGAGTGTTTTTTTTTCCTTCTCATTTGTTCATTTTGAACTGGACAAATACAGCATAGAGAGCAAATGTAAAGGAAGGGCAATGTTGTTTTTATTTACTACTAGCTAAATACCCGTGTTTCGCTACAAAACTATGTGATGGGGCTTGATAAATTGACAAAGCTTGAAAATTAATGAGTAGTTAAAAAAGGGACTGTATTATTTTGTTAGCCCTACATGGCTTAGGACCAGGTTACCTCCGGGACCGCATCCTACCTCATACTTCCCTTCGACCGGTTAGGTCCCACAGAGTGGGTCTCCTCCGGGTCCCATCAGCCAAACAATGCCGGCTGGCGGGCCTAGGGGGAGGGCCTTCTCTGTAGGGGCCCCTGCTCTCTGGAACCAACTACCCCCAGAGATCCAAATTATCCCCACCTTGCTGGGCTTCCGAAAAGCCATTAAGACGTGGTTCTTCCTGCAGGCGGGGTGATTTTGAGACTACTTTCCCCCATGTATGCATGGTGTTGTATGTTGTTTTTATACTTTTTAAAATTGTTTTTAATAATTTTAATGTTTAGTTGTTCTTTAAAATGTTGTACACCGCCCTGGGTCCTCAGGGAGTAGGGCGGCATAGAAGAACATCTAAATAAAATAAATAAAGAAAGAAAATAGAGATGGTAAGCTAAGTTTCTGTTACAGATGAAGACATTATTTGCATAGCATAGACTTTCAATTCGTCCCTCAGATGAATTGCTCAGGACCTCCCTGTAAACAACATTCCTGGTTTTGTTGTCTGGCTGGAGGATGACCAGGCTGTCAGGTGAACTGACTCTGGAGCATGCCACATAGAACTGGCCATGGGAAAAGCAGGCAGCTTCCCTTACTTGTGTTTTCCTAATCGCATCTGTAAATCTTTTCCTGCGTTTTTTGCCTTTTTTCCCTTTAACTGGTGTTACAGTAGAAGGAACAGATTTGTCTGAACTGAGGAGGAAAATATGGGGGGGGGGAATCTGTCTCTGCCTACCAGCATCCATTGGTATTAATCTGGCTAGCGTCCTGTTAGTGTGTGAGAGAGTTGAGGGGTGTTTGGAAACAGTATTTGCTGTGTGAGCAAGAAGGAGACAGGAAGGAGTCTGTGCGTGGCTTAACTCAACTGTTCTGTAGTAAAGCTGCTTGCTGCTATGAAAGCAAAAGTGAAACTGAAATTCTTCTGCTTGTGTTTTGCATTTGGATCAGATTTCTTTTCAGGTGGGGAGGCGGGAGTAGAACTCCTTAGCATCAGAGCTTGTTAATAATAATATAATAAATACTCATACTACGATGGTCATTTTGAAAAATCCTTTCTTACTGAGCACCTAGAAGGCAAGAGGAACATACGTGGCAAATTTCAAGTTTGTAGGCTTTACGGTTCTGGAAATTTCATGATTAATGTGTGAGTGGTTTTCGCTTTTATATACAGTATATATAGATACCCCTCTGGGCTTTAAGCTAATCCCTCAAAACAGTTTGGTCAATATTTGGTAAAATAGGAGGGTATACTGTAAAATAGATGACTATTGGTTTTTTTAAAGAACTAAATGAAATGCAAAGTTATATTAACTACAGCATTTCAAACAATATCCCATGTGTTAAAGCTTATTACTTTGCCAATGAAGTAGTCGTCCAGAAATTTCTTTTGATCAAATGGGTTTATTTCCTAGCTGGGGCACCAGAAGATGGGATCATTTTTAAAACATAGATTTCCTGGCATTTCTGCAGAGCAAGAAGCTTTGGGGAGACCCAAGGACTTTAATTGGCTTTGTAAACACAGTTGCCATAATTAGTCATAAACACTGCTGTCACCACCACTCAATCACATACAATTAGCCTGAAAATAAACCAGGAGGCCCGTATTCTTCTCCTAAACATATGGGATTTGTGAGGGTATACATTTATATCAGTAATGACTCAACTTTTTCCAAATCCTTAATACCACCACATACACACAGAGGCATTGAAATGAATTTGTCATGATTATTGTTATGACAAAGAGTGCTGTTAAGTAGGTGTGAAGGTCTCTTTTCCTGTGGAGTAAAACATAAATCTATTACTGTAGTGCTTATGCTCTGAAACATGGTGGGAATCCTTTTCAGCGCTGTCATGATGCTAGTATTATCAAGAGAAAAATAAATAGTACAAGAAATGTCATGATTGTATCCAACCCAATGGAGCTCCCAAATAAGAATTCAAAAGTTGGGAGGTGGGTTGTTGTTTTTAAAGCTTGTATAGGCTACATTTGATGAACTTCAGTTCAAATATGCAGCTTTTATTAGAAAATTGAAAACTTGGAAATAATGAAGAAATGCTGGTTATGTTCCATTTTTATTTATTAGATTTAGAATAGAATAGAATAGAATAGAATAGAATAGAATAGAATAGAATAGAATAGAATAGAATAGAATAGAATAGAATAGAATAGAATAGAATTCTTTATTGGCCAAGTGTGATTGGACACACAAGGAATTTGTCTTTGGTGCATATGCTCTCAGTGTACATAAAAGAAAAGATACATTTGTCAAGAATCATGAGGCACACACTTATATCCTGCCTTTTCTTCAGGATGGCAGGCTTGACACTTCCTCCTCTTTTATAAATCCCCATAGAAGGAACCCTACAAGGTAGATTAGGCTGGGAGAGTAACTGGCCCAAAATCACGTAGTGAGCTTCTGTGGACCTATGAACCTGCATATTTCATGTGCCACTCCAAAACCATGACAAATACATTTCCCAGGCTGTAATTGTTTTTCATCTCAAGTGAGATCAAGTATAACATACTATAAAGTAAGACACTTTAAAACACTGAAAGAAAGTCAACAACTCCGGAAGAGGCAAGGTGGCTTAGTGGCTCAATGACACTGGTGATGATTTCTGCTCCAGTGGTTCGAGTCCTAGCATTGAGTGTCGGAGTGAGCTCCTGTCACTTGCCTCAACTTTTGTCCACCTAATAGTGGAAAGCATGTTCTATGTGAGTAGATAAAATAGGTACCACTTCAGGGGGTGGGGAGGCGAGCTGGTACTCCATGCAGGCAGTCAGATTCCTACCAGCTCTGAACCTTCCCAGCTGTGGTGCCCATTTGCAAGGTGGCTCTACAGAAGGAGAGGGCCTTGGATGACGCTGCAAGAAGAACCACTTGTCTTCCTTTCTGCTGCAAAGCCAGCTCACCCTTTTATGATGCACCATGGGAAGCACACAAGTGTTTTCTACAACAGAGATGGTACCTTGGCAGCCAAACTGCTACTCTGCAATTGTGTTGTAGTCTCCTGGCTAATGTAATAATGACATACGCTAACAGCAACAACTCTAGATTAACTGCTGGTTATGGAAGCCTGATTTCTCACTATGAGATCTTCTATGTCACTCTTCATCCTGGTGAAAACAGTGTTAGAATGGAAGTGCCTAAGGTCAAATAATGAAAGAGGGGAATGATTCAAGTTCTTCTTTCCTTTCACTGATTTTCATCTGCAACAGATGTATTAATATTTCAAACAAATAGGAAGCATAGAGCTACCTTCTAAAGTGGAGTTCCAATGTTAAATAGCTCTACAGCTCAATCCTTTAAATATTAAAGTCAACTCTACTCAACAGAGCCATACTTATGTCTGCCGTATCAGACAGCAGTCTTAACTTTTGTTGGAGGACTGCCACCAAACTCAATTTCCCAAAACCCTTTGAGGCTAACCCAGAATCAGTATATAAGCCATTGCAAATTTGTAATGTATATAGTTGCTCCTTGGTCTTGAATGATGGTAGAAAATGTGAGAGCTTCAACCCATCTTTAGAAATACTTTGGGGTTTTTTTATGAGAATAGTTGGTAAGGAGATGGAATATAGAATAAATCTTCATTTTTCACGCATGGGCTTGTAGTGAAGCTGGTAATAGAGGAAATAGAAGAATACACATAGCTCTCTTCCCCCAATTCTGCAATTTGAGAGCCATAGATTGTGTTGTGTACAGACAATGTCTATCAGCTGAGTAAAGCAGTGGCAAATTACAGGATGCACTATGCTCAGCAGGCATAGTTTTACAGCAGAGCTCTGCAAACGGTTAACTCTGAAAGGTTGCAAATCTCTCCGGATATCACATTTGTAACTTTCTTCTGTTTCTAAGGAGCCTCGTGCAGCATTTACAGGATTTCCAGACATTTTTCATCCACTTTGAACATCTTTCAGCCCACCGTATCAACAGAAATTTAGAAAAGAAGTCATGCACATTGAAACCTGAACCTTTCTACCTTCACGCATCGCTAATCGAGACATAAAATCTTATGCATGTAGGCTCTTTCAGCTGTTCCAAGTACATCTTTGAAGTAACATTACGGTTGTTAGAAAACCAGAGTTCTCAGCCATAACTTTTATGGGAAATTTGTGGAGCGAAGGCCTTCCGGAGGGATCCTTCTGCTGTCTCAAATGAGCATGGTCTTCCAATTTTGACTTCAATGCGTATTTTTACCCAGAGTCAGGAATTACATCAACCCAAGCAAACATACCGTTTCTCTATGCTGTATCTACCCGTGACCTTATTTAGGGAAAGAACTTGACATCTTTCTATGTGATTTTATTTTGGAAGAATCTTTTTTGGTATTTTGATGATCTTGCAAGATTTCTGGAAAATTAATAGGCCATCCTTCTTTTCTCTTCTTCTCCGTACTATTTTTTTTTACCTGGCAACTCAAGAGACCCCTCCCCAAACATTGGGCACAAATGTCAGTATTAAAATTTCAACAAAATGTCCCTTCTCCTCCATTTGCTGATTGAAATAGAAACTGAGGGGCCCATATTATGATTAGTCTTCATAATCACACTAGTACTATATACTAGTTAATGGAGTAAGGCCAAGAAAACCCAGCTTCTGGTCTAACCTCAGTTATGGAGCTCAGTTATGGGTCAGTCACTCTCTCACAGTCCAACCTATTTTACATATAGTTGTTGTGGATAGTTGTTACATATAGTTGTTGTTTTACAATATTTGTTGTGGCCCTTTGACAAAGAATCACCTTTGCCTCATGAATGAAGAACTGAAAGCAAATCTAATGAGAAAATATTCCTAATACAATATTTATGAGGTTAGAAACTGAGGCAGAAAATTGAGTTTTCTTTACTCTCCATTTATTTTTGATTTACACTAGGGGAAATACCAACAAGTTGGCAGGCGGTATTGTTTTATTTGTTGTCATTAGATAATTGAAGTTTCATGATTGAAAGACAATATAGTTGAGGTGACTTATGGAAAATTTATCTGTAGGGTTAAAGTGTGATAGCTCAGTCACCATTACAATACAACTGTCTCTGAATTACCTGAAGGTCTTCAGTTAGCACTGAAGGGGAGCCAGTTTGGTCTAGTGGTTAAGGCACTGACTTAGAAACCAGGAGATAGTGAGTTCTAGCCCCGCCTCAGGCATGAACATTGGCTGGATGACTTTTGGCCAGTCACTTTCAGTCCAAATCACCTCACAGGGTTGTTTTTGTGGGGGGAAATAGGAGAAGGAAGGTATGTTAGATATATTCACTGCCTTGAGTTACTTATTAAGTAATAAAGGCAGGGTAAGAAAATTTAATAAATAACTGATCTGCCTGAACTAGTATTTATATATTACTATATTTATTCATTGTACTCACAAAGGATCTTCAACAAAAACTTCTAAGTCACATTTGGAGAAGCTGAGGGAAGAATTAAAAGGAACAAGAGCTTAAAACAATTTTCTTTTGCTGGGCTTTTGGACCTTAATTTATTGAGGTTTATTGCTATTATAATTTACCAGCTGGGTTTATTCATTTTATTCTTTTATTGCACTCCTATGTTTTATGGTTTTAATTGTTTTTATTTCATGCAACAGTCATAGGGCTGGGATGGTACAGAAGCAGTGTAAAATAAAAATAAAATAAAACTCCCCGCAATTTTTTGTTGGGGGTGGGAGGGGGGGATATAATACTGAGCTGCAAAATGCTGGGTAAGGAATTTTGCCACATCCATGAATTTACATTGAGCCATATGTATCTCTTTTTGCTGTCCACAGATTAAATGTTGAACAGGAAAGAACATTTCAGCTCAACTCTAGACCACTATGAGAAAGGTTTAGAGTCATTGTTCAAACTGTTTTGCCCCCAAAGGTCCTCAATCTATTTATGTGTCTCAAAATTACTGAATAATACAAGAAGGAGTGATAATATAGCAGAAACAACATTTGCTTTGTTCAAGCTGTTCTTTGCCTTTCATAACAGCCAGTAGCTTCTGCTACTTTCAGATACATCTCCCAGTGAAGACTATAATTTTCAATCTGTCTCTATGGATGCAGTAATACTTGTAGCAGCAGGAGTAGTATCTCTAAAACCACTCTCTGAGTAATCTTACCTTTATATTCCCGCAAGCAAGCTAATAAAGGCAATATGGTGGTGATTTCTTAGTAGATTTCGATCCACAGTTGACAGGGAAAGAGCTTCTAAATCAGGCATTTTGAATTTTTTAAAAATGTAATATTTATTTATTTATTTATTTATTACGGTTTTCTTATATGCCGCCCAACTCCCAAGGGACTCAGGGCGGCGTAATAAGTCAATCTATAGATAGTTTCACCTGGTCTGTACGGATTGTTTGGTGTAGGGAAACTCAGAAGATAGTTGAGGATTCAGGGAGGCACATGATTCCATCATGTTACAGACAATGACATCATCAGCAACAGTATATATGGAAAGCCAGTTTGGTCTAGTGGTTAAGGCTAGAAAGCCGAAGACCTGAGTTCAAGTCCTGCCATAGCCATGAAAGCCAACTGGGTGACTTTCTGAATAGTATATGGGTTATTGCCTTCCTCTTCTGTCACAGTATCATGGAGGGGTTGGCCAGTACATTTCCTTAATGTAATTTCCATAATTCCATAATTTCCAACCGGTCACTTAATGACCATTTTAAGTTACAATAGCCTCTGAGAGGGTGCTTTGCAGCATGCCTCTCTTTCTCTCTCCTCTTCCTTCCTCTTCCTTTCTTTTTCTTTCTCTTTCTTTCTCTCTTTCTTTCTCTCTCTCTTTGTCTTTCTTTCTCTCTCTCTTTGTCTTTCTTTCTTTCTTTCTTTCTTTCTTTCTTTCTTTCTTTCTTTCTTTCTTTCTTTCTTTCTTTCTTTCTTTCTTTCTTTCTTTCTTTCTTTCTTGTCTCTCTCTTCCTTCCTTTCTCCCTCCCTCCCTCCCTCCCTCCCTCCCTCTCTCTCTCTCTCTCTCTCTCTCTCTCTCTCTCTCTCTCTCTCTCACACACACACACACACACACACACACACACACACACAGAGTCAGGTGATTGCATTTGGGACACTTGTCAACCAGCTGGCGTTTGCAACATATTTATTTGTTTGTGCTTAGTTCTTTTGAAACCTATTTCTGCACGCTTCCTTGGGGTTGTTGTTGTTTTGCCCATCTAAAAATGGTTAGAAATCTGAAGGAATAATGCAATATAAATAGATCAGTGTTGCAGGAAACCTGAGGATGATTCAGGAAACAGTTTTCAAGAAAAGAAGGTCTTTTTTTTTGAGGAAGGGAGGGAACTTTTGCTTTTCCCTTTCCCTTTAGCCTTCACCTGCTAGAGAAATGGTTTTTATTTGTATATGTGTCATCTAAAAACTAGGCGGGTCTGCCATGCCAAATACATGCATGTGCAGAGAGAAAGAGAGGGTGTACATTCACAAAAAGAGAAACAAAATGCAGAACCGGGAAACAGCCCCACAATCACTTTCTCCGTCAGGAATTCTGGCCAGTTAAATAGCTCACGGCACAATGCCACTGCTCCAGCTGGAACCGATTTTTGTGGTTTGGCACTTGTTCACTGGCCGTTTGCAGCATGTCAGACCCCAGAAGGCTGGACGTTGTGAGAAAAGAGCAGCATTGATTCAATGAGATCTCTTGGCATTTTCATTCTAGGGGCTGCTCTGTGGAACATGATGGAGGAGGAGGAGGAGAGGGAGGAAGAGGAGGAGGAGAATGAGTTGCGAATTACATGCCATTGGTGAGCCCTTGTATAGAGTCAAAGGCGTGACAGGAATTTGCAAAGCTTCCTGGCTTCTGTACCCTTGGAGGGGATATCAGATTGCCTTTCCCCATCCTGCTGGAGGCTGTTCTTTTGATTGTGTTGTGTCTTTCCCAGGGATAAATACATGATTTTATACTGATTTGTGGCTACTGGGGATAGATATCAAAAGCACTTAGACTTATATACCACTTCACAGTGCTTTACAGCCGTCTCTTAAGCGGTTTACAAAGTATATTGCCTCCAACAATCTGGGTCCTCATTTTACTGATCTCGGAAGGATGGAAGGCTAAGTCAATCTTGAGCTGGTCAGGATTGAACTCCTGACAGTGGGCAGAGTCAGCCTGCAATACTGCATTCTAACAACTGCTCCACCATGGCTCTATATTAATGTGCTATATTTTATGAATGGCTTGCCTTTTCATTATTGTCATTAATTTATTATTATTGTTGTTGTTGTTGTTGTTGTTGTGGTAGTGGTGGTGGTGGTGGTTGTGGTTGTTGTGATTGTTGTGGTTGTTGTGATTGTTGTGGTTGTTGTGATTGTGGTTGTGGTTGTGGTTGTGGTTGCGGTTGCTTGTGTTGTGGTTGTGGTTGTGGTTGTGGTTGTGGTTATGGTTATGGTTATGGTTATGGTTATATAATTAATATCATTATTTTCCCATAAGTAAAAAAATCCAATAAAGAAAATTGAAGGAAAGAGAGAAAGAGAGAAAGCAAAAATATAGTAAAGTACAAAGCAATAAAGAAAAACAAAAAGAGGGAAAAATAACTAAAGAAATATCTATGTATGTTTCTGTGTATACAGTACATTGATCACATATACTGTACATACACACACAGAGACCATTTATCACACCAATGGGGTGACTCTGGGTAGTTTGCAAATAACAACAAGATAAATGGATAAATAAATAGATAAATAGCTCAATAACTCTAACTTACTGTTTCTTTCCACACTAATATTGCTCCTAGAGAGAGCTACTCCTTTCAAACTCTTACAATTATAGTCTTGGACAAACAGTTTGCTTTCTTTGCCCAAGTTTTGTAAATGTTGTTGTGAAAGCCCAGTGTTCATGACATATAGTATGGTTATTGTCTTATTGGGAATCATTTCATTTTTAACTCAGCTTGAAATGGTGAGTGAGAATTAACAATTATCATATTTATTAAAAATACCGGTAGTCCCCCTCAATATTATGTTAAATGACATTGGGGCAGTTTGATCTGCTAGGTAGTATATCAGGGTTTTCTTCTATTTCCTGTGTCTTTCCTGGTCGATTGAGATTATCTGTATGATTAATATAAAAGTGAAATAGATGAGAAATTTTATGGTTTATTCAAATATAGCTTTTGAAAAAGGGGTGATGTTCACAGTCTAAGAATCTAGTGGGGAAAAATAATAAAAATAAAATAAAATAAAATAAAAAATTTAAAATAATAATAATAATAAAACCTCTAGTTTTAATTCCCCAAAATGGAAACTGAAGAGTATTGATGCATATCTAATTCTCTATCGTTTTTGAGCTGTGCATAATATATAAAAGGCAGCAAATCCATACTGGCCTCTTTTTGGCTATGTTTCACAAAAGTAATGCAGGGAGGAAATGTAGCCGATATCTCTGAATTCTCAGGATCTTAACTTTGAGACGAACCATCTGTTCACTGTAAGACAAGCTATGAAAGATCCATTATCTCTGCTTACTACATGACAAATAATAACAATAACAAAAGCATTCTAGGTCTTTCAACTTATAGCATCTGATGATGATAGTTACAGACACCCAAGAATAAAAAAGCAAAGAGAAATAAAGAGAATCATACCAGTTGCAGCATTTAAGTTTTAGAAAAGCAAAATGAAGAATTATTTTCATGGGCATTGTTCCGGAAATATGATTTATAAATAGAAAACAATATTCTTCTGAATTTAAATAGAAATAGTAAAAAGTATTTTACTAATAAGGATTGCATTGGGAATGACTGGCTTGACTGAAAGTGTGTAGTGTGAGTTGCTGCTTTCCTTTAGTTGTGTGGAATTTGAAATGTACATCTCTTAAAAGTAAGATTCTACATTTCTACAAAAAGTAAGGTTCTACATTTAGGCAAGAAAAACAAAATGCACAGGTACAGTATATGTGGTACCTTGCTCAATAGTAGTAACTGTAAGAGGGATCTTGGAGTCCTAGTGGACAACCATTTAAATATGAGCCAGCAGTGTGCTGCAGCTGCCAAAAAAGCCAACGCAGTTCTAGGCTGCATTAACAGAGGGATAGAATCAAGATCACGTAAAGTGTTAATACCACTTTATAATGCTTTAGTAAGGCCACACTTGGAATACTGCATTCAGTTTTGGTCGCCACGATGTAAAAAAAGATGTTGAGACTCTAGAAAGAGTGCAGAGGAGAGCAACAAAGATGATTAGGGGACTGGAGGCTAAAACATGTGAAGAACGGTTGCAGGAACTGGGTATGTCTAGTCTGATGAAAAGAAGGACTAGGGGTGACATGACAGCAGTATTCCAATATCTCAGGGGCTGCCATAAAGGATAATTTTTGTGTAGATGTTTTTTTCCCTAGGAATGTTGGTGGCAGCCTCCCATTTTGACACATGAGATCATTCTGAAGTATGTCTTCCTTCCTGTCCCAGGGGAATAACACTGAATCTTGAATCTCAAGGTGCTTTGGTCCCTTTGCTCTTTCACTTTTATAGTCTATGTCAGCATTATCAAGCCAAGGCCTTCCTTTGTTTTCCTTGATACATAAGCATAATCTTAAAGGATCATTCCGAGTCCGTTGAATGTGTTATGCACATACAGCAGGGTTGGCTTTAGAATAGTGAGGCCTAAGCATCAATGGGTACAGTGTGAGGTTCATGGTCTTTCATGCACACGGGGATGGCATGCCTTGAGGAGGTACTGTGTAAACAGACTTACTGAGGTCCCAACAGATTTCATTGCTGCATTCAGCTTGACCAATGGTCCACTCCTCCAAAGCAGACAAAAGTACCTCTTCAGACTATGCAGAGTTGGCAGTGAGGGACACTATATGAGACTAATTCGTGAAGAGCACTACCTGTTAGTCATTTTTTGTACAACAAACATCCATCTTTGTTGTGCATCCAAAAGCAGAAGGTTTCTAAGTTTGCTCTTGAATGAATGAAAAAGGAATTAGTCCCTTGGTCTCTGTTTCTTGCTGAAGGTGTCGGTCTGACTAGTGTAGAAAACAGGATACCGGACCACTGAGATAACTGGTCTACATTTTCTCTGATATGCTGAGCACTGGAATACAGTTCCTCATATTTAATTCCACTTTGTATTCTAGTTTGAGGGGGGGGGGACAGGGAGAATTGGGGTGGCCTATCATTTGTGCTCATAAGTTTGCTAAACATACCTAATTGGTCACTGTGGAGAAGAAGGAACTGGAAAAGATGGAGCAAGATAAGACCCTATGCATCTTTGAATAGGCCTCCTTTGCTTTCTTCCTCCTTTGGTCCTGAGGTAAAACAAGTCTTGTTTGAATTATGACAAGAATTCACTCTCTAGAACAGGCTAAAGGGAACTTACAGGATGTAACTGGAGGAAGTGATAAGGGAAATGGCTTAATAGCATCTTTCTTAATTTGTGGCCTCTAGACATGCCAGAACTTTCAGTCAGTATGGGACTACCATCCAACATATGTGTAGGCACCCTTATTTGGGAAATTTTAGGAATCAAGAGGTTTCTGTATGAAACATATATATCTTCTAAATTAAAACTGAAGTTCCACTTGACAGGAAAGGAAAGGAAATAGAGGAGAGAAAGAAAAAGAAAGAAAGAAAGAAAGGAAGGAAGGAAGGAAGGAAGGAAGGAAGGAAGGAAGGAAGGAAGGAAGGAAGGAAGGAAGGAAGGAAGGCATAAGTCTAAGAAATTTTTATCTTCAAAATATCTCCACCCTCCACCCTCAGAATATTTTTTCTGAATATAATAGCATGTTATATTTGTGCATAAATAATTGTTCTGATCATTTAAGCTACTATATTAACGTATTATATTAGCCTGTCCTTTAAATCTGAATGCCCATCGTATATGAATGTATGCAAAGATGCCATTGACCGGAAGGTCTGCTGACTGGTGGATTTGGATGGGATCCCTCATACAATTTTGTATTTAGCACAGATTCCTTCATACAAAATGCGCAGGGAAGAATCCAAAAACATAGTTGCTTGAATCATTAGGTTACTTTTACCTAGCATCTTCCATTTCCCACTAAACACCATCTCTGTAAAATTGGGAAAACTACTCGAATCATATGGGATGGGTTATGCAGGAATGCTGGGTGAAACAGCCATCATCCCAAACTCACCCAGTTAGCCGCACTGGCCCGCAATTTTCTGGGCTCAGAGGCTAAGTAGGGTCAGCCCTGCTTAGTCCTTGAATGGGAATCATTGAGAATACCAGGGCTGCAGGCTAGACTGAGAGGCCAAAGAAACATTCCAAAAGAAGGTGATGACGAAACTACAGCTAGTCCCCAACGTACAACTGTTCATTTAGTGATAGTTCTAAGTTACAACGGCACCAAAAAAAGTAATTTATGACTGTTTTTCACACCGTTGCAACATCCCTGTGGTCACATGATCAAAATTCGGGTGCTTGGCAACTGGTTCATATTTATGGCGGTCACAGTGTCCCAGGGTCATGTGATTACCTTCTGTAAACTTCTGACAAGCAACGTCAATGGGGAAGCCAGATTCACTTAACAACTGCAGCAAGAAAGATCACAAAATGGGGCAAAACTCACTTAACAACAGTCTCACTTAGCAACAGAAATTTGGGGCTCCATTGGGGTTGTATCTGTACACTACTTCCATATTGTTGCCAGTGAAATGAATGAATGTGTTCGTGAAGTCATCAAAAATAGAATCCAGCTCAAAAGAGACTTGATTGATTTTTTTTAAATAGAGAGGGTTCATTCTCTACTCAGAAAGTTTCTACATGTCCTCCTCTATTTTATTGTGGGGAGACTTTTTTTGGTGGGGGGAGGGATGATCAGTTTTTTTTTCAGGAGAACAGATTCAAAAATTCTACTTCTGTGAACTTCTTTGATTAACTTAGTTTCCAAGGCATGGGATTTTAGAGCCACTGTATTTCGACTAGGATATTCTTAAGAAAGGTGAACATACTCAGAGCAGAGGAACTCTGACACTTGGAAAACCTCTTAATCCACATAGTTTTCTGAGTTCATTCTAGTGCCTTGGAGATGCCTAACCACGTGGCTTTGAATTCCTTTCTCCGAGTCCTTTCATTTATTCCTATCTTTCAAACTTCGTTAAAAAGTAACTCTGAAGCCCCGCATCAATCTTCCATACCCTTCGTCTCACCTCCAGAGGGAAAGGTCTGCTGTTGTACAAACTTAATTTCCGGGCTTTTTTGGGAGGGGGGGAAGAGTCTGCTGTGCTTCATTTTTGTTTTGAGTGGCGCAATTATCAGTAATTATTGGGAAATGAGCGGGAGTCAGAAGCCATTTCCAAAACGGCCCCAGAATAAGCTGGTCATTGTTGTAGCGAACCTAATGGAAGCCCCCACAGTATGGTGAATTAACATTCTGAAATAGTTAGGCACGATGAACTTCCTTCTCTGGATGGCAAGTGACATCAAGCCTAAATGTCACAAAGTTCAGGATGGAGAGAAGAAAAAATCCCACCCATAGAAGCTTGTAAAGAAAGAAACATCTAGAACTTTTACTAGAGTTAAATGTCTTGCTTATATTTCAACTTCCAGGGGATTTATAATTCTAGATTATAAATTCTAGATTAGGAAAATCCCCTGCACCCTATTTCATCTCTTTTCTCTTTCCTCTTGGGTGAGGACCTGTCCTCATTTTCCTGAGCAGTTGCCTAGGAAGTACACAGCAACAGATTTTAGCCAATTTTAGCCAATAGCAAAGGCACCAGGCTAGAAACTGGGAGACTGTGAGTTCTAGTCCCACTAGGCATGAAAACCAGCTGGGTGACTTTGGGCCAATCATTTTTTCTCGCCCCCCGCCCCCCGGGGGTTGTTGTGGAGGAAAAAGAGGAGGAAGGTATGTTGGACATGTTCATTACCTTGAGTTGTTTATAAAGATAATAAAGGTGGGATATAAATACAATCCATAAAAATAAATAATACCTACAATCAGTGGGGAAATCCAATTTTTTTAAACTACCGTTCCTGTGGGCGTGGCTTGGTGGGCATGGTGTGGCTTTGTGGGCGTGGCTTGGTGGGCATGGCAGAGGAAGGATACTGCAAAATCTCCATTCCCACCCCACTCCAGGGGAAGGATACTGCAAAATCCCCACTCCTGGGGGAAGGATATTGCAAAATCTCCATTCCTACCCCACTCTGGGGCCAGCCAGAGGTGGTATTTGCTGGTTTTCTGCACTACTCAAAATTTCCGCTACCGGTTCTCCGAACTACTCAAAAATTCTGCTACCGGTTTTCCAGAACATGTCAGAACCTGCCTACAATTATTTCCAGTGCCTGAGAATTCCAGTTCTTTTGCCCAGAGTCATCAGATCTCTCCATATTGGTCCTGACCTAGGTTCTCTCATTGCTTCACTTCTGCTCCATCTGTCAGTTCTCACTGCTCTTCTGGTCCTCACCACCCTGCTAAACATAGCATCTGTGGCTTGTCTCCTTCCTCCTTCTCCAGCCTCCCATTACAGGTCATAGGCACCAAGACTTGTCCCACCTGGGCAGCAGATTGAATAGGCGAGGAGGTGTCCAAATAAGAATACTGAAGTTTGCAGCCTTCTCTGGTGAATCAGAAAAAATGGTGGGGATGAACATTCAAAAAATTTTTTTTTCTTAAGAAATGGTAGACTGAGCCTGTAAGTGTGAGATAGTTTTATAAAAAAACAGATGTATTGAATCTGTTATTTGAAAATATTTCTTTATTAAGTCAGTAGTTGGTCTGCAGCACTATGCTACGTTGATAGACAAATATATGGAAAAGGAAATACTATGTAGAAAATAGCTCCTAATCATCTGACCACAGATTGTTTCTCCCTGATCTGATCTTCCTTCCTTTTTTCCTGTAGCTTTTGGAATTGTATAATTGATGCCTGCCAATACAGTACATCCTTTCACTTACATAGACACATCATGTTACATGCATGTTCCTTCTTCAGATGGGTAAAAATATACCTAAGACCAAAGCAAGATACTACTTTTTATGAACTATGAAAGAATCATTTTATTTCAAATATAATATGAATATAATATCTCATTATGAAGCTGGATATAGAATATAATATCTCATTATGAAGCTGGACCAAGATTGTCTCCTGGTATCCCATTGTGTATTTAAAAAAGAAAGAAAAACAAGAGCACAGAAAACATTTTCCCATGGCTGATCCTCCATCAATTCCATTTTCTTGAAAACATGCAAGTCCAGGTCTGGATGTTTTAAGAAGTTTTAAAAAGCTTGCTTTATAATGGTCAAGTCGAAACCAATGTGCAGGAAGAGTTTTAAAGTTAAATTTTATTTTGTTTCATTTTAATCAACTTAGTTATTTTTTAATTTTATTTGAATCAATTTAAAGTTATTTTTTCAAGAGGAGAAAATTTTCTGGGGGGAAAAAATCTAGCAAATGTAGGTGAAGTGTGAAATAATCTGTCCTTTGGCTGGTGTAACTAATAAGAAAGATAATCAATACATAATATTGCATTCTAATGATCCATGTAGTCTAGAATGATCTTCACGCAATGGTTCCCAACTTTGTGTCTGCAGAGGTTGAATTATAATTTCCATCTGTACAATCATTACCCATGTTGACTAGGGATAATGGGATTTGTAATTCTACATCTACTAATGACTCATCGCTGGTTTAGAAAAATCTCAATTAGAGATCATTTGTATGTAACTGAACTATTTGAGAACATTGCCAAAGATAGCAAGGAATAGGAATCTACATGTACAAAGTATATTTGTGTGTGTGTGTGTGTGTGTGTGTGTGTGTGTGTGTGCTTGTGATTCTTCCTTGTGTGTGTGTGTGTGTGTGTGTGTGTGTGTGCATTCTCCCTCATACACATACTCATCTGTCACTACATCAGATTCTAGAGTGAGGTACAATATAAATTATAAATTATTTAAAAGCCTAATGTACTTCCTTAAAACTACTATTCAACAGCCATAATAAAACATGACAATAAAATTTCCAATTATATTGTTAATTAAAATTCCTCATACATCTGGCATGACATGCAGTTATATAGCTGCAGATATACTATAGTTTGATACTTGATAGGCAGTTAATCAGATTTATAGTATCATCTAGTTCAATGCAGCACTTTGGAGAATTATTTTTTTTTCTAATCCTGGAATAAATTTACTTGAAGATTTCGGAAGATTGATGTACCTCAACTGGGTGCTTTCTACCTGTATACAGATCACAAAAATGAAAAAAAGTAGCCTGATTTAATTATGTTGTGCTCACTGAGTAATTCTGATACCTATGAGTAGAAGTGACTGGGAACTTTTGCAAACAAACTTTAACATTCTATGAAAGGCTGAAATCTATTGACTGAATAGACTGGAATCTTAATAATAATAACAACAAAGTTGGAAGGGACCTTGGAGGTCTTCTAGTCCAACCCCATGCTTAGACAGGAAACCCTACACCACTTCAGACAAATGGTTATCCAACACCTTCTTAAAAACTTCCAGTGTTGGAGCATTCACAACTTCTGGAGGCAAGCTGTTCCACTGATTAATTGTTCTAACTGTCAGGAAATTTCTCCTTAGTTCTAAGTTACTTCTCTCATTGATTAGTTTCCACCCATTGCTTCTTGTTCTACCCTCAGGTACTTTGGAGAATAGTTTGACTCCCTCTTCTTTGTGGCAACCCCTGAGATATTGGAACACTGCTATCATGTCTCCCCTGGTCCTTCTTTTCATTAAACTAGACATACCCAGTTCCTGCAACCGTTCTTCATATGTTTTAGCCTCCAGTCCCCTAATCATCTTTGTTGCTCTTCTCTGCACACTTTCCAGAGTCTCAATGTCCCTTTTACATCATGGCGACCAAAACTGAATGCAGTATTCCAAGTGTGGCCTTACCAAGGCATTATAAAGTGGTATTAACACTTCGCGTGATCTTGATTCTATCCCTCTGTTAATGCAGCCTAGAACTGTGTTGGCTTTTTTGGCAGCTGCTGCACACTGCTGGCTCATATTTAAATGGTTGTCCACTAGGACTCCAAGATCCCTCTCACAGTTACTACTATTGAGCAAGGTACCACATATACTGTACCTGTGCATTTTGTTTTTCTTGCCTAAATGTAGAACCTTACTTTTTTCACCACTGAATTTCATTTTGTTTGATAGTGCCCAATGTTCAAGTCTGTCAAGATCCTTCTGTATCTTGAGCCTATCTTCTGGAGAGTTGGCTATTCCTGCCAGTTTGGTGTCATCTGCAAATTTGATGAGTTCCCCATCTATCCCCTCGTCCAAGTCATTGATAAAGATGTTGAAGAGTACTGGGCCTAAAACAGAGCCTTGGGGTACTCCACTGCATACTTCCCTCCATGTAGATGCAGTTCCATTGAGCACTACACGTTGAGTGCGGTTAGTTAGCCAGTTTTGAATCCATCTGGTGGTGTTGCTGTCCATCCCACATTTTTCTACTTTATCTAGTAGTAGGTTAGTGAAAGTTGTGCTCAAAGTGCTCATTGCAGGGGAAATGAGAGGTGAGAGTGTCATCATTGCAAACCTATGAATGGAAAAAGGAAAAAAAAATAGTAGTACCGGTAATTGCCACCTTCCCCTTTTCAGTAATGAGATTGCTAATTATTATGCCTAGTTTAGATGTTTTGAGAGAGACAGTTTGATGTAGTGATTAAGACCCCAAGCTAGAAACCAGGAGCCATGCGTTCAAGTCCTGCCTTACATACAAAGACAGCTGGATGACCTTGGGCTTGGGCTCACCTTAGGCCAGTCACTCTCTGTCAGCCCTAGGAAGCAAGCAATGGCAAACCTTTTCTGAAAAACATGGCCAAGAAAATTGCAGGGACTTGGAGGGACAGTTGCTAGGAGTTAAAAACTCTCTCACACAAACACCGACATTTTGAATATCAACTCCCATCAGCAAGGAATTGTGGGAGATGTAGTTCCAAACCAAAGAGAATGTCAAGTTGCCTATCCTTGCAGTAAGATAATGGGGAGGAAACACACAATCTTCTATGTCAAACAATTCTAGTGGTTTAAATGCTGGAAAAATGTAGCTTCTTTCAGTTGTACTTCAGATCAACACCTGGACTTATTTACCTTTCTGACTTCATTCTTTGAGAGTCAACATCTGATTCCAGTGACTCTGGTCACATGATCCCCCTCCCCCACCAAGTCATTTTAGACTCCAGGTATTCATTGCAGAAGCAGCTTATTAGCATAATTTTAAAAAACTCAAAAACCTTTGGGCTACCCCTGCCGCACTATATTTCAGCTCTGGTCTTTGCTTTGGTCTCTTATTACATTAGACATAATTGACTAATAAAGAGCATTTCTTTTACTTAGCCATGAAAATTCAGGTGGCGCAGCTATAGGCGGCCGGCATATATTTTGTGAATCGATCCAATTTTCTGCTCAAATAAAAGACATTTTACACATGCCATCAATTTTTTTAAAACAAATTAATTCATTGTTACGTGTTTTAAAGTTTGCAAAAAACAAAATGACCGTAGAACTTCTGCCCCATGCAAAAAATATAACCTTTACTTAAACAAAACAAAACACCCCTAATATCTTACAACGGACAACTTAAATTACGAGCTATGAGAAAATCTTCAGGTTGAGTCCATTTTTGTTCTTTTCGCAATCAGCTCATCACTTAAAGCAGAGTTCTGCTTCTCTTCAGAACTGAATTCAATTTTGTCCAGGTGTCTTCACATTTGTCCCTGTAAAGATTGGATGCTCCCTCTAACTCCAGGTCCCGTCGGCCAAGCAATGCCACCTGGCGGGCCCTAGGGGGAGAGCCTTCTCTGTGGCAGGCCCCGCGCTCTGGAACCAACTTCCCCCAGAGACCCGAACTATCCCCACTCTGCTGGCCTTCCGAAAAGCTGTTAAGACATGGCTTTTCCTGCAGGCTGGGGGTAGAGCTTAATCCACTCGAGCTCACCCCAAGTATGTATGGTTGTTGAATGGGTATTGGACGATTTTAAATATTGTGCTTTTAATTTTTATATCTGTTTTTAATGTAATATTTATGAATTGGTTTCTTGTATTTTCTCTGTTGTACGCCGCCCTGAGTCCTTCGGGAGTTGGGCGGCATATAAGAAAACCAAAATAAATAAATAAATAAATAAACATGTCTTGGAAGTCCCCCCCCCCTTTTCCACTCCTCATCAGGAAGTGCTAATAGTGCAACATTCAAAGCTCCTGCAGGAGAAAGCCAGAATCAAAACAAAACCAAACACTGAAAGCTGACAGTGAAAAGCATGACATCATGAAGCGGCTATGAATGCATGGAATCTTCCTGTCTTCTAAACCAGGCCTTATATCCTGCTGCCCTGGAAGAGCGCCAAGCCCAACATCCTTTTGAGGGTTGCAGGGCAGGCTCCGGCCTTTCACAGCTTGCTTCAGTCATCTTTGCACGCAGAATAGCCACTGGCAGGCATTACAATGAAAGCTAAAATTACTCCAGCAGAAAGCGGCTGATCCACCCTTCCTGCATTCTTCACCGGCACTGAAATGACAAAACGGGCTTTTGCTGTGTCGTGGGGATTTGTGTGGAAAAAAAGGACTTGCTGAAGGCTTTGCAAGTTTTTGAAGGGTGCCTTTCTAAATAGTTTCTGGGTCAGTGACATTTTCCCGGGAAAACCAGTGGCATCTTCGTAAAAGCTGACCTGTATATTAAACACACATGTATAGATGAAGATTATATATATAAAGCATGCAAATGCGAGTAGATAAATACTGTAGGTATCACTTCAGTGGGAAGGTAACATACACCTTCAGTGGGAAGGTGTATATTCATGCTGGCCACATAACCACAGAAATGTCTTTGGACAATACTGGCTCACTCGGCTAAGAAACAGAGATGAGCGAATCAGGGGTGGGTTCTGATTTTCTCCGCTGCCAGTTCGCTCCTTGACGCACAGTGCGGGCGCGCACACATGCTCAGGGCTAAAAAACAAGATGGCGGTGCCATAGGCCAGTTTGGGGTGTGTGGCAGGCCTGGGTCGCTGCCGGTTCCAGCGACCCAGGCTGCCAAGTTACTACCGGTTCCATAGACCCGGTCTAAACTGGGAGGAACCCACCTCTGGAGCAAAGTCTCCTAGAGTTGGACATGACTGGATAAAGGGAAACCTTTACCTTTGTAGACTCATAATGTTAAGCTGCAACTAGATGTTGGTATTCCTAGATACTATATGCTAGAACCAGTATTAAGAATACCAGGTGTCCCCATCGCCACAACATATCCAATTGATAAGGTGACCAGACGTCCCGCTTTTGGCGGGACAGACACGCTTTTCAAGCATGTGTCCCACGTCCCGCATTGTTTCCAAAAAGTCACGCTTTTTTGGAAAGAATGCCATTTTGAAAAGAAACAGCGGGACGTCTGGTCACCTTACTCTTGGCTCTCCTGCTCCCCCTCCGCCAGCGCTGGGCTGCTGGAGTGACAAGGGGAGAAAGGAGATCAGGAGGCGGTGGCGGATCACAACAACCCCAGTGGCAGCTCCAGGCAGAGAGAGAGAGAGAGAAGCGAGCGAGCAAGTCACTCCGCCGCGCGCGCCTGTATGTGCGCTTGTGTGTGTGTGTGTGTGTGTGTGTGTGTGTGTTCGTGAGCGCTCACGGCGGAGTGACTTGCTCGCTTGCTTCTCTCTCTCTCTGCCTGGAGCTGCCGCTGGGGTTGTTGTGATCCGCCGCCGCCTCCTGATCTCCTTTCTCCCCCTGTCACTCCAGCAGCCCAGCGCTGGCGGAGGGGGAGCAGGAGAGCCAAGAGACGCTGGGTTGGAGCTCCATCTCCGGGCTGCTCCCCTTCCCAAGCCAGCCCCGCTCGCTCGCTTGCCAGCCAGCCAGCCCAAGCCACTGCCGGCTCCCGAAGGGGAGGCAGGAGGCGAGGAAAGGCCTCCCGCCTCCCACCCACCCACCTGGACGCCGACATTTGCGTTCTTTTGCCCTCTGCGCATGCGCACAGTGTTCTGTGCATGCGCAGAGGGCAAAACTCAAATGGCGGCTCCCCTAGAAACCCACCCCCCCGTCAATGGTGTCCCGCTTTAAAAAAAAATCTGGTCACCTTACCAGTTGAACAACCTATCATGTAAGGCTAGGCAAACCTTTTATATGAAGCCAAAGTTCCAGAATGTTCTTATCCTCTTTGAGAAATAAAAAAATTCAAGGTAGTTACTTGCTCCCCTACGTAAAGGTACAAAGAAAATAGCTACCCGAGTCATCTTTTTCTATCTAATATAGAGCTGGGCCCATTACGTAGGTCTTCTCCTTCTCCTTCTCCTTCTCCTTCTCCTTCTCCTTCTCCTTCTCCTTTTCCTTCTCCCTCCCCTCCCCCTCCCCCTCATTCTTTTTCCCTTGTTTGATTCTTGTTACCTGCAGTTGCGGTGCCTTGTTGTGATGCCTGGGGTTTTTTTTTTTTAATAACATCCTCTCTTATATTCCTGTCTTAATAACCAAAACTATTCAGGTGCCTTCATAAATTTGTTATCCATATTCTTTCTAATTCACATTCAGATTTTCTTCAGGCAATTAAAAAAAATCAGATTGCATCTTTCTTATGTATAGATTGCAGTTGTTTATAGAGATGAAAAATAGATCAACTTCCTTTGGCAAAAAAACCTTCAGATATCAAGGAACTCAGGCCCAAGAGTTACCTATCCCTTTTTGGATCTAAGCAGATTGGATTAATTGGCCCTGTTCTGTTGAAAATAATTTCTATTTTGGTGGTACAGCAATGTTATCTTACCATTGCGGACAATCTTTCCCACTTTATGACCTTTAGAAATATAGGATCACAACTCCTGTCCATCACTCTCTGCCATTATGAGGGATACATCAAAGAATCTGCTTTTTCCATAAACATTCTATGTGAATTGAGTCCACACAGTTCACAAAGTTGTTTCTTCACAGTTTTCCCCAATTTGCAATTTAGAGCCAGTAATCCTACCCTGGCTTGGCCTACCGAACTTTAAATATTGTTTAAAAGCAACAAATTGTTATATAACATTTGGTTGTCCCAAAGATGTGTGTTCTAATGAT
Organism: Diadophis punctatus similis; assembly: GCA_023053685.1. NCBI lineage: Eukaryota > Metazoa > Chordata > Lepidosauria > Squamata > Dipsadidae > Diadophis > Diadophis punctatus. The sequence continues at coordinate 4,993,444 of JALIGW010000034.1, read as the reverse complement.
AGCATAGTGATTTAAAATTTAACCATCCCTAAATGAATCTTAGTTGTGGAAACATTTTAGCCCCTGGGCAAATGAAAGGATGATGTGTAGAAATTAGCCATCCTTGGTTTGATGGAAGGGAATTATTTTCCAATTAGTCAGGAATAAAATAAAGATGGTCTAGCATTAGCCTTCAAAGTGCCCATTAACATAAAACTAATCATAAATGCTCTTGTGGTTTTATACCACCATTTAGGGAATAAGTATCCTCAGACCATGTAGCAGAAAAAGCAACCAAGGATATGATACAGGACTGAAGGGAAGATGGGAAAAAATGACAAAGATGATTAAGCTCCTGCAAAGCCTGACATCTTGGCAAAGAAAATGACTGTGATAAATATTTGTAAATGGTGGGAAAATATCAAGATTCAGTAATGTTGTCCTGTGGGGAAATCCTAAGGAGTGTGAGGATGCAATTAAATATAATTATACAACTTTCTCTGTTGTGTAAGATATGTTTAAGAATACTCCATGTGCTAATCTCACACAACAAAATTGACTTCAAACATATTGCAGTCAGAAAAAAAAGGATGTTGCTATAACTGATATTAAAAAAAATAAAATGTGTGTAATAAAACTCAGTATGCATGGTTTACAGTTCTGGAATATTGTTGTGTTTTTCCAGTTGTTAGATGTGACATTATTAGGCGTGCGTGTTCTTTCTTTTAAGCACAGGAGGGAATTTAACCAGCAGCTAGGTGAATGAGGAGAGGAGACTTAATGTAGTGATGAGCAAACCAAAGCTCTAGTTTTAGGGGTGGGATTCTAGCGGTTCGGACTGGTTCAGGCAAACTGGATGCTCCGACGATCAGCTGAGAGTGAACCGGTTCACTCCGACGATCAGGTGGGCCCGCCTGCCCGCCCCTGCGCTTTACTGACCTATGTCCTCTAAGCTGATTCAAGCAGCAGAGCAGATTGCCGCACCTCAGCTGTGTTTCTCCCCAGCAGTAATGCAGAAGTTAAGTTTTCGTAAAGCTGCGCACGTGTGAAGCCCGTGATCACTGAACCAGTTGTTAAACATCTTTCAGCTGTGGCTAGGGGGACCTTTGCACAAGTACGTCTTGTGCACCAATTGCGACCCTACTTGGAGAGGGAGGCACTTCTCACAGTCACTCATGCCCTCATCACCTCACGGCTGGATTACTGCAATGCGCTCTACATGGGGCTACCCTTGAAGAGTGTCCGGCGACTGCAACTGGTGCAAAATGCAGCTGCGCGAGCTGTGGTGGGTGCTCCTAGATGCACCCACGTAACACCAATTCTCCGCCAGCTGCATTGGTTGCCCATTAGTCTCCGGATCCAATTCAAGGTGTTGGTCGTTACCTTTAAAGCCCTACATGGCTCAGGGCCAGGTTACCTTCGGGACCGCATCCTGCCGCATACCTCCCTACGACCGGTCAGGGCCCACAGAGTCGGCCTCCTCCAGGTCCCGTCGACCAAACAATGTCGGTTGGCGGGGCCGAGGGGGAGGGCCTTCTCTGTGGGAGCTCCCTCCCTGTGGAACCAGCTCCCCCCGGAGATCAGGACTATCCCCACCCTGCTGGCCTTCCGGAAAGCAATAAAAACTTGGCTCTTCCGGCAGACGGGGTGAAAGCGTGACGATACTCTTTTAATTTTTATATGTTATATGTTTTTTAACTATTGTATTTATTGCATTGTATTGTCGAAATGGATCCGAATATGTTGTGAGCCGCCCAGAGTCCCTAGGGAGTTGGGCGGCATACAAATCCATTTAATTAAATTAAATTAAACCGGCAGGATCCCACCACTCTCTAGTTTGCATGTCATCCTTATTGTAAATTCCAATGTTAGGCTTTTTGCAAGCAATTTGTCTAGCCAGTCATGGAGGGAGGAAAAAGGAGAGATGAGGAGGAGATAGAGATAGATAGATAGATAGATAGATAGAGAGAGAGAGAGAGAGAGAGAGAGAGAGAGAGAGAGAGAGAGAGAGAGAGAGAGAGAGAGAGAGAGAGAGAGAGAGTATTGACAAACCTTGATAGGTTAAAAACTTTATAAATTACAAAAAAAATTGCATTGAGAATTATTTCTTATACATCTGAGTCAAGATAGCACCCTGAAGGGGTGTTAAACTTCTTTCTTCTGACCTGCAATCAGTTAAACCCATATTTTTTTCAAACTTGAAAATTTTTAGCTGTGTGGACCTCAACTCCCAGCACTTAATCCAGGTGAGAGAATCATATGTAATCCAGAGTCCTAGCAGAACGCAAAGTCGCTCTCAAGTTGAATTCAAGTTGAATGTATTTTTTTCTTGGCAACAATGCAGGAGTGGTTTACCACTTCTTCTTGGATGCTTTTCAAATTTCCCAGACTTTCCCAGACTATAGCCCTGGTATTCCCTGGAAGTCTCTCATCCAAGTACTGACAATGTTCAATTTCATTCACACATTTCATGATCAGGCAAGATTAGGCTGGGTATTGCCATTTATTTTAAAATTCAACCCTATTGCAAAATCCAAGGGTCACTGTGGAAAAAAATCTATTCTGAAAGCCCAATTATTAATGAACTTAACTTGCAGATTTTTATAAAGGGCATATTTTATCATTTGGGAAGAGGCAAACAAATAATAGGATTACAGCAAAGATGGAGTGAAGTCTTAACCTTTTCGTCCCTGCAGTTTATGGATATAGAAAGCATTCATTTGGTTTGCATTTGAATGGAACTGGCCTTTCCCCCCCATTTCCCAATCAATACTTGACATGAAATTTAATTATTAAAGTAATTCTTTCATGAATGTTCCAATATATATTAGGGAAAATGGTTCAAAATGCATTAGACTAGGGAAATCTCTTTGCAAACACTGCATGTTAGACAAAATCACAAAGAAAAATGTATGTTTGGAAATATGTGCTCTAAAAGGCATACCGGCGTTCATAAAAGCTTTTTAATTTTCTAGCTTGACTTTTTAAAAAATTATGTTTGTTAAGAGATTTCATACGATTTATTTTTAGAATAACTTCAGAATAACTTTATTGTCACTTTAAATGTACCCTAATCGACATACATTAAAATGAAATTTTGTTGCATACAGCTCTCAAAATGTCACCACCATATAATAAAAGACAAATGGAAAAAGAGGAAAAAGGAAAAAGGAAAGACAGGAAAATAAAAGAATGCTGGACAAGGATCAGAAAACTAAAATTAAAAAAAATATATAAATGATTTCTGAACTTCTTTTCAACAGATAATTATGTTCTTATTGCTCTCCTCCTTCTTAAACATTTTGCAAATCCCCTTATCCCCTCATTTAATTCACATCTTTCTTAATCTTCAAATCCATAAATCATCAATTGACAAAAAGAACGTGGCAGACAGTAGTTATAAATATGAGAAACTGAGATAAACGGATATATTTATCTATACCTACGGTATAGCATGTCTGGGGAAAAAATCTCATTTATGAAGCTGATCATTTTGGGAGTGGGAAGATTCATTGGAGAAAACAATATCTTGAATTTGCTAAACATATTCACGTATCTTAATCCTAAACCCAGCAGTCAATTTATCTTCCTGAAACAGCAACACTATTAACCAACTGATTTTGGCATTAATTCTGAATGGCCCCAGGTTCCTCAATCACTTAATGGGGGCTAATCTAGTAGAAAGAGTTATTGTGTACTGACTTGTGAACACCCATGTAATGTCAATACAGATTTGCTAGCTAATTCTAGCACAAGATAATAATACCTTCCTTAGAGGTAACAAATTTGTAACAGATAAATAGAATGAATAGGCTTAGTCCAAGCTGACTGCAGATATGAGTGTGAACAATGGAACTCTGATCCATCAAAATTAATTTGGAGTGGCCAAGAGCAAGCCATATATGGGCCTTGTATATTTTCATAGTTTGTAATAATAGAGAAAGAGAAAAAGATTTCATTAGGCAACAATATCATGTCTGGTTAAACTATTATATGACTAGCTGAAAAATGTGTTCATTTGAGTTCCCTTTACTAAGCCAACTGAATTAAACCGGAAAGTAATGCAGTTCTTTAAGCAGAAAGACTCCATAAGGTTGAAATAGAAAGAACTGAAGTGGATTTTCTATCTCAAGACTCCAAGCTCAGTTCTGATCCTGATACAAGTTCCTGAGCTGAGCATATGCTGACAGGCCTCTGATTGGCTCTTGATTTCAATTCAAAGAGCATCCATCTCCTGTCTTGAAGATAGGAACTTGTGACTATCCACAATTATGCTTCTGAGAATCAATCCTTGTTGGCCGTGTTGATTGAGTTCAACACTCACAACAATATGAAACAACTTTGTTTGGCAATGCCTAATCACCCTGATGCGCCTCAACTTCTGTGGAGAAAGTAAAAATTGAAATATCTAAAACAGTATTCAATGACTTATGTGATTCACTAATTTCAATGCTTTTAAACTGGCCACTTGTTTCATTTTTTTCCCCACTTACGTTTTGGCAACTCTTCTATTTACTGAATTAATTCTTCTTTGTTAACAGTGGTGAAACTACTTTTCAGGATGCATCTTCATATGAGCAGGCCAAGATTTTACTTGAGTAATATCCATCCATATCTCTCATATTTCACACCTTCTCTTATAATATAGAACTTTACTGACTCTGGATAAAAATAGTTATTGCTGACTACATTGGCGTGAGAATATATCCTTTGCAAATATTTCACAGGTTGTTTATTGACTTTACTTTTTGAGAATGGGAAAGAAAATAAAACAGTGTGATTATGCAAATGTGATGTGTACATAACAAGAGGATCACACTTATCTTCTCTCCAGCAATTTCAAGTCTTGTAGGAGGTGAATCTCCATGCGAAAACAAATGGAGAAAAGCTGGTAGCCTGTTAGGAGACTTAAATAAACAATGGCTGCCAAATGATTTGCAGGTGTCCAGAACATCTGGCCTCTACTAGAAACTCCATGGCTTGTGATGGTTGTGGGTTCAATCTAGCAAGAAGGTTACCTACACAAACCCCAGTGAAGTGTAGAGTGTGACTTGTATGGAAGAATTTCCCACTGAGCTCTTTTCCTCCTACAAACACACTGCTTCGTTTTGGCAGAATATAGTTAGTAGATCAGCTGGTAACACTCAACAATAGCTTCATGCTCCCTGGCTTATAAGATTTTAATCTCATGACCTTTTCATTTGTAAATTATTTTGTTTTATTGCAAAAGTATGATTTTTTCCCCTTCAGAAGAAAAAAAAGCAGCTTGGTAGGATTGACATGATAGCAGTGTTCCAATATCTCAGGGGTTGCCACAAAGAAGAGGGGGTCAACCTATTCTCCAAAGCACCAGAAGGCAAGACAAGAAGCAATAGATGGAAACTAATCAAGGAGAGAAACAACCTAGGACTAAGAAGAAATTTCCTGACAGTGAGAACAATTAATCAGTGGAACAGCTTGCCTTCAGATGCTGTGGGTACTCCATCACTGGAGGCTTTTAAGAAGAGATTGGACAACCATTTATCTGAAATGGTATACGTTCTGCTTGAGTGGGTGCTTGGACTAGAAGACCTCCAAGATCCCTTCCAACTCTATTATTCTGTATTCTGTAGCTGTTTCTAATCCACTTTCTTCATTTTTCCTCCTCTTCCTCTTTAGATGAGCAACATGATCTCAGTGCTTTAACAAGAGCCATGGTGGCACAGTAGTTAGAATGCAGTACTGCAGGCTACTTCTGCTGACTTCAGGCTGTATATATATATATATATATATATATATATATATATATATATATATATATATATATATATATATATATATATATATATATATATATATATATATATAACATTTTTTTGCTGATAAATGAAAATAAAGGGATATATATATATATATATATATATATATATATATATATATATATGAAATAAAGGAATATATATTATATATATTATATATATTATATAGTAATTATAAATTACTATAAACCAGACTTGAAATTTTGGGACTTCAAAATTTAGAACTCCGCCGCCTTCGATCTGACCTAAGTGTAGCTCACAAAATTATCTGCCTCAATGTCCTACCTGTTAACGACTATTTCAGCTTCAACCGCAATAATACACGAGCTCACAATAGATACAAACGTAATGTAAACCGCTCCAGACTTGATTGCAAAAAATTCGACTTCAACAACAGAGTTGTCAACGCCTGGAACACTTTACCTGACTCAGTAGTTTCTTCCCCAAACCCCAAAAACTTCAACCTTAGTCTATCTACCATCGACCTCACCCCATTCCTAAGAGGTCGTTAAGGGGCGTGCATAAGCACACAATCGTGCCTACCGTTCCTGTCCTAATGTACCCATATATTCATACCTCTTTTACTCTTATTCATGCTTGTAATATTACATATATATTCAATCATGTTTTACTGTTTATACTTTGCTTATAATCATATATGCTTCACAAATAAACAAATGGTCACAGTGGCATTAAGAGATGGAGAGAGAGAAAGAGACTGAGCACAGAAAAAGTGTGGGAATGGTGATGAGAGACTAGAAAAATGCAGAGAAGAGCAACAAAGAGGATTAGGGGAATGGAGGATCAAACATATGAAGAATGGTTGCTAGAATTGGGTATATCTAGTGTGATGAAAAGAAGGACTAGGGGAGACATGATAGCAGTGTTCCAATATCTCAGGGGCTGCCACAACGAAGAGGGAGTCAAACTATTCTCCAAAGCACCTGAAGGTAGAATAAGAAGCAAATATGATGGAAACAAATCAAGGAGAGAAGCAACCTAGAACTAAGGAGGAATTTCCTGACAGTTAGAACAATTAATCAGTGGAACAGCTTGCCTCCAGAAGTTATGGATGCTTTAACCCCGGAGGTTTTCAAGAAGAGATTGGATAACCAATCTCTTCTTAAAGCAGGGGTTGGACTAGAAGACCTCCAAGGTCCCTTCCAACTCTGTTATTCTGAGAGAGAGAGAAAATGCAGACATGCCAAAAAATGTGAAGATGAGAAAGCATCGGAAGGGAGACGGTGAATGTGAGAAAGATGGACAGGAGAAAGTAAGAAAGTGATGGGAGAAGGATTGACACAGTTGTTAGGTGAATCTAGCTTCCCCATTGACTTTGCTTGTTAGAAGGTCACAAAAACTGATAACATGACTCTGGGATGCTGCAACTGTCACACACATGAGTCCGTTGCCAAGCATCCTTATTTTGATCACATGACCATGGGAATGCTGTCATGGTTGAAAAATGTATGAAAAATGGTCATAAGGTTTTTCAGTACGGTTTTAACTTTGAACGGTCACTAAATGAACTGTTGTAAGCCGAGGACTACTTGTGCAGTATGCTGGGGGAAAAAACTGGGGCTAGTGGAAGCTCTATGTTAATAAGCACAGTCAACATAATAGGGAAAAGGGCATAAGAAGAAGGGGGCAGACAGAAGAGGTATGAGAGTGTGACTAGGTTGGAGGGACTTCTGCTGCCTCTTTCACTGAAGTAAGAGTGCGTCTGCATGTAAGAGGGGGAGATATGTAGAATCCAGCAACTCTACTTTTAGACCACACACACACACACACACACACACCCTCCAGAATAACTGCATCCTGTGAAACATTTTATTTTATTTATTTATTCATTTATTTGGCTGTTCTTATATGCCGCCCTACTCCCTGGGGACTCAGGGCGGCACACAACAGAGCACAAGAACAATACAAAACAGTAGCAAAAAATAAAAACATTTCATTTATTAAAAGATTAAAAAAACCAAACAACACATTCATACCTGGGGGAGACCTAAGGTGTTCATTGGTCACATCACCCCGACTGCAGGAAGAGCCATGTCTTAATAGCTTTCCGGAAGGCCAGCAAGGTGGGGATAGATCGGATCTCTGGGGGTAGTTGGTTCCAGAGAACCGGAGCCCCCACAGAGAAGGCTCTCCCCTTCTAACATAGGCCACCTGGTAGATTGGAGATCATGTATCAGGAGATAGCTGGCATTGCTCTGGTCCTATGTTTGAAGGGCCATATGCAGGAGAACAGCACATGTCCCTGAGGCAGGCTGGGCAAACTTGTTTCCCTAGGGTTACATGTAGCTCTTTTTCTCATTCCAAAAACTTCTTGCAAGCCATCAAGCAAGCATACGGCATGAGTTATATGAGTCCTGAGCTCTTGCAGAGAGGAAAGAAAATAAATTTGATAGGGGAAAAAAGAAGAAGAAGATACATTAGAAAGAGAAAAGATGGGTGGCTCCATTATCCGAGGTGGCGCAGTGGTTAAATGCAGCACTGCAGGCTGCTAGTTCAGCAGTTCAGCTGTTCAAATCTCACCAGGCTCAAGGTTGACTCAGCCTTCCATCCTTCTGAGGTCGGTAAAATGAGGACCCAGATTGTTGGGGGCAATATGCTGAACTCTGTAAACCGCTTAGAGAGGGCTGTAAAGCACTATGAAGCGGTATATAAGTCTAAGTGCTATTGCGATTGCTATTGCTATCTTTAAGTCAGGTCTCACCCACTTTGCTTCAGTCCCTTCCACCATTGGCTTTAGACCTCCAATGGATTCTAATTATTTAAGGGTGGGGGACAAAAAAAATCCTTAAGGTATGTGCTTGATGTATCTTGGAAAAGGAATAATCTCATCAGGTTAAGTCTGGAAGTGATAACAGTGGCTAGGATTCGTCTCTACTCAAGCCGAAGTCTGTCTATAGATTGGGGGTGGGGGGGAAGCTAACTGCAGTTACTAGCTTACTAACCTAACCTACTCTGGTTGACAATACAAATCTTCCCACTTTGTCAGAGCTCTGGAAAATATGCCATAACATCCCTATTGGTTTCCCACAGGAATGTCAGGTGCAAAGAATCCACACATTAAGTTCCAGCTAAGCTGATTTATTGCTCAAGCCTATACACAAGAATCTAGTCAATGACTGGCCAGCATTAAACTGGCATTAGATAAGAGTTAACACAATTCAAGAAGGTTGATTTAGATTAGATTTAGACCTCTTGTGGGAACGTAACAACTCTAGGCAGATTCTTCTCTTGACTCTGCCCCCCAAGCTCTGTTTGCCCTTCTCCTACAAGGAATCATTTATCAATTAATAACCTCAATTCCTGAGGTTATTAAGGTCACTGTAAATAAACTGGTCATATTTTTCTCTACAAAAGAAAATGTAATACATACCTAATAATCAAGATTGAGAGGAAAGATGCTCCTTTATTACCAACAGAAAACTGAATATTTGTCAGTGTTCTTTCTTAGTGAAACAATTTGAAACCGAGCAAGCAGAAACAAAACAGGTCCAAGAAATATATTTTAGATTAAGAATTCAAAGTGCTTTTTTGAAGCTTTCATCAGTCTTATAAACTAGGAGAGTGGGAGAAACTCATTTACTTTGTATTTTAATACAAAATACAAAGTAAATACAAAATACTAAGAATAAACAAAAACTAGAGTGGAACTAATTAATATCTATAATTTTATGAATTTTTCAAAGCTGTAAAATATATATGCAAGCATACATATTGCATATATTGGAAGAAAATGCCCTCAGTTGGGCATATAATTCGGAAGAGTGCAGAAAAATGCAGTGTGTTCAGGAAATTGTTTATAAAAATATGTACAAATATACAAATATATAAAAATTGTATATAAAAATATACAAAGCTCATGTACTAGGGAGAGTGGATACTAGTTTATATGTATTTGTGAAAATAGGCAAAAAAAAGTGTGCCCATTTTTGGGGGGTAAACAGATGCAAACATGTGGAATTGCATAAAATTGCTTGGGATAGATTCGCCTGCTACAACAGTAAAATAGGTACCCTTGTTTCCCTGAAAATAAGACCCTGTCTTATATTTTTTGGGACCCTAAAATAAGCGCTTGGCCTTATTGCCATGCACTCAAAAGCCCGATTGGGCTTATTATCAGGGGATGTCTTATTTTGGGGGAAAGAGGGGATGTATTGGACAGTATTGTTGTATTGTTAAATGTATTAGAGAGCTCGTCTGAGAGGGAGATGAGTGGTTAAGAAGTACGAAAAATAAATGAATATATTACTCAAAGCATTTGGGCTGAAAATGGAGCAACTGAATGGGAGCAACTTTTTTAAGACCAGTTAGAAAGGTCAGAACTGTGTTTTTAAGGAATATTTTAACTTCAATAAAATTGCATCTTATTTTATTTTATCCCAAATCAAAACTGAAGTCTAATTTTTCTCTATAGAACTGTAAAGCATAGATTAGAATGCATAGAAATAAGATACAGGTCTGTAGTTTATAAATCTTTTTCGGCTTGAATGCCAAGTGTGAATGGGCAGAGGATACCTACTATTACTTTCCTATGCCCTTCTCCAAGTTGTTAACAGCTTGTTCTAGGACCATCAAAAACGTGGCCAGATCTTGCCCTATGACTGCACTGAGATAACTATGCTTGTTGCAGTGAGTTTCTCTCCTTCTGTCTTTTTTAAATCCCTGGGCCCACTCCTGCTCAAAGGCCAAAAGGCCACATTCTCATGTAAAGAAAGCCTGCAGAGTTCCTTGCTCTACGGTCAACAACAGGTGGGAAAGATTAACCCTTTGAAAGTTATGCTCCTGAGAATCTCAGAGGTCATGATGTTAAGGTGGAGCTGGCTGTCATCAATGAACAGTAGAGCCCATTCATACCCTCACGGTGGATTTATGCTCCACATCCGAAAGCACTCAATGCAACGACATTTTTGTTCCTCCTATTAGCATAGCTTCCTCAAATCAGCAGTGCAAGATGGAGTGTAGACAAGGCCATATGAGTGCCTCTCATATTAAGTCCAACTATCAGTCTATCATTCACTGACAGCAGCATTCCAATGTTTGAGACTGGAGTTTTTCTATTTAATAATACTTTGAACTTAAGACCTTTCCCTGAGTCATAATGCTATATCAAATGATTAAAGTCTTCCTTTTACTACTTTGCGAAGAAGTAGGATGGCCTTGGTCTAGAAACCACCATTTGGTTCACAAGCTGTTTATCAACCCCGACCTATGAATAAGTAGCAATAGCAATAGCACTTAGACTTATATACCGCTTCACAGTGCTTTTTTACTGCACAATTACTGCCAACCTGCCTTCCATTGAGGACCTGTATACTGCACGAGTCAAAAAGAGGGCTGTGAAAATATTTACTGACCCCTCGCATCCTGGACATAAATAGTTTCAACTCCTACCCTCAAAATGACGCTATACAGCACTGCACACCAAGACAACTAGACACAAGAACAGTTTTTCCCTGAACGCCATCACTCTGCTAAACAAATAATTCCCTCAACATTGTCAAACTATTTACTAAGTCTGTACTACTTCTCATCTTCTCATCATTCCCCTCACCCATCTCCTCCCACTAATGACTATATGACTGTAACTTGTTGCTTGCATCCTTACAATTTATATTAATATTGATTGTTTCCTGATTGCTTATTTGTACCCTATGACAATCATTAAGTGTTGTACCTCATGATTCTTGACAAATGTATCTTTTCTTTTATGTACACTGAGAGCATATGCACCAAAGACAAATTCCTTGTGTGTCCAATCACACTTGGCCAATAAAGAATTCTATTCTATTCTATTCTATTCTATTCTATTCTATTCTATTCTATTCTATTCTATTCTATTCTATTCTATTCTATTCTATTCTATTCTTTACAGCCCTCTCTAAGCGGTTTACAGAGTCAGCATATTGGCTCCCAACAATCTGGGTCCTCATTTTACCCACCTCGGAAGGATGGAAGGCTGAGTCAAAGGTAACTTTTAAGTTCATGAGATCTTCTCCTTCTCCTTCTCCTCTTGATCCAGTCTTGATCCATTTTCACCTTGATCCGCCTTGCTGAGTAGTGGCTCAGCAAAGTGAACATCAGAAGCCCAAATCTGTTCGAAAGGTTTTTCTTCCAGTATCAAAACTAGAGCTTCTGCCTACTGCCTTTCCTACACGTACCAGCTTCTCCTTTTCCTTCCATGTGTTCTTGATTTCAGTAGCCTAATTTATTCAGTGCCATGAGAAGTGATGAGAGCCGCCAATTTACATAATGTTAAAAGTGAAGCAGACATATTCTTGGAGAGGAGAGCGAGACCAAAATTCAAAGGACTGTTTTGCTTTACGATGCTTTGACTGAAACATCTTTTCAAGACTGCATCCTGAAATAACACAATCGCTTGCTTTTCAAAGGGAAAATGGAGCTGTCACTTTGCGTCACTTTGCATCACTCAAATAACCCTACTGATGCTCCTAATGTCTGGAAGGACTGCAAATTACAAGCTGTGCACATGCTCAGAGGCCTCATCTGGCTACATGTGTTGCCTCTGGTCCTCAAAGCAAATGGCAGCTGCCTCCATCTGGAGGAGCAGAATGGGACAATTCGCCATGGCCAACTCGTGCAGCCAACTTGCCACAGGACAACTCACCCTGGCCATGTAGCCATGGGACAATTCACCGTTGGACAATTCAACAATTCAAATTAATTATTTGTAATAATTTAAAAAATGTTTTACTTTTGGTTATTCATGTTTCATTGTGGCCCTCCTTTTGCATCCTTCTTTTAATGTTTCTATTCCACCATTTCTTCGATATTAATGTTACTCTTGTCCCGTGGCGAGTTGGCGTGGCGAGTTGTCCTGCGGTGAGTTGGCCGTGGCAAGTTCGCTGTGCTGAGTTGTCTTAGAGCCCCTGGAGGAGAGGGTTCTCAGGGTTTGTAAGAAGTCATGACTTACAGCATCTCAAGAACCTGGGAAGCAACCCTTTATTACCATGCCTTGGGGAAGGGAATAATGGTTGTCATCTTCATTGCTGGTTGATACATTTTCTAGATGCAGTTAACTAACCACTGTCTGATGCATCACACTAGGCTGGATGCATCCCTGGTGGGCATATGCATGGCACTGGAGGGAAAAACAACACAGTGGCTTCACAGCATGTGTGAATATACACATAGCATTGATCTGCAATCTGATTGCCCAAATACATCTTCAATCAATCAGAATAGAGCTGGAAGGGACCTTGGAGGTCTTCTAGTCCAACCCCCTGCTCACGCAGGAGACACTGTACCATTTCAGACAGGTGGCTGTCCAGTCTTTTCTTAAAAACCTCCAGTGATGAAGCACCCACACCTTCTGAAGGCAAAGCTGTTCCACTGGTTAATTGTCCTCACTGTTAGGAAGATTCTCCTTAGTTCCAGGTTGCTTCTTTCCTTGATTAGTTTCCATCCATTGTTTCTTGTCCTACCTTGCTTTGGAAAATAAATGTACCCCCTCTTTTTTGTGATGACCTCCCAAATACTGGAAGACTGCTATCATGTCCCCCGCCCCCGAGTCCCTCTTTTCTCTAGATCTTTTCCCAAAATATTATGGCATCTACAAAAAGCAACCTCATGATCCTGGAAAATAACAAAGATGTTTTCAGAAGTTGTTGACAGATGTTCTGTGAGTATCCCGCACCAAAGCATCTTTTAGCTTTCTAATCCAAAACACTGCATGCTGCTACTGGACCATCAGCACTGAATTTACGATCTTTGCTTTTAAGTCACCAGCACAGTCACTGGAAACAGTCACTGCCATGATAAAAAGGCATCTATGAATCGTGAGAGAGCCACAAGTTCCTAAATCAATTATGTCTCATACATGGAAATGAAACTCTTTGTGGCCTTGTAGTTGGGGCAATGGCCTATCAGCTCTGTCCTAAGGGCAACACTAGCTCTACTTAGATTTATTTATTTGTTTGTTTGTTTGTTTGTTTGTCAAGCATGTATATGATTACAGGTAAAGTATAAACATTAATATGAAGTGCCCTGTTCCCAATCTCCAGTTGGAAAACATTTGTCTCTGAAAACAGGGAGTTGCTCAAATTATTGTACTGCAAGAACAATAATAATGTAAATTATTAAACCGCTCGAAACTTGACTGCAGAAAATACGACTTCAGCAACAGAGTAATTAATGCCTGGAATGCACTACCTGACTCTGTGGTTTCTTCCCCAAACCCCAAAAACTTTAACCTTAGACTGTCTACAGTCGACCTCACCCCATTCCTAAGAGGTCTGTAAGGGGCGTGCATAAGCGCACCATTGTGCCTACCGTCCCTGTCCTACTGTCCTATTGTCCAAATTTACCTATACCTACTTTGCTTTTGTTCATGTTTATACCATATCTGTTATCTTGTACACGTTTTGACAAATAAATAAATAAATAAATAAAAATAAAGTAAGGAACCAAAGAGACTGCTGGCACCTCTCCATTTTTCTTTTCATATGTTATTGGAGAGGAGATTTCTTAATTTTTTTTCCAACATAAAAGATGCTGTAACGCTGTACACTGACTCTCAAAAATTATCACAACATCCCACTACTGGTTTAAAAAAAAGTTTGAGGCAGTTTGAATATTTTACAATAGACAAAATTTAGCAGGTGCCTTAACTCTGAGACCCCTTTGAGCCTCAGATCAAGGGCAAGGGACTCTTTTGCCCCCATCACCTGAAAGTGATAGACTTCTTTTGTGGTGGCTTCTTGGCTCAAAAGTGAAAGGGATATAAAAGCATCTTCAATATGACACTCTCCTTTTTCTGCCAGGTTAAAAATGGTTCTCATTTACTTGCCAGGTGTCATGGCCCCATCGGAGCCTGAGTCAGCAGAGGAGGTCGAGAGGGTGGCCTCTTTGGCTTTGGAGGAATGTGGAGAGAAGCAGGACAAGGCAGCCCTGGGCCCCCTCAGACTTGGGACAGCTTGCCAGCAAGGAGGAACAGGGGCATGACGACCAGGAGAGGGCAGGCTGTGGAGATGAGGAGCGACGGAGCTCAGGCGATGAGCAAGGACTGCCCCGTCCTGATCCCCGAGCATGGAGAGTGGAGAGGAGGCGGGAACAGCGCAGGCTAACCCGACGACTTGGGAGGAATGCACCCCGACCCTCTTCATAAGGCACACCTGGGGACTGAGACTTAAGGAGACACTGTGGGGAGGGGCGTTTGTCAGGAACAAACGCTGAATTCATGGAGTTTTGTGTGTTGATGTCTGGAATTTGCTGGACTTCTTGCCTTATTGCTGCCTTGTTCCTTTGCTTCGTGGACTCATTGCCTTGTTCTTTTGCTTCATGGACTCTGTCGAGCCCCGATCCGGGGCTTGCCATACCTGGGGGTGGGGCTGGGGGTGGCGGGAAGGGCACAGAGCAGCACACGGAGGAGACAGCGAGCACAGCAACGAGTGAGGGTATGGTGGCAGCAGCAGGACATGCTGGGGAAGCACCGACCATCCGCTTGGCAGCAGGCCACTCTCCTAGCCGGTTCCACGCCACCAAGGAGGTAATGGCAGCAACAGGACTTCCAGGACTTCTGGGGACAGCACCCCACAGCTGCTCACCAGCTTGCTTCGTGGACTCATTGCTTCCTTTGCTTCATGGACTCATTGCCTTGTTCTTTTGCTTCGTGGACTCATCGCCTTGTTCCTTTGTTTTGTGGACTCATCGCTTTGTTCCTTTGCTTCGTGGACTCATTGCCTTGTTCCTTTGCTTCGTGGACTCATCGCCTTGTTCCTTTAATTTGTGGACTCATTGCCTTGTTCCTTTGCTTCGCTGGACTTCTTGCCTTGAAGCCATTGTGCTAATTGTGTTTTGCTAGACTACTCGCAGCCAGAGGCTGCTGTGTGTGTGTATGAGTGCTTTGCTCCAGGACTTGCCAAAAACATGGGAGCATTTGGGGGAAAGTTGGAGCAATAAAGGGGAGTTTGAACTATCAGCTGGCTGTGTTGCCTCCATGCCTTGTCCCAGGTTAAATTGATAGCTGGTTGGATAGGTTTGTTCCTATCTTTCAGATGTCTTGGATTGATGGTTTCTTTTATTTTCCTGCAATTAGGATGATTGTTTAACTATGTGTATGCAAATTGTATATACTCTATGCATATATCTCCCTTTTTTAAAATGCAGCCCTAAAGCACAATTTTCAATGAACAAATAATTTTGGTTGTGGGGAGGTAATGCTTTTGGACACATGGTTTGATGAAAATTTTCATGTTAGTCAATCAGCTGCATATCACAAATATGACTACAATACTGCCGTGTTCTTTCAAACATCTCTATCAAACAGTACCTTCTGTTTTCCATCCGATGGAAGACATAAAATCAATCTGATGCACATGCCAAATATTCTGAATGAAAAGTCTGCAATCTTGAAATCTGTTCACTAGTTCGGCTAACAGAGAAACTGTGCAGCTGGTTTGATGGTGGAGCTATCAGAGCCGAGTAAAACAGAAGCTGTCAATCAATCACATATTGAGATTTTACAGCTGATTTGTCACTTGCTGTCTTTGATATCGTCAGCCATGGCATTCTTCTGAATGGGCTCAGGGGATGGCAATCGGAAACACAATATTGGGGTTTGTTCTCCCCTCTTCTCCAGGGTTGCTTCTACTCACTGTTAATGGTACTAGGGAAGGTCTAGCCAAAACCCTTCAGAGATTCATTCTCTCCTTACTTTAATATTTATATGAAACCATCAGCACGGGGTCAAGTATCATTAGTATACTGATATTAGTTATACATTTCTGCCTCTAGCCAAACAAATGACTCTTTCTTGATGATGTGCTGGGATCTGGAGCAGTGGTGGGTTCCTACCAGTGCGGTCCACTCTATAGCACCGGTAGCGGGCCCCTGGTGATGTCACAGTACCGGTGCGGTCAGTTGCCTGTGCCTGGGTGCCGCCATTTTAAAAAAAATTAATTTTTTTTAAAAAATTTCTTCTGCGCATGCCCAGAAACTGAGCTTCCGGCACTGCGCATGCACTGCCTTCCTACCCCACAGTGAGTCCAAGCAGGGGAGGATGACTGAGGGAGCGCGTGAGACGCTGAAAGAATGGGCGGCAGGAGCTATCTCCATTCCCCTCCCTTCAGGAGTCCGAGAAGCCACGAACGTGCGGTGATGATCCTAGGCATTTTTGCACGTTCGAGGCTTCTCGAGCTGCTGAGGGGAGGGGGAATGGGCGGCAGGAGCCTAGGATCATCGAATGGGGAGAAGCATTCAGGCTGGATGGAGTCTCCTAGAAGAACCGCTGCCGCGGTCTTGCTGCTCTCGCTGTGGGGGGCTGCATTGCGGGTGGGCAATGCCCTCCTGCTTCTCCAGCCGCTGCCAAGCTCCGGAGGCCCATGCCCACCCAGTCACATGGCTGGAAAGCCACACCCACAAAATAAGCCATGCCCACAGAGTGGTAGTAAAAAAAATTAGGAACCCACCCCTGATCTGGAGGTTGTGGGGATGTCGTGGAATGTGTGGATGATCTTCAGGAATGAGGAGAAGAGATGCTGCTGAGGAAGCCAACAAACAAGAGAGGCAGGAGCTAAACCACAGTGGTTTAGCAGACAGAGAAAGAAACAGAGAGGTCCTGCCCTAATGGATCAGGCAATTAAAACGATGAGAAAGTTGTGCCTTCAGACTTCCAAGGTTCTGTTATTATAGACTTTTAATAAAGTAGAATTAGTTCATCTAGTTCTGTTTCCTGTCTGGTTTACTTGGGAAGACTGGGGAGGTCTAGATGGGGAAAAACAGGCTTTGGCTTAATCTTAGCAAGACTAAGTAGCTATGGGTGGCTGGGGTTCCAGTTCTGAGTATTTTCTGCCTTTGATACTAGGTGGAGTTGCTTTCTTCCATTTAGACCCAGTTCACAATTTGGGGTTCCTCCTGGCCTCATGGCTCCTGCTTAAGGAAGTCATGGCCTGGAGGCCTTTTTCACAGTGTATTTGTATTTGTATTTGTTTATTTGTCAAGCATATATGATTATAAGCAAAGTATAAACAGTAAAAACATGATTGAATATATATGTAATAGTACAAGCATGAATAAGAGTAAAAGAGGTATGAATCAGAGGTGGGTTCCTGCCGGAGCTGCCCAATGCGCAGCTCCAGTAGGGAGCGGCCGATTGGGCAACCACTCTGGAGCCCTCTCTGCCGGTCCATCGCGTACGTTGCCATTTTTTCTCGTGAATTTTTGGCCGATTTTGCTTTTGCGCATGCGCGGAAGCAAAATCACGCCAAAATCTCTCTCACACACACATCCCCTCACAAGACTTTGGCACAATTTTCCTTCTGCGCATGCACAGAAGCAAAATTGCGCGAGGGGGTGCATGCGCATAGTGAGCGATTGCGCGCCCAAAGTGTGGAGATGCGTGCGCAGCGCACTGGTAAGGCAGCAACCCGCCACTGGTATGAATATATGGGTACATTAGGACAGGAATGGTAGGCATGATTGTGCGCTTATGCACGCCCCTTACCGACCTCTTAGGAATGGGGTGAGGTCGATGGTAGATAATCTGAGGTTGAAGTTTTGGGGGTTTGGGGAAGAAACTACTGAGTCAGGTAAAGTGTTCCAGGCTTTGACCACTCTTGTTGTTGAAGTCGAATTTTTTGCAATCAAGTTTGGAGCGGTTTACATTAAGTTTGTATCTATTGTGAGCTCGTGTATTATTGCGGTTGAAGCTGGAGTAGTCGTTAACAGGTAGGACATTGTGGCAGATAATTTTGTGAGCTACACTTAGGTCAGATCGAAGGCGGCGTAGTTCTAAATTTTGAAGTCCCAAAATTTCAAGTCTGGTTTCATAAGGTATTCTTTTGTGAACAGAGGAATGTAATACTCTTCTTGTGAAGAGCACCCATTGTGTCCATTCCTGGACTAGGAGGTCTTACTCATGCTTTAATCATCTTCTGGCTGGACTTCTACCATGTACTTAACATGGGCCTGACCTTCAAAACCATCCAGAAACTGAAGCTGGACCAGAATGCAGTGGCACAGGTAGTAATAATGACCATTTCTCATTCATTATATGCCCATGTAACATCACAACTTTGTGAGTTGCACTGGCTTCCTATAAGCTTCTAGCTGGAAATCAAGATGCTGATTAAAAAAAAAAAGTCTACATGGCACAGAACCAGGTTACTGTACCCAGATACATTTATTGAATAGCCTGAAGGCCTTTTCAAAAAAAGAAAAACAGAACAAACAGGTACAGAAACAACCGTACAAAAATATATATGGTACATGACGTCAAAATTCAACGATATCAAAATTCAACAACTAAATTTCTAAAACTAGATAACCCAAATAAAATATCTCGTCTCTAACTCAGCTCATCTTTCTTACAATCAATGAAATTTTTTTCAATGTAGCTGGCTCGTATTGCTGTCATCCTATTAAGATAGCGAGTGATAGCCCTTACCAGGGGAGGAGAGTCTGCCTTCAATAGAAATGTTAATTTATGCCTTACATTCCAGTGGGAAAATTTATTTATAATTGGGGACAGGTATTGTTTTCTTACTTCCTCATACATCCTACATTCAAATATTATATGCGCCATATCCTCGACAACGTTTGCCCCACATATACATGTTCTTTCGTCATACGGGATTTTCCAATACCGGCCGAATTTAACGTTGGTATCTAAAAGTTCAAATCTAAACTTTTTATTCAAAAAGTTTTATTAGTACAGAATTACATAAGTAGTAGCAAAATATTAAATATAAGGTACAAACATTTTTGTTTTTTTCTCCCCCCCCCCAAACCCACCCCCTTCCCTCCCCACCTCCCCCCCCCGGACTTCCCAGAGATAATACAGGGCATAATAATAAGTTTTAATTGTTAATAAAAAGAAAAAAAAAAGAAAAAAAGAACACTATTTTTTAAAAAACTTCAACTCCAGATTATACACTAATAATATATCGCATTTATATACAATAGTAAAGATACAAAAAAGAATTAAAAAAAAAGAGAAAGAGAAATCTCTTTAACAATACAAACAAACAAACCTCCTACCTCCTCCCTTCAATCCTCTATCTTATACAAAGTAAATGTTATATAAATAATAACTAGATATAAAATACAAAAATCTTAAAGTGATATTATTGACATTAAAAATAACCTCTAAGATAAAACTTAACTAAAAATTACATAAGTAATCATCAAATATTAGATTTCATCACGATATTAATAACATAATATTCTAAATTAACTTACTAATTTCAATAAACAAAAAAAAGAAAAAGAAAAAAGAATAAACAAATCTTCAACAAACTATATATATCTAATATTATTAACATTAAAAGTAACCTCAAAGTTATATAAAACTTAGCTAAATATTGCATAAGTAATCATTAAATAGGGAAAAGGAAAAATGCAATCATATTAGTCTCTATCCGTCCAATATATTTCAACATCACATCGTTTTGTATCTTGATAGTTCATCTTTTAATAGTTCAGTAAATTCGAATTTGTCGACTCGTCTCCCATCTGATCCCAAACCTCCATCTCCTTTTCCCCAGCTATCTGGTTCTGGCACTCCTTTTGGGTTTTTAAATCTATTTCCTTTTGATCCAGCAAAGATGGCTTCCCCTCCTCCTCCTCTTTTATTTTCATACATCCTTCCTCTGGAATCTTGGATATATCAGCCTTTAAAACATTGACATAAAATTCAGTAGCTTTTTTTATCGTGTTGAGCCGGTATCTTTTTCCAGAAAATTTCACTGCTACTCCAACTGGCGCTTCCCATTTATATTGTAAATTTAATCTCTTGAATTCATCAATCAAAAAAGTATAGCTTTTTCTGGCTTTGAGCATTTTAGAGGGGATTTCTTTCCAAATCTTTAGTTCCTGACCATTCACCATGAGATTGTTGTTAAACATTGCTTGTATAATTCTATTCCGTAAAGCTCTTGTGGTAAAATATATGACAATGTCCCTTGGTAAATGCTTTTGTTTAGCGTACCACGAATTGATTCTGTATATTTTGTCGATTTGTGTAGCCAATTCCACTTTAGAAATTCCAGACACCTGATCCAATACATCAACCATCCTTCCTTTTAAATTTTCATATAATCCTTCTTTCAAACCTCTGATCCTTATAGCAACTTCCATGGATCTGAACTGTGTCATCAAGACCTCTTTTTCAAAATTTGCAATATCATTTTGGATTTTATCTATGTAATTCACCGAGGTTGTCAAAGCTTGTTTATTTGTTTCAATACGTTCTGCCAAAACTTCAATATTTGTTGCTAAACCTTTGCAAACCTCTAACACATCAAATCTGAGTTGTTGATTCATATTCTTCAAAGCAGCCTGCATTTTTTTGTCTATCTCACTTATTTTCTGATTAAATTCCAAAGTAAGTTCATGTTTCATAATCTTTAAATTATTTAATAAATTTTCAGGTGTCAAAGGCTGTGGAGGTGTTAGCTCAGTATTAAGTTGCATTTTAGAATTATATCCAGATGAATAGTCATTTCTTTTAGTCAAAACAATCTTACCAGATTTTGAAGCTATTATGGTGTTTCAAAAGAGTACAAAGAAGAAAGAAAGCCAGGTGCCTGATTAAAATTCTTTCCAGTTTAAAAACCAGGTAGTCTTTTATTATTGAAAATATTTCAATTATGACTTTAATCCAGGGTTAGGAGACAGAGAAGGAAAAAAAACCATTTTTCCAAGTTAAAAGTTTCCATAAGAGAGAGAGAAAAAAAAAAGCCTCTGGGAAAACGAAAGTCACTTTCACTTCTCAATCGCCATATTGATACTTTGTTTCCTTTGTTCCCTTGCCGAAGTGAAAGCTTGCTCAGGAGTTGAAAAAAAAAAGAAAAAAGAGGTTTCAGTACTTGCCCATCTCACGCCTGTTTCTCTCTGTCTGCTTCTGTAGTTTAAATGTAATTATAAATCCCATTCTTGAAGCAGCGGTTGGTCACTCCATCTAGCTCCGCAAAGGCGGAGGTTTCCTGATCTTCGGAGCTGGAGACAGGCTGCATGG
Source organism: Diadophis punctatus similis (assembly GCA_023053685.1). Classification (NCBI taxonomy): domain Eukaryota; kingdom Metazoa; phylum Chordata; class Lepidosauria; order Squamata; family Dipsadidae; genus Diadophis; species Diadophis punctatus. The sequence goes on along the minus strand of JALIGW010000034.1, from coordinate 4,971,676 downwards.
GGAGCTCTCCCTTCGCGCCCTACCAGATGGCTCCTAGGGCGCTGGGGGGGCTCTACCCCACCTGTCAAGCTCTCATCTCTCCCCTTTGCCCGGGGAAGAGATTTCAAAGCCGCCAGACAGCTGTTCTGGCGGCTTTTAACGAAGATCGGAAAGGCGCCCGACAAGGGACGTCCGCGATGGTGCGCTCCAAACCGGAAGTCCTAAAGTTCAAATCTAAACTTCACTACCAGGTTACTGGTGGGCCTATTTTCCCCAGTTATCCTTGTCTATCCTATGAGGTTGTACAAATGAGTATGTGTGAGGCTCCCTCTCTGAAATAATGCCACCTAATAGGACATAGAAGGCATATCTTCTCTGTTGCTGTGCCTTCCCTTTGGGGACAAACTCCCCACCCCCACCCCACAAACCTACCCTCTTGTTCACTTTTTAAAGAGATCTTAGCTATAACCACTTCCAGAATTGGCCTGCTCATGTTTGGTATCAGTTAAACAGAATTGAACTCTGCCAGAGCATCGAGACTCTACTTAAAAAGAGGTGCAAATGACAAGAACATTAATTATTCATCACTTGGCAATGTATTCAAGAACATGTTAAATTAGCACACATTCTCTTCGGCTGCTTTGTGTTACCTCTATTTTCTCTAAACCTTACAATAATCAAGCAAAACAGCAATTCCTGCAGTACAGGATTGGTGGGTTCTTTTTTTTTTCCCTAGCGAGCAACACGAAATGTCCTTATCCAAAAATGGAGGAAGGGGAGAAGGTACAGAGGAAATGCAAATAAAAACGAAAAGCCCATCTCGGGTTTTTAATCTGAGAATGAAGAAAGGGGGCGGGAGCAGACTCAGAGCAAGATCCATTTAGCAGGCATTCCTATTTCTTAGCTGGGTGGCACGAGGGAGGGTAGAACATTAGCAATGCAGATAGGGACAGAAGAATGGTGACTTTTGTCTTGAGCATTCATTGTCTTGAATTAGGCTATTGTTTATAAATATGACTCTGTTGCAGGAGTGGGAGTTCAATCCATTGGGGATTGCATTCTAGCCCCAATTCTTTCCAAGCTTCTAAAGGTTCCTCTTGCTTCCAAGCATCCGTTTTTTGGTTTTTCAGCATGCTTCAAAGCTCAAAGTTTAGGATTTCATGAACTGGGTTTTTGAGAACTGCTGAATGCTAGAGAGAATCACAGTACGTGACATAACAGAAATAAGAAGGTCATGTCTTGGAGCAATATGGTATAATAATCCTCTGTCACACATCCTCACAATCTAGCTCCCATTTCTCCTTGGTAAAGTGGGGTTAGCACTGCATTAAAATGCAGTGGAAAAACAGGTAGGGTTTCCCTGTCATCTTTCCTCATCCTTCATTGCTTTTATTTTCCTGTAAAAAAACAACAACCACCCTCTTTTAAATAATGGGTTTTTTTTAATTATGCGTTTCTTTATTCTGTTGTGGGACACAACGAGAAGGAGAGCTTTTATAATATTTTCTGCAAGCACAAGACAGTGACATTTATTAAGATGTGGCAATCCCTTAAAGCAGGAGTCTCCAAACTCGGCAATTTTAAGACTTGTAGACTTCAACTCCCAAAATTCCTTAGCCAGCCATACTGAGGAATACCCCTAACTACACCTGGCTAGAAACTAGGTGAGTGGGAGTTCTAGTCCCCCACTTAAGCATGAAAGCCAGCCAGGTGACTTTGGATCAGTCATTCTCTCTCAGCCCATTTCACCCCACATGGTTGCTGTTCTAGAGAAAATAGGAGGAGGAAGGAGTATTATATGTGTTCTCCACCTTCATTTATTTATAAAAATAATAAGGGCAAGACATATATAAATTAAATAGAGCAGCAAGGGGAGAAGCAACCTGGATTTAAGGAGAAAATTCCTAACCGTGAGAACAATAACCAGTGGAACAGCTTGCCTCCAGAAGCTGTGAATGCTCTAGCTTAAAGAAGAGATTGGACAGCCATCTATCTGAAATGGTATAGGACAGTGATGGCGAACCTTTTTTCCCTCGGGTGCCGAAAACGCGTATGTATGCGCTGTCACGCACGTGTGAGTGCCCACACCCATAATTCAATGCCTGGGGAGGGTGAAAACAGCCTCTCCCGCCCCTGCAGAGGCCCTCTGGAGACCGGAAATGGCCCATTTCCCGACTTCCGGTGGGCCTGGTAGGCCCATTTTTCACCCTCCCCAGGCTCCAGAGGCTTCCCCTCAGAGGCCCTCTGGAGCCTGGGGAGGGTGAAACACCCCCTCGGAGGCCCTCTGGAAACCTAAAATGCCCTCACAGAGCCTCCACACGAGCAAAAAATCAGCTGGCCGGCACGCACATGCATGCTGGAGTTGACCTAGGGCAACGGCTCACGTGCCGGCAGATATGGCTCCGCATGCCACCTGTGGCACGCGTGCCATAGGTTCGCCATCACTGGTATAGGATCTCCTGCTTGAGCAGGGGGTTGGACTAGAAGACCTCCAAGGTCCCTTCCAGCTCTACTCTGTTTGATTGATTGATTGGGTCTTTAATGCAAAGTAAGAGCAATGTACATTTGAGAATCACTTCAATTCTCATTTAAATAGTATCTTAAAATGTGCCAGATAAATAGATAAATGTTGAACATGTTTGATCCATTGTTTTTGTCCCTGAGTTATTTGTGCAAGAACATTTTGGGATCTGCACCCATTCTTGTCATAAGTCATTTCCACAATCAATTTCCTGTCTTTTGTTTTAACACAGAATTACAGGCCTCTCAAAGATCACTTATGATCATGATTTGGAAAGCAGAGGGAATGACACTTTCACATACCAACAAGATCTTCAGGCAATTTTGTTAGTGCCAGGTAGGGACAAATGTTAAGTGGCAACGACATTGAAAGCAGCCGCTGTGAGAAGAGGTAACACTGCCAAAGGCCAACAATGCACACACACCAGAGGTGGGTTCCTCCCGGTTCGCACTGGTTCTATAGAACCGGTAGCAAACTGCTGATGATGTCACGGAGCCGGTTCTGTCAGTGCTGGTCCGTGGATGCCGCCATAATTTTTTGGGGGTATTTTTTGGGGGGTATTTTTTTTAGAATTTTTTGCTGATTTTTTCTTCTGCGCATGCACAGAAGCCGAGTTTCCGGCACTATGCATGCACCGCCATCTTGTTTTCAGCTTTTGGGGGGGGTTGTGAATTTTCGGCACTGCACCTGTGTGGCGCAGCCATGCAGCGCAGGAGAAAGTGAACTGGCAGCGAGGTAAGTTAGAACCCACTCCTGACACACACCCTTTGAAACTTGCAATTGGGAAGGTACCTGTAACTAATTTATATCTAGAAAGACAATTCCTGAAATCTTAGCATTTACAGGACACGTTTGATGGCAAAAATGTGCAAGTTAATGTCTGGAAGCAGAAAGTTTTATATAAATAAGAAGAGAGACTAGATCCAACTGTGGTCACATGAAAAAGCCCCCCTATCCACATCAACATCCAGTTGATTCAGGGAGGCCTAGAGAGTTGTATATATGCAGATGTGCATCCAGATGTGCATCCAGATGTGAGTTCCTATCTATATCAGCTACTCATTGAAGTTTATTTCCATATGTGGTTCTCCTTTGCTTGGATTTTGGAACATAGATATCTCAATTATCTTGCATAGTACGGATAGGCAACGTGCTGTTGTCCAGATGTTAGTGACTTTAATATCCATGAGTCTTGGCCAGCATGGGCAGTTAATGAAATTATGGGAGATGTAGTCCAAAGCAGGTTCTTTTTCACTGCTTGTTTTATCACTTTGAAATAAGCTATTTCAAACTCAGTAAAGTTGAAAATATAGATGCCCTCTACTTGATCCATGAAATTTTATCAGCATTGCTGTGGAAGTGGTTCAATATTTATTTGTTAGATTTACATCCAATCTTTCCTCCAAAACCTGCCAAATAGCTTAGAAGCTTACATCAGGGCTGCCAAAGTTACTTTCTACCATCTCTTTCATTGGCTTTCATGGTGGGGAGAGGCAAAGCCAGAGGTGGTATTCAGCCGGTTCTATCTGGTTCGGGCCAACCGGTAGTGGCGACCGTGGGTGGCCCTGCCCACCACCTGCCCGGATGTAATGATGTTACATTTATCCATGTTTTTGAGGCTCTGCGCATGCACTCACATTTGCGAACCGGTTGGGAAGCTAAGCAGGGGTGAGTTCTAACTTACCTTGCTGCCGGTTCGCTTCCTCCCACGCCGCATGGGCACACCTCATGGGCGCGTGCATGTGCAGTAGCAAAAAATTTGAATTCTTTTTTAAAAAGGCAAAAACAAGATGGCAACGCATGCGCAGTGCCGGAAACTTAGCTTCTGCGCATGTGCAGAAGGAAAAAAACTGGAAAAAATTTCAAAAACAATTTCAAAAAAATTCAAAAAAAGATGGCGGCCTCCACAGACCGGCATCGACATCATTGTGACATCACCAGAGGATTGCTACCAGTTCGGGCGAACTGGTCTGAACCGGGAGGAACCCACCCCTGAAGCTAAGTGAATACCACCCCTGGGCAAACGGGTCAGTCCAAAAGATGACTGAAATTCTTCTTTTTCACCTCTGTTAGTGCTAGATCTCGCCTGCCATCTTCAGCTTGACCAGCCTGCTCTTAGTGAGCAACAGGTAGTCCTTGACTTATAACCACAATTGGAACCAGCAAAGAGGTTATTAAGTGAGTTGTGCTCAATTTCATGACCTTTTTGCCACTGTTTGAAAGCAACAGTGAATTACACAGTTATTAGGATGTCTATGGAGATTCTCAATCATCCAAGTCATGGCTGTCCCCAAAGTGCTGTTTCAGGAGTTTCTTTGTTCTTCCATAAAGATGTTTCGCTTCTCATCCAAGAAACTTCTTCAGTTCTGAACTCAAGATATTTCTTGGATGAGAAGCGAAACGTCTTCAAGGAAAGACAAAGAAAGTCCAGCTGCCTCTTGAAAAAGCACTTTTGGGACAGTTGTTAGGAGAATCCAGTCTATTGATGTTACTTGTCAAAAGCCGGCTGGGAAGTTTGCAAATGGTGGATCACATGAACCTGGGTTGCTGCAACCATCATAAATAATACCAGTTGCCTAAATTTTTGGTCATGTGACCATGGGGTTCCTGCCATGGTTGTAAGTGTGAGGAATGGTCTCAAGTCCCTTTTTTTCCAGTATTGTTGTGACTTTGAACAGTTGTTATAAAGCATGGTTATACATTGAATGCTACCTGTACCTTACTTTATTCAGGATGCCTTCAAATTTATTTGAAGGCATGTTTTGCATTTGCTGAACCGTTGTAAGATAATAGAGAGTGTTTTGTTGTTTTGTTTTCTATTGTTTTCTATTATAAATCTCTCCTTCTTTTGTACCCTCTCTGGCTGCTGCTGCTACCTGATCTGAAACAGCCCCATTGGAGAAATTGACTTAAATTGTCTTCTTCTGGGATTTAAATGAAAACAGGAATCCAGGCAGCAGTGAAATCTACTTACCTTCCCTACCGGTTCGGAAGCACGCGTTTTGCATCGCACACATTTTTTCACCCTCTGCGCATGCGCAGAAGGCTTTGAACCCTATGTGCAGAGGGTTAAAAAAAAGAAAATGGCGGTGTCCGGGCAGGTGGGCGGAGCCTTGTGCTGCCGCCACTACCGGTTCTCCAAATCACCAGCACCCGCCGCTATCGGTACAACCGAACCAGGCCGAACAGGTAGCATTTCACCCCTGAATCCAGGGAGGATCACAGATTATAGGGCCGTAAGATTCCTGCCGTAAGGATCTTTCTGACATTTTCTTCTTCCTTAGAAAGGTACGTTTTTATTTTATTTTTCTATGAAACTGAATGAGAATGAAACAAAACACAGAAGAAATTTTTGCCACAGCGCTACTATGACGAGTCCATAGGAAGCTTTGAAAAGGATCCAGGATCCCAAGAGAGAACATCAGAGAAAGATGAACTGATCAGAGGAAACCAGAAAGATGAAAGGAAATTGGTGAAATATGTAGCAGGGGAGTGGCCCAGCTGGAAGTGCACACAGAGAGATAAAGAACAAAGCATCATATAAATCAGGAGGAAAAAAAATGGCATCCATCATTGGTCTCTGTGACTTTGATCAGAATTAGAATGATGTACACACTGAACGTTGTGTGTTAAAAATATCAACTCCCTGGCTTGGATGGGACTGACTTTGGGAGAACCCAACTGTCTTGTTTAATCCTTCCTTACCAGCTTGGCTGACCTTTGCATGACAAGTGCTGACATCTACCCATGAACCCTGAGAATGATAGTGGCCTGGTATGCAGCAGACAAGGTGCAAACAGACACAGACCAAAGCAGCACATTATCACACACCCCCCCTCCCATTTAAACAAATCAACATGACTGGTGTAGGAGAGAATGAGAGAAAAGAGATCCCCAGAACATTGCCCGATACAGTGGCAGTTACAGTGCCTGATAGATTCCCTTGCCTGATACAGTGATAGATTCTATCAAACAACCAATAAATGCAAGTTGGTCAGACGTATTCATTCACAGCCATGTCATAAAGGTGCACAAGTTACATCTACTGAAAAATTACAAGTTTTAAAGTAAGTTTCCCCCCTCCCTAGAAAATCTGTATATTAAGAATCATTTCAACATTTCTAAGGGACTGAGCATTGTAGATAATGGTTTGATCTTTAGGCTTTTTTTTCTGCAACTTTGGTGAACAAACACTGATCAATTTGCAAACTAACCTGGAGTTAAACAACTGTTCATAGTCATAGCGAATCTATGTTTCTGTGTGTCTGTGTGGTAACCAAAAATATGGAAGGAAAAATGGATGGTCAGCCAACCAATCAAAAAGTATACCCATGTTGTCTCCAAAGTGCATTTTCAAAAAGCAACTGGCTTTCTTTTTCCTTGAAGACATTTCACTTCTTATCCAAAAAGCTTCTTCAGTTCTTTAGTCAGAACTGATGAAGCTTCTTGTATGAGAAGCGAAATGTTTTCAAGGAAAAACAAAATCCAGGAGACTTGAAAAAACACCTTTGGGACAACCATGACCTGGATGACTGAGAAACTCCATAGATATATACCAATGTTGTATAACATGGATGTGTAACACTTCAAAACTAATATGTTAAATTTTAAAAGCACTAAAAAGTGGAAACCCTTAACCTGGGCCTGAAACATTAGGCATTAAAGCTACCAGATGGACTATAAGTCCGTTTCTCTTGTAACTAGTTAACTAGTCAGGTTATTTGGATCATTCAAAGACTACCAAAATCTCCAGGCAGATATATAGGGACAAAAGTCTTTGGCTCCAACTTATTTAGCTACTTTTGGCTCCAAGTTACTCAAAGACATGGTCAACATTTTCAGTGGGGATTACCAATGCAGTGAACACTTGCATTTGATGGAGTGTTAGGCTATGATATTATCAACTAATTCCACTAAACAATTTTGCCATAAGACTGAATTTACTGTGTTGTCTTCAAAAATAGACAGTGAAGTTTTCATAATCATGGTTGGCTCTAAACTGCATTGAATCATTTGGAAACATGGGGATGTTATGGCTTTCCAGAAACAGATACCCAGCATACATTACCCATCCCTGGGATAATGTTTTTATTCATCTTAATTATCCAGCAGCTTTTAATATGATGGTCATTGAAATTCTGAGGAATCTCTTATAATATGTAGGACAGATAAAACTCTCTTCCAAGGCTACATTATTTTTCCAAAGTGACTTCTTCAAACTCTTCGTATGGACTTACCTAGCTATCTATTAATAGCTCTTATTTAAACTGTATCGGAAGCCATCAGAAAAAAAGAAAGTTTGAAGAGAAGTTTCATCACAGATCTGGGCATCTCCATTAAGTTGACCCAATTGTCAGAAGTGGTGATGAAGTGGAAGAGATAAAACAGGTGCAAACTGAACCCACTCTAGACAAGAGTAAAATGCTGATAGATTCAAGATCTTTACAATATAGAAGAAGAAGAAGAAGAGAGTCTGTGATTGATGCTCCTTTTTCCGCATCAAGGAGTTCAGTGACAAGCCCTGGATCTACAGTTGGGACCCAATATTCTGCATGTTTTACAAGATGCTGACATGCATTTCTCAGCTAGGTGACTTTAAAATACTATAGTAATCTAATGTTGGATTACCCTTCCCATAAACCTGCCAGCTGACAGCTGGGCTCCACTGTTATCCTCTATCCAAGATTGTTTCTTGCTAAGATAAATGGCATATAATTTACCAGCTTCTGAAAGCAAGCTAATAGGCCTGTAATTGGACTGGTTCTGTTTCTCACCCTTCTGATAAACACGGATAATAGTAGCTTGCAATAGAGGAATAGATAAACAACCTGTTCTATTAATTTGGGCAAATAAATTGACAAAGGGGGCATCCATCACCAAAGCGCTGGCTTTCAAAATCTCTGGAATTATATCAACAGACTCAGGAGCGTTCCCAGGTTTCAGCAAGATAAAAGTTCCTTTTTAGACTTCGCCACAAGACCTGATCTGAAAGAACATGTTTATTTCATAATAAGAGTCCTGTGGATGGCACCAGCCTAGGTTTTTTTTTAATACATTTCCATATAATATGAATTCCTACATATCTGAGCTCCAAAGCACTCCCAAAGTTGTCACAACTATTTCCCAGCATAATTTAGGGTTGCTGACCCCAGAAGAGGAAACAAAAATCTCCATTGTTCTTATAGGGCAAGCCTCTTTTTCTTAATTAATTCAGATACTTTTTTTTTACTTTGTAATAATACACTTGGATCAATCAATATCTGTATTCCTATGGATGGTAAACTAGCTTAAACTGCATTTTGGCTTCGCGGTCTTCTTGATCAAGTTTGAGAGACTCCTTTTAAGATAAAGATTTTTCTCTCTTCTAAAACATCCAAACAGGATGTGCAAAGGACATAAAGAGGACATAGTATCACCAACCTGGATTACATCTCTTTTAAGAAACAAAAAGAGTTTGGGAGAAAATAAGAACTCAGCAATGTTAAATCAATATCTCCAAGACCACTGTATTTTCCTCTGCTTATTTGTCAGCAGAAGGCTGAGCTATAGGAGAACTGCAAGTACCAGAAGGTATGAACAAGTTGACTAGGAGAGACAGTTTGGAAGCTGACTGAAAAACTGTCAGAGAAAAGCCCTGGATGCTACAGGAATCGCAACCCAAAATCAGAATGTTGTCAGTCCTTCGGAGTAGGGCAGGTCAAAAAATAAACACCCAAGGAAATACAAGAACTCTATTTTATTGAGTTGGTTATCTAATAACAAAAACATGAATGCCTGTCAGCATTTCCTCTTCCCCTCCCCCTTACACCCAAGGTTGGCCAATCTTGAATTTCTTTCGCATACTTTCCTGTTTTTCCAGAGTAACCTCTGGTTTTGCTAATTGCTGCTGCACATTTTCTTCAAGACCATCTCGGTATTCCTTCACAAGTATATTTACCAGTTGAATTAAATATAGATTCCTATTACAAATAATAAAATCAAGGCAACCTATCATTTAATTAGAGATGTATGAGGGTAATTACAGAATAACAGAATTGGAAGTGACCTTGGAGTCTTCTAGTACAACCCCCAACTCAAGCAAGAGACCCTATACCAGTGATGGTGAACCTTTTTTTGCTCGGGTGCCCCCCCCCCAATTTATTTATTTATTTATTTATTTATTTATTTATTTATTTATTTATTTATTTATTTATTTATTTATTTATTTATTTATTTATTTATTACTTGCATTTATATGCCACTCAACTCCGCAGGGACTCTGAGCGCCTAACAAAAATACAAATAACATCAGTATAAAAAAATTTAAAAACAGAGTTAAAATACAGTATAACAATATATAAAAAGATATTTAGTCAATTCAATCATTCAATCCTTTCATTGCAAGGGCCAACATCAACAATCAATGGCCCCAGGCTTGCCGAAAGAGCCAGGTCTTCACGGCTTTTCTGAAGGCCAATAAGGTGGGGGGTAGTCCGGATCTCGGGGGGAAGTTGGTTCCAGAGGGTAGGAGCCGCCACAGAGAAGGCCCTCGCCCGCGGGTCCGCCAGCCGACATTGTTTAGCTGACGGAACCCGGAGCAGGCCAGCCCTGTGTGATCTAACCGGTCGCAGGGAGGTATGCGATAGCAGGCGGTCCTGAAGATGCTGTGGCCCTGAACCATATAGGACTTTAAAGGTAATCACCAACACCTTAAATTGCATCCGGAGACTAATGGGCAACCAGTGCAGCTCATGTAAGATGGTAGTCGTGTGGGTGTATCTAGGAACACCCACAACAGCACGTGCAGCTGCATGCATGCAGAACTCACTGAAGCCTCCACACATCCGGTAGGCCCATTGTGCCATTTTTTGCCCTCCCCAGGCTTTAGGAAAGCCTCCGGAGTCTGTGGATGGCGAAAAACAGGCCCAACAGGTCTACTGGAAGTTTGGAAATGAACTTCTGGAAGGCCCATTGGGCTGTTTTTCACCTTCCCCAAAGGCTTTCCTGAAGCTTAGGGAGGGTAAAAACGGCCTCCCTCCGCCCTCCGGAAGGCCGAAAATCAACTAGCCAGTGCTCACATTTGTGCTGGAGCTGACATAGGGCAATGCCTCGTGTGCCCTCAGATATGGCTCCACATGCCACCTGTGGCACGCATGCCATAGGTTCGCCATCACGGCCCTATACCATTTCAGACAAATGGTTGTCCAATCTCTTCTTAAAAACTCCCACTGTTGGAGCATTCACAACTTCTGGAAGCAAGTCATTCCACTGATTGTTCTCACTCTTTATTTTATTTTATTTTATTTTATTTTATTTTATTTTATTTTATTTTATTTTATTTTATTTTATTTTATTTTATTTTATTTTATTTATTTTATTTTATTTTATTTTATTTTATTTTATTTATTTTATTTTATTTTATTTTATTATTTTATTTTATTTTATTTTATTTTATTTTATTTTATTTTATTTTATTTTATTTTATTTTATTTTATTTTATTTTTTATTTTATTTTATTTTATTTTATTTTATTATTTTATTTTTTATTTTATTTATTTTATTATTTTATTTTATTTTATTTTATTTTATTTTATTTTATTATTTTATTTTATTTTATTTTATTTTATTTTATTTTATTTTATTTTATTTTATTTTATTTTATTTTATTTTATTTTATTTTATTTTATTTTATTTTATTTTATTTTATTTTATTATTTTATTTATTTTATTTTATTATTTTAGTTTAGTTTAGTTTATTATTTTATTTTATTTTATTTTATTTTATTTTATTTTATTTTATTTTATTTTATTTTATTTTATTTTATTTTATTTTATTTTATTTTATTTTATTTTATTTTATTATTTTTTATTTTTTATTTTTTATTTTTTTATTTTATTTTATGTTATTATTTTATTATTTTTATTTTATTATTGTTATTGTTATTTTTATTATTTTTATTTTATTTTATTTTATTTTATTTTTCGTAGTTCTAAACTTTGCATGGGTGAGCACACAAAAACCAATTAACAAGTCCTCAATCAAAAATGTCTTCCTGAGATCATATGGCAACTATAGTCATGCAGTCTGGGAAAAAGATGCACCAAGGAGCTTCCAAGAGATCCCACATCAATGCTCATGAACACTCCAAAACACTATTTTTCTTCTGAATTCAAACTACTGCCTATTCCTTATCCTTACCCCTGCACCCCCCCCCAAAGGCTTTGTGGGGTCAGCCTTTCAAAGGAGGCAATTCTGCTTTGGGCAGCAGAATCCAAAAAATGTAGCTATTTTTATACCCAATTGATATCTATCTTTTTAAAGATAACCTCCAGCTCTGAATAAAGTTGATATCGTTTCAGTGCATGGTTTGGATGCAAAAAGACAAGGCATTCTGTCCATATATAAATTCCACCTTTTCTGAATAATGTATACGAGAGCATCTAATGCTGTCCATCTTTGTGCATCAAAAAACAGCTATTAAGTTCACCTTTTGCTGACATGAACCCTCAACCTATATGAGCTTTGGGACATGTCTTGTTCCAAGGCGCCATATTTATATATGTATTTATTTTCATTTATTGGTTCTCGGATCTCAAAAGAAAAAAAAAATTCAATTCTCAGTCTGTAGAGATGTACTTTTCTACAAATAGCTAACAAATGTGGCATGTCTGGAACACTTGTACTCTGGTGCACCAGGCAAATGAAGGAGAAAGAACATAGACCTGAAAATTCCTGAAAATTACCTCAGTGCAGCTTGCAATGTATAGTGGTATCAAACAGAAGTTAGTTAATAAAAGGCATTAAGTTGCCTCTGTAATCTATAAAAACATGTATTCTAAGTTTGGTCTAGTAGTGAAGGTGCTGGCCTGGAAACCAGGGGACTGTGAGTTCTAGCCCTATTTTAGGTATGAAAGCTTGGCTGGGTGTCTTTGGGCCAATCACTCTCTCTTGGCTCAACCCACCCCACAGGGTTATTTTTGTGGGGAAAATAGGAGGAGGAAGGAACATGAGGTATCTTTGCCACCTTGAGTTATTTATAAAAATACTAAAAGTGGGATAAAAAAAACTAAATAGCAATAGCACTTAGACTTATATACAGCTTCATAGTGCTTTATAGCCCTCTATAAGCGGTTTACAGAGTTCAGCATATTACCCCCAACAATCTGGGTCCTCATTTTACCCACCTCAGAAGGATGGAAGGCTGAGTCAATCTTGAGCCGGTGAGATTTGAACAGCTGAACTGCAGCTAGCAGTCAGCTGAAGTAGCCTGCAGTGCTGCACTCTAACCACTGTGCCACCTCGGCTCTCTGAGAAACATCTGAGAAACACTGCCTGAGTTGTTTTAACCCAATGGCAAGGTGTCGTGGCTTTATTTCCTCCAAAGAAACAGAGAGCTTTCGCTCTTCCTAGGTGGTTGCCAGAAAATGACACCATAATGAATGTAAAAGCCTGGCTGCCTAGGGGAGTCAGAAGGGCGACTTCCCCGAATGTGGAGATGATGGAAAAGGATCTCCTTTTGGTCCTCCTTGGTGACCTTCTTCTGGAGCTGTCAGGCTATCACAGTCCCATCTATAAACAGAGCAATAGGCATTTCCCTGGGCAGTGTCAGGATCACACTAGGGTGACACTGTGTTTGGATGTTCAAAGATTCTTTCTCTCCTTGTGTTCATTTTCAGGGCTTAACAAAGGAACTGCTAAAACCCGCCGTGGCTTGATAAGATGACAAGTAAGTCTTTTAGCATTATTGATTGTACACAAGAGGTGGTGATAAATGATTTCCCACCACATGCTCCTAGTGGGTTGCGTCTTTTTCAAGAGGTACACTTGCCACAGTTCTGGCCCTAAAACTTTGATAAATGCTCATCTCCACTTCCCTCTGCCCAAAGAATGTCCTTTTCCATTACTGCATTTGATTTTGAAGCAACAAGGCCAGGTTCTGTTGAAAGCTGAGAAACTGCATTGAGAGCAGTTGCTGTGCCTGGCGTAGATCCTTTGTTGCTGTTTCATTGACAGAAAAAGGGGGAAGCTAATTCCATTGACTTCCCCTCCAGGTTCAGCCATCTGATTCCTTTACAAAGATTCTTTACAAAGATTCTTCAAAGCCTAGCGAGATAAGGAAGTGTGAAGAAGGAAGGGGAGAATACAATTCCAAGAAGATAAATTCCATGTTAATTTACAGAAGAGAACCAGTGGAACAACTTGCCTCCAGAAGTTGTGGATGCTCCAACCCTGGAGGTTTTTAAGAAGAGACTAGACAGTCACTTGCCTGAAATGGTGTAGGGCCGTGGTGGCGAACCTATGGCACGCGTGCCACAGGTGGCACGCGGAGCCATTTCGGCTGGCACGCCACGGGTCCGGCACATTCTACTTCCAGGTTTCTGGCGCGCATGTGCAGAGCTGCTAGAGCTACCCGAAGCAGAAGGAGGAGGGGCGGTTGCGCAGGCTGGGCGGCTCGTGTAACCGCTCCCTCCTCCTTCTGCTGCCAGCCTCATGTTCCTGCTTCTGCCCGGAGTGCCAGGCTTGGAGCAGAAGGAGGAGGGGGCGGTTGCGCGAGCCGCCCAGCCTGCGCAACCGCCCCCTTCTCCTGCTCCAAGCCTCGCACTCCGGGCACCAGCCGGAACGTGAGGCTGGCAGGAGAAGGAAGAGGGAGCGGTTACGCGAGCCGCCCAGCCTGCGCAACCGCCCCCTTCTCCTGCTCCAAGCCTCGCACTCCGGGCACCAGCCAGAACGTGAGACTGGCAGGAGAAGGAGGAGGGAGTGGTTACGCGAGCCGCCCAGCCTGCGCAACCACCCCCTTCTCCTGCTCCAAGCCTCGCACTCCGGGCACCAGCCGGAAAGTGAGACTGGCAGGAGAAGGAGGAGGGAGCGGTTACGCGAGCCGCCCAGCCTGCGCAACCGCCCCTCCTCCTTCTCCTGCCAGTCTCACGTTCCGGCTGGTGCCCGGAGTGCGAGGCTTGGAGCAGGAGAAGGGGGCGGTTGCGCAGGCTGCATCCCTGCCATTCTCCCTGCCATTCAAGCGACCGAAGGAGCCCCGGAGCGCCGACGTTGCCCTCCGTCTCGGTCTCCTGCCGCCACCGCCAGCTGCAGCCTTCCCAGCAGGTGGGCGCGCGTGGAAGGGGTCGCGGAGCAGAGGCGCCCGGCGGTTTAAGGCAAGAGGCGGGCGGGAGATGCGGGCAGGAGCTTGCTTCCGCCGATGCCACTTCTGGCATCCCTGCGCCTCTCGCACTGCTCGCCGGGTGTCTCTGCTCCGCGATCCCTCCCCTGCGCGCCCACCTGCTGGGAAGGCTGCAGCTGGCGGTGGTGGCAGGAGACCAAGAAGGAGGGCAGCTGCAGCCTTCCCAGCAGGTGGGCGCGCAGGGGAGGGATCGCGGAGCAGAGACACCCGGCGAGCGGTGCGAGAGGCGCAGGGATGCCAGAAGTGGCATCGGTGGAAGCAAGCTCCTGCCCGCATCTCCCGCCCGCCTCTTGCCTTAAACCGCCGGGCGCCTCTGCTCCGCGACCCCTTCCACGCGCGCCCACCTGCTGGGAAGGCTGCAGCTGGCGGTGGCGGCAGGAGACCGAGACGGAGGGCAACGTCGGCGCTCCGGGGCTCCTTCGGCCGCTTGAATGGCAGGGAGAATGGCAGGGATGCAGCAGCGGGCGTTTTTCAGCTCCCGCCTGGCTTGGAAGTTTCAGCGGTGGCAGTAGCGCTCTCTCCTTCCCTCCCATGCGCGTTAATCCTGCCGGCGCCTGCCTCGCAGGTGAGCCCTGACCGCTGCCACTGCCTCGCCCGCAGGGCAGCAGCGGCGGTGCCGGACGATGCTGGTGCCCGGAGTGCGAGGCTTGGAGCAGGAGAAGGGGGCGGTTGCGCAGGCTGGGCGGCTCGCGTAACCGCTCCCTCCTCCTTCTCCTGCCAGTCTCACGTTCCGGCTGGTGCCCGGAGTGCGAGGCTTGGAGCAGGAGAAGGGGGCGGTTGCGCAGGCTGGGCGGCTCGCGTAACCGCTCCCTCCTCCTTCTGCTGTCAGCCTCACGTTCCGGCTTGTGCCCGGAGTGCGAGGCTTGGAGCAGGAGGAGGAGGGGGCGGTTACACGTGCGCAGTAGATGTGCGCATGCGCGGTGCGGGCACGTGCGTGGTGCAGGCGCGTGCATGTAGGTGTGGGTGCGCATGCGCAGGGGGGGTGCGCATTGCATTTTGGGTAGTGGCACGCGGGAGCGCTGGTGGGTGTGCGCGCGCCTATTTTTGGCACGCCGAGAGAAAAAGGTTCGCCACCGCTGGTGTAGGGTTTCCTGCCTAAGCAGGGGGTTGGACTTGAAGACCTCCAAGGTCCCTTCCAACTCTGTTATTCTATTCTATTTCTAAAATATATGTTCTTAAAACCACCATATTTGTTATTTTATGTACAACAGCTACAGTGAAAGTGATTTCAATATTATTGGTTCTCTCTAACCTATATTGTTGATAACACCAAATCTTGTGGTTCTTCAAAAGTCAGCAGTGATAGAAATGCATTATGCAGGTATCTCCCATGATATTATCATCACCCTCAAAGTAGATGATCCCACTGCTTTTCTTTACAGGATGGTTGATTCCTGAAGAGGGTATAAAGGACCTTAAGCCCAGCTGAATACAAAAGTAGTAAATGGAGATGATGTCTCCTTTTCTATCACAGCATTGTAGTGGGATTCTGAGGAAGCCTTTTCTCCCCCCCCTTTTTTTTTTCTTTTTTTTTCCTTTTTTTCTTTTTTTTTTCTTTTTTTTTCTTTTTTTTTCCTTTTTTTTCTTTCTTTTTTCTTTCCAAATCAAAAGTTTCATAGAAGAAATTAAAATAACTCAGAATCCATTTTTTAAATCTATGGGTATTATGAAAAAAAAAAGATTTTTGTACGGGAAAGATATTTTGACACTAACCTCCCTATGATTGTTATGTAACATTATAGTTTAACTACTAATGTTTTGATAGCTTCACTCTGAGATAGTTTGCAAAGACCAGATTAACAGAGTTGGAAGGGACCTTGTAGATCTTCTAGTCCAACTCCCTGTTCGTGCAGGAGATCCTATACCAGTGGTGGCGAACCTTTTTCGGCTCGCGTGCCGAAAAAGGGGGGGGCGCGCTTGCGCGTGCTCGCGTGCCCACACCCATTCCCTCCCCCCCACGCATGCGCACAATACCCCCCCATGCTGCCCCCTGCGCATGCGCACACCCCCCCACCCCCGCACAGGCCCACTTACCGGAGCCTGGAACGACGAAACGGAGCCTGGAACGACGAAACCGGCAAACCGGAAGTGCGAAAAAACGCACTTCCGGTTTGCCGGTATGCTGTTTTTTGCACTCCGGAGGGTTCAGGGAAGCTCCCTGAAGCTCCGGAATGCAAAAAACTACAAAACGGACAAACCGGAAGTGCGGAAAAGTGCACTTCCGGTTTGTCCGTTTTGTAGTTTTTTGCATTCCGGAGCTTCAGGGAGCCTCCCTGAACCCTCCGGAGTGCAAAAAACAGCACACCGGCAAACCGGAAGTGCGTTTTTTCGCACTTCCGGTTTGCCGGTGGGAACCCTCGCGTGCCGGCTTCTATGGCTCCGCGTGCCAGCTCTGGCACGCGTGCCATAGGTTCGCCACCACGGTCCTATACCATTCCAGGCAAGTGGCTGTCCAGTCTCTTCTTGAAAGCCTCCAGTGATGGAGCTCCCACAACTTCTGGAGGCAAGTCATTCCACTGGTTAATTGTTCTCACTGTCAGGAAATTTCTCCTTAGTTCTAGGTTGCTTCTCCCTTTGGTTAGTTTCCATCCATTGCTTCTTGTCCTTTATTCAGGTGCTTTGGAAAATAGGTTGATCCCCTCTTCTTTGCGGCAGCCCCTCAAATATTGGAACACTGCTATCATGTCACCCCCCTCATACCAACTGTTAATCTTGCAATATTATTAAAATATTTTTAACTTTGAATTCATTTTCAACCCCAAAAACTTTAACCTGTCAGTTGACCTCACCCCATTCCTAAGAGGTCTGTAAGGGGCGTGCATAAGCGCACCATCGTGCCTACCGTCCCTGTTCTTCTGTCCTATTGTCCAAATTTACCTATACATACTTTGCTTTTGTTTATGTTTATATCATACCTGTTATCTTGTACACGCATTGACAAATAATAAATAAATAAATAAATAAATAAATAAATAAATAAATAAATAAATAAATAAATAAATAAATAAATAAATAAATAAATAAATAAATAAATAAATAAATAAATAAATAAATAAATAAATAAATAAATAAATAAATCTTTAGCCTACCGTAGAGACTTAGGATCTAATGATAAAGGACCCCAAATGTGCTTAACCCACTTCTTAAAGAGAGGTTATCCAAGCAGAAAGCAGAACATTTGGTGCACGGATATCATTTCCATGGTAGGGGGAATACGAGGAATGCTTGTGGTACTACTTCACAAGCTATACAAGAAAGAAAGGGATAATTAGCCCGCGCATAAATTATTTACTAGACTCCTTTTAGACATGTGCTTCCAAATTTCCTACCACAGGTGACATATTACTAAATATCAAAGCCATTGGTTGTTGCATCAGTGGCAGTTCAATATTTTATTCAGAAATACTGTATCTGGGGAATCTACCACCACAAGGAAGATTATTATTTTTTTATTTAAAAAAAGTCAAGGTGATTTTGATAAAGAGTTTTTTCTGACAAGATGTCATTGGCTTAACCTGCCTTTCTTCTGTTTAATCACTTTCAGAAGTTCATTAGGCTAAGAGGAAATAAGCTTTAAAATTCAAACCACATGCCACATTTCAAAGGACCACAAAGTTGCAGCCTATGTCTCCATTTACAATGTCAAATGGCATTGAATTCAACAGACACACACAATGAAGCACCCTTAGAAAGTGTTAGAAGATGTAAAATTAGGCCACCCATTAAATCTTTTAAATTACATCTAAAAGAGATTGCAACTGTGAAATGCTTACATGAACAGTTCCCCCACAGGTACAACTAGCCATGAGAAAAGAGAAACATGTACAATTCTAGAACTGCCTATGTATTCCTCGATCACTCTTGGCTATACACACTACACGTACCGAGGACAAAATTCAATTTATTTGGCCAAGGTTTGGAATGGAAGCTCTATCTGTGGGATACAGATTAAATCAATGTATATCTTTCTGAATGTGCGTTTTTGTTCTCACTTCAAAACCAGCACTTTTCAGGATTTTCAGTGCATTTTTCTTTTCTATTTCTTTTTTTATTTTTAATTTTTTCATTTTTCCAATTTACATGTCAATAAACATTTTTAACAGTACTGTGTCATATGTTTCACTTGGTTATTTACAGTTTTGTTATTTAGATTTACTTTTACATTTACATTTATTTCTATACATCTTTATTTCTCTGTTCTAACCAATCATACAATTTATTCCAAACCTCATAAAAATCTGTTTCTTCTTTGCTTTTTATTTCCAACGTGAGCCTATACATCTCCGCACATTCCAATATATTTCAGTGCATTTTAAAAAAACAACACATATACAATATACATTTTTCAGACTTAGATATACAATGAAATGCACAGAGATGCATTATGTACAAACAAAACGCTTCATACACATATGAATTTTCACATTCATTTTTCCCCTCCTAAATTCACAAGTTGATGTGGAAATGGAGGGAAAAAAAATTTTCGCCTCAGAAACAGGAAAACCGAAATGGACAGTTTTGTGCTAGTTCATTTCATGCTGTCTATGGTAATTTTGTGGTGATTTAGTCATAGATGATGACCAGTGTCACATGCAACCTTTGGATTAAAAGGGCAGCCTTACACTGTATAAGATTTTTAAATTAATTGGTCTTAGCAAAGCAGACAAAGGAACATACATTTCATTCTCTGAATGAAAATTCAGACTTCCTCAATGTAGCACAAGTAAGACAGTAAGATTTTATATATTAAAGACTGATCAAAGCAGGACTCGTGAGGAATATATTTTGTCTATGATCTTGTCAATTGAAGATGGACAAAGCTATCTACTTAGTGCCAAAGAGAACCCTTACACCTCCCTTCCCAGAACTGAAAATAAGTCAATACAGGTAGTCCTCAGCTTATAACAGTTCATTTAGTGATTGAAGTTAGAACCGCACTGGAAAAAGTGACTTATGACCGTTTTTCACACTTACGACCATTGTAACATGCCCATAGTCACATGATCAAAATTCAAATGCTTGGCAACTGACTCATTTTTATGACGGTTGCAGTGTACCGGGGTCATGTGATTACCTTTTGCGAACTTCTGACAAGCAAAATCAATGGCGAAGCCAGATTCACTTAACAACCGTGTTACTGACTTAACAGTTGCAATTATTCACTTACCAACCATGGCAAGAAAGGTGGTAAAATGGAGCAAATTTTACTTAATAATTGTCTCGCTTAGCAAAAGAGTTTTTGGGCTAAATTGTGGTCATAAGTTGAGGACTACCTGTAGTTGCACAAGTAGTTTGATAAATGGAAGTTGGAGAGAAACAGCAAAGCTGTGGTTGTTGTATGTTAACCAGGACAACCACAATGTTTCTGCAAAGGAAATACTCCTGGAACAACTCTAAGTACAAGAATGTGACAGTGAACTGCTCTTTAAAATACAACAAATATAAACAACTCACCACAGGAAAGCAAAGGAAGCTATCCTGGAAGTATCATTTTAAACTTTAAAATACTGAAATGAAGCATTTTGTTCCATGTTAAAATGTTAAATCTGACAGCACTGCTTCCTAAAGCATTCCTTCCTCTGTCATGTATTTTCAAAAGTATACGGGTTTTGTATACTCGAAACTGAGATCCTCTTCATGGACTAGTCACATGTATAGTACACTGTCCAAGACAGGCAGTGAATATGGCCAGGCCTTTTGCACATTAACCATTCAGGATCATCTATTAATGGGATCATTTCCTTGTAACAATGATTTGTGGCATCATCATAGATAAAAATTAATACTGAATATTATTTTTAAAGAAAATATTAAAAGCATCAGAAAATAAAACAATTTAGTTAGATGTTGAGCATCTCAATAAAAGATCCAGTCAGTTCAGGAAGAATAAAGCAAACTACATTGAATTAAAAGATCTGAGCAGCAAAAATTATTTTTACCTTATGCCAAAAATCTCTTTAAGAGGAGAGTTAAGTTCAGAAGCTATACTCAACTGAGTTTGGATTTTGGCACACCTGATCCAAAAGAAAAGACCCCTTTTCTAATCATAATCTTCCCATTCCCATTAATATCAGTTAGTGGCATCATGACAGAGTTGGTTAATATGGTTGGTGCCTCTTTATTTTGTTTATTTATTCAAATTTGGAAACTGCCCATCTTTCTCACAGAGTCTGGATCTATTATCTTGGCTGGCCATACAGAAATGTTTGTCTGCACCAATAACAATCACCTTGCTGAAGCTATTTGTTAAGCCCAAAGCAGAGTATCATAAATGCTCTTTTAATAGTGCAATCCTATACGCATCTATTTGGAAGTTAACTCCACTGAGTTCCAAGCGGCTTATGGGCAGGACAAGTGACAATTTTATGGCAGCCTAACGATTTCCTCTCTTCAAAGAAAGGAAGCCGCAGTCCGGTTCTTGTTTCAACAAGCCTCCCAAACTAAGCAACGTAGGTAAGTTTTTAATTTTAATTTCATACGCAGAGCAAAAAGAGCAAACCGTGCCCAGGTGTCACATTGTCCCAGATAAAATGGATTTATAGATCAATTCTATCTTGATTCCAGACAAGAAAATTGCTTTGCACACACACATGCATGCACACACACACACCATGCCACACTGACAATCTTCACTAAGAACACTTTTGCCTTTTTTTTTGAAAGCTCAGCAATAGCACCATTATTATTATTCCCACCAGTCTTGCCTGAATCAATAACCTCGCTTAATGGACACTTCCAACAGGAAGTGATAAATGGGGCTTTAAATCGTAGCTTCTTTTTTGAAAAAAAGAAAAAGAAAAAAGAAAGAAATAACACTCACAGATTTTGATCAAGGCTTTCCCACTTAAACTCTTGGGCAGGGGTCCTCAAACTTGGCAAGTTTAAGACTTGTGGACTTCAACTCCCAGAATTCTCCAGCCAGCATAGCTGGAGAATTCTGGGAGTTGAAGTCCACAAGTCTTAAACTTGCCAAGTTTGAAGACCTCTGCTCTTGGGAATGTATTGCCAGTCACCAACTGAAAACGGTCCCATTTGATTCAGGGAATTGGCCAGGCACCTCTGCCGGAGCACAGTGTCAACAGAAACCTGTTATTATGCCACATTACACAGGAGATCTGAGCGGTTTACTGCCCAGGAATGCTTGGCATCCCTTTTAAACCCACAGCTCCCAGGTCCCCTCCTTTACAAAGGCCTAAATCCCTTGTGTTTATTTGAATAGAAGCTGGCAAGATAATTAAACATCCCATTCAAACATCCTGTTTGAAATATTAAACAGTAATTAGCTCCCTAAATTTTTCCCCTCCCCTCTTGGCTTGGCGGAGGGAAGGAGGCCCCCTAACAGCTTGCCTCGTCCAAAGGCTTCTCTGTGCGACAACTTGTGCTTTTTTTTTCCCACGTGAAAGTCGACGGCTGTCATTCTCCCTCTTTGCCCACAGCAACTGCTTATCGCACAGAAATGGCAACTAATTTGAGTGACCTCTCTAAATGAAGGTTCAAACAGAAATGTCTTTCAGAAGTATCCGGGTCAACAGCCCTCGGTAACCCACCATGTCTATTCTTGGACCAGCAGCATCAAAACAGCCTTGTATAAATAGAAACAGTTTCTATTATCATGGCCTGTTGCCTCAGGCCTAGCACTCAGCACCTCCCTTCACACACTAAAATATTCCCCTGAAATTCAGCTTTGAACAAAGGAGGAGGTCTCTGTTCCATAGTTTAGATGGAGCTTCCTTAACTGGATGTGAAACCTGTCTTACAATTATTAGTTTTGATCTTTCTAGAATATGGAAAACTTGATTTCTTCTTTCTTGTGGCTCATCTCATACCTCCCTTCGACCAGTCAGGTCCCCCAGAGTGGGTCTCCTCCAGGTCCCGTCAGCCAAACAGTGCCGACTGGCGAGGCCTAGGGGGAGGGCCTTCTCTGTAGGGGCCCCTGCTCTCTGGAACCAACTTCACCCAGAGATCAGAATCATCCCCATCCTGCTGGCCTTCCGAAAAGCCATTAAGACATGGCTCTTCCTGCAGGCGGGGTGATTTTGAGACGATCTTGCATCTGACGTCTCCCACATGTATGTATGATGTTATATGTGTTTTTCTCTTTTTTAATTGTTTTTAATTGTTTTTAATGATTTGTTGATGTTTCCTAAAATGTTGTACGCCACCCTGAGTCCTGAGGGAGTAGGGCGGCATAGAAGAACCTCAAATAAATAAATAAATAAATAAAATCTGGGTGTTCAGCAAGTAGAAGTTCCAGAAATTATTTGTGTTTTCCCCTCCCAGGGAATGGATAACTTGATTCTCTGGCAGCCAACCTACTTGTACAGGGCTGACATGGAGGCGAGATGGTCACCCAATTGATCTAATCGTCATTTTTAATTGTATCTGTTAACTTGGATGATAGTCCTTGCCATGTGTATCATGAGGGTCATTTGGAGTGAGTTTCTTCTTAGAATAACTGTCAAGCCCCGGCCTGGGGCTCACCATACATGAGGGGGGATGCAGCAGGAGCAACGAGCGAGGCGGCAGCTTGACATCTGATGGCGCCAAATGGCCATGGTGTTCTCCGCTGAACCCACGCCGCCCAGCTGATCAGTCCCGGCAGCCTTCCACAGCAGCCACGTGCCACCCGGTGGGTTGTTCTGGGTGGCGAGGAGAACCGTTGCTGCCAGATGGTGTTGGCCCAGGCAGCTACCGCGGCGGCCAGACATGCACAGCCCCAACGCCACTGGCCGGTGGATGGTGGTTACTGGTGGGTGTAGGCAGCCAGACATGGGGTGGGTCCAGAGACTTGAAAAGGTGATGGGAGGCAGACGCTCCCAGTGTTGACTTTACAAGGGACATGTTTCCTACTCATCGTGTTCTGAGGCTCTGGCCTATTTGTGGGGATTTGCTGCGTTTGAGTGCGTGTCTTGGCTTCCTTTGTTCCTACAAGGTCTGGCCTAGACCGGCTCAGAATAACTGTAGAAAAGCTGTCAAAATGAGGGATGTGCAGTGGATTTGGATGAATCCTGAATTTTGAGGCAAAGCATGTATACTTCAGATGGATCTTTCAGAACCCCAGAAATGAATGGAATGGAATGGTACGGCACGGCACGGCACGGCACGGCACGGCACGGCACGGCATGGAACAGAACAGAACAGAACAGAACAGAACAGAACAGAATGGAAAAGCTTTTATTTGGTCTAGTGTGATTGGACACCCAAGGAATGTGTCTCTGGTGCACTCTCAGTGTACATGCAAACAACAAAGTGATAGGTCATAGATCATAAATCACAGTTACAATCATTAATCATAAGACACAAACAATAAGTGATTAATCATAAGATACCAATAGAAGAAGGTAATAGGAAAGATGAGAAGATGAGATGGATAATATCAATATAGCCTACTACATGGGTAACTATCTTTAGGCCTAAACAGTGCTGTGGGAATTAGGTGTTCAGCAGAGTGATGGCACGGGGGGGGGGAACTATCTTTGTGCCTAGTTGCTTTGGCATGCAATGCCCTATAGCGATGTCCTAAGGGGAGAAGTTGAAACAGTTTATGTCCAGGATGTGAGGGGTTTCTAGATATTTTCTCAGCCCTCTTTGTAAGATGAATGTAAGACCATCGCAAATTGTCTTCAGTTTACCGCGGTGACGCAGTGATTAGAGCCGCAGTGGCACAGTGGTTAGAGTGTAGTACTGCAGGCTACTTCTGCTGATCACCGGCTGCCAGCCGTTTGGCAGATCGAATCTCACCAGGCTCAAGGTTGACTCATCCTTTCATCCTTCCAAGGTCGGTAAAATGAAGACCCAGATTGTTGGCAGCAATATGCTGACTCTGTAAACCGCTTAGAGAGGGCTGTAAAGCACTGTGAAGCGATATATAAGTCTAAGTGCTATTGCTATTGCTATTTCTACCCAATGACATTCCCATTTAGCAATTTTGGATGCTACAAGTAAAAATCTTCTTAGGAAAAACCTGTCTCTGCCAACTGGTGGATTGGAGAAGGAAACCATGGATAGAACAAGCCTTGAATTTCAGGCAGTAGCTAGCAAGCATCCCTTGCAATCCAGTGAGCTAAGCTACTGCATACAAAGTGATGCTTATTTTTAGATTTAAAACAGCAGCAGAAGAACAACAACAACACAGCAGGCAGTTTATATTTTGGGTAGGTCAAACCTCATTTGCTGGACTGAAAAGAGTGGTCCTTCAGTTTGATTGGCCGTGTGCTAAGTCACCAAATCCTCTGGGCATCACTTTTCTCAATTTGGCACTAATCTACCAGCTATTCTGTAACACCTAATTGAAAAACTCCTGAAAAACCATATGTCATTTTTTTTCTGCTCTAGATTCAGGAGAGACAGATAACTGAAAAGAATAAATACTGCAAGTTCATTTTTTTAATATTTCACACAACGTTTCTGCAAAACAGAAAGGCCAACCTTCTTTGTCAATCTGAAAATTGGCATGAGCATTTTCTATCATAAATCCTACTATCACTAAAATGTTGGCATATGTTATCTAAAGCATTAAATGTATAGGCACTTAAGAAAAAGCAAGCAAAACAGATTTTAAAGAAACATAATCTAAACAGTCTTTATTTCTATAAATAAATCCTCTCAGGAATCAGCCCTTCATCAAATTTTAGTATGGGTTGCATATTTATTTCAAATATGATTCAGTTTATGATTCTTCTGGATTAGAGAATGAGAAAATTCCATTAAAGCAGAACTGTGGATGCTAATATATAAAAGTATGCATATGTAAATAAATAAATAAACAAATTATAACATAAGGGATCTAATTCAGAAAATCCATATTTCAGTCCAGTACAAATCTGGATTCAGCTTTCTATCTGAATGTTGTAACTGACACAAAAACATGGTCTAAATATATTGATAGGGACTGCATTTCCATTTCAGTCAATATAAATGCGATCATTACAGACTTGGAGAGATAGATTACATTTAATAAATCTCCAATATCCAATATATTTTCTACCCTAGGCTATCCATTAACAATAGACTTGTCATATGTATCTTATAAAGGAGCTAAGCACCAAAATATCTCAGTGGTTTGATTTTGTCATAATTTGACTGCATGTTGGGTGCTAGCTTGACAAACTACCATATTTTTCGGAGTATAAGACGCACTGGAGTATAAGGCGCACCTTAGTTTTGGGGGAGGAAAATAGGGGGGGGAAATCTACCTACCAGGTATTCATCTGGCTAGCATCCTTAGTCTCTTCAGCTTCAGCACATTATTTTATCCCCTGGTTAGGGCTGAAAAGATCTTTTTCAGAGGGAGTAGGAATGAAAACAAGCCTGCAAAGATGGAGTAGGAAGCCGGGAAGATCGTTAGCACCTCCTTAGCGCTGGGAAAAAAAGCTTCAGAAAAGCTACACTCAAATTTTCAGCCTCTTTTAGGGAGGAAAAAGGTGCGTCTTATACTCCAAAAAATACGGTAAGTGCCAAATAGCTGGGTTCTGCTGCAAGACATGAAGTTCTCTTGACCAATTCAGTCAACTTTTTCTTAAATTACATCCCTCACTGCTGCTCTCACTATAGAATGAGAAACTATGAATCAAGCATTTCTTTGAAAAGAAGAAAATAGGTTACAACATGAAAGCAAAATACTCATTGCAATCTAAGTGTAATTATTCTCTTTCCAGATGAGCCAAATAAAACAACCCTTCTTCTTGTAAGACCACAACAACAAAAACAAATCAGCAACATTTATGTATAATGCAATTGAAAATCCATCCTATAATTGATTGCTATGCATCTAAGATTGTAGTCCTCAGAAGTTGGGAAAGCTTGTGATGACCCAAAATTGAGAAGTCAAAGAAATGTTCTTGAAGAAGATTTCACTGTTCTTTTTTTTTAGTGGGCACAAAGGAGTAAGAAAATGTGTGAAAGAGGCCAAATGAAAGAAATGGTGCCATTATGACAAAATAAATATGGGTTGTGTGAGCTTCTTATAACTTGCTACGGGTTCGATTGGTGGAGATTTGCAGCCTACATTGGTTTGAAGTAGATGAAGAAATAGAAGAAGCTTTGAAGTGATGGCACAACTAAAGGTTAAACAATAAAAGTAAGGTGAAGTATAGAGAAGCATATTTCAGGAGCTCTGAAAATCTCTTCTCTCCCCCCTTCCTTTCCCACTTCCCACTCCCCCCAAACAAATTCAGCATTGCCACTGAACCACTAATATCTTGGGGTTATTTACTTACTTTTTACAAGATTAAATATATGTGCCATTCTTCAAAACCCAGTTTTCCCAGGATAGCGTTGGGGGCGGAGAGGGAACTTTCTGTCACAGAGTCAACATGGGAAGAATAAGAACTCATGACTCAACCATCTGCTGGCGAAAAAATTACTAGAAAGGATGGCATTTATCTGGAATGCGATGACCTTCAGGTCATGCTAAAAGAGTGCCCTTTTCAAGAAGTGCCTCTGTTAGCACTATTAGCAGAACAGCATTCATAAAACTGCTCTGCAGACACTAGTCTCCTGTTTGCTAATACTAGTTTGATCCTTCTGTTGAGTGGTAGCAGATGTCAGAAGACTTGCAGGTTGGCCTCTGTAGAGGAGCAGGAGCCCATGGCATAGAGGTCTCCGAGCGAACAGGGAGAGGGTGAGGATTTTATTTTAAGTGTAACTCATTATGTTTCATACAGTTCTGCCCAAAGGGATCGTTTTCTGTCAAGAATCTCAACTGTGAAAAGGTTAGGCCGAAGAATCTGATAAAAGATTTCACTGAAGCATTGCTTGTTAAGGACAATACTAAGCCGCAGCTTTGTACATCCAGTTACAAAGAGACCGAGTTCAGACTCTTGAAGAGAAGAGTTCACATGCCTTTAAATACTCCATGCACTCCCAGTGTCAGCGTGTAAGTAACAAGAGTGCTAATCTCGTTTACAGTCTCATTATTTCAATGGCAGCAAGGTGTGCCATAACATGGAATGGACTTATCCAGGTTGCCAGGCGTGACACTCTCTTTCAGAACAGTTGCTAGGATTCCATTGGGACTGTCCACAGAGTGAGTTAAAAAAAAGTGAAAAAATTAAAAAGGGTGGGGTATGTAATCATGTGGCTGCCATTTTGAATTTGTTTTAATTCTCCAACATGGATGCCCATTTTCTATTATCCTTCTTCCCAACAGTCAGGCAACCTTGTATATATTTATTTTATATTGCCCCTGTACCTGTAGCAGTTTACAACGTAATAAAAAAGCCAAAACATAATACAAAACAATTAACAAAGAAAAATGAAACGAAGGCTAAAAAATCCAGAGGACAGATAACATAGGGGTATGAATCTTCTGTGTACCTCAGCATTGCGTGCTTATTGGGACCCCAGGCTGTCCAGCAGAGCCAGGTTTTAAGGCTCTTGCAGAAGACCAGGAATCTGGTGGCCAACCTCACCTCCAATATATCCCTATCTTTTGGGGCAGAGACTTTGAGTCAGTCTTAATTCCTGGTGACTCTCTAAACCAGCCCTGGAGTGTTCAGAAGTGATTTGTTATTGCCTTCTTCCTAAAGCTGAGAGAGAATGATTGGCCCCAATTCATCCAACTGGGTCTGTGTCTAAGGCAGGATTAGAACTCACAGCCACTCCCAGTTTCTGGCCTGCTGCCTTTAATCACTATCTGTTCTAGTTCTCTATGCCGTAAGCCTATATTAGGCTACTGTGTCAGGTTTTTCCACAGCACTCTTTCCAGCCTGATGTCCAGGCTCGGCATTTTGGGAGCTACAATACCAACAGAACTGAAGGGAACTATGCTAAATCACCCTATTTCATTGGGTTCTCTGTCCCCCAACCTCACTCCAAAGATTCAGCGCTGTCAGCATCCTAATCATGCCTCTCTTTTTGATGAGAGGACAGCCATATTTAGCCATTCAAGGATCCTAATCAGAGAATCATGTTCGTATTTGATAATGAGGTAAAATATTGCGATTACTCTTACATTCTGCTAGGCCTGTTGCCCATATCCTTGATAGCCATGACTGAAATGCTATGATTAAATGAATGGTGAAGTTAAAATTTATTACGCTGTAAAATCATGGGAAATTTTGATTAAGTGCATAAATATGGTCCACTAAGAATCAAATAGAAAGACTGCTCAGATCAAATCCTCTCTCCGCAGATGAAGTCATTTCAATTATTCATGGCTTTTAATACTATATTATTCGCCCCTTGGTATCTGAAATGACTAAGTCAACATCTCCTGAAATTAAATCAGAGATGTTACAGTAATCATTGCCAGTTATATGAAAGAAAATGTATAAATGTCAACTGCTTCCCCCCCCCCTCAGTCAGTAAACAAACAGCTTGATCATCCAAACAGGGTTCATTACTCAGCCCTTACTGACTTCAAGAAGTAATTCAATAAGATGCTACCATTCATCATTTATCTCCTTACTTCTCTGGAAGGAAAGTAGGTAAGAAAGAAGTAAAAGTTATCTAGGTCTTTTAAGAGAGTAAACGATGACCCGAGGTTTATCTTCACACAGAGTGGCCAAGGTTTTGTGGGTGTCGTATCCGCTTTTTCCATGAAGAAGCAGAGGGTTTTGGTTTATCTTTATTAAAATGTTCTGAGTCCAACAGCAACCACTTTATTATTGCCTCTTTTAGGTATCTTCAGTTTCTTCCCTTTCTTAAAACTGAATCCATGATCTCCAGGATTCGCCGGCTTCCTTCTTGCAGCAAAGGTTGAGCAAAATTGTGATTAGCCAGAGCAATCATCTTCTCTGTGTCGCTTCAACCCACAAACTGAAATGTATCAATTTTTATAAATTCAAGGAGTGGTCTCAGCAACCATCGATGGATCTAACCCAGCTGTAGAGTCCAGGAACAGATCCATATTCTTTGCTGACCCATTGCTTGTAAAGTCCACTGACCTCTTCCTGAATGTAGGGACAAATTACCTCATCATCCTCCCAATGCTAGCCCATAGGCAAATGCACATTATTTATTTATTTATTTATTTATTTATTTATTTATTTATTTATTTATTTATTTATTTATTTATTTATTTATTTATTTATTTATTTATTTATTCATTCATTCATTCATTCATTCATTCATTCATTTATTCATTCATTCATTCATTTCATTCATTTCATTTATTTATTCCCCACCTGTATTATTTTTATACTTTATTTTATATTTTATACTATATTTTATACTATAGTATATTTTATACTATATTTTTATATTTTATACATAAATCAAGGCAGATAATATACCTAATATTTTTCCCACAGCAACAACCCTGAGATGGGTTGTGCTGAGAAAGAATGACTGGCCCAGTCGGCTTTCATGCTGTTGTCCAAAATAAAAGTGCACACAAATCTATTTCGTACAGGAAGTATTCTTTATAACCAGTTCCAAAATCTTATTCTAATCTATCTGGACCTTTAATCTGTATTATAACTTTGTAGAATGAAACTCTTATTTAGCTTTTTGCTGTTAATTTCTATTTTTTTTAAAAAATTAAACTTATAATTTTAAAAAAATGTCATTAAAGAAAATTTAATGAAGAAAAAATTTAAGGAAAACTCACTTCCATTTTGAGACTTGTCAATCTGAAGGTCTCTAGTAATTTAAAAGCAGTTAACAAGCAATTTCTGAACATGATGAGAATAGAAAGTTTGCAAACTTCGTGTTCTTTAAAAGGCTCCCACGGCAATTGCGACCAAGATGGCTGTTCTCTTGTCTCCCAGTGCTCAATATCCACTGGAAATTGCTGTCCTGTGATTTCCTCATGAGAAGCAACTGTTTCCTCATGAGAAGCTACTGGGTCCTTTCTCATTTTTATCCTTGTCCTGAGAGTTTCCATCACAGTCATCAACTCCACTTATCGTGGTTCTGTCTTCAGTGTAATATTTCTTCCACTGGAAGCCTCCAAAATGGCTGGTTTCTATAATGGAATGTGTGGATGACCTTGGGGGACAAGGGAAAGAGAAGCTGTCTAGGAAACAATCAGACAAGAGAAGGAAAAGCACCCAATGGTCAGAGAAAGAAACTTAGGAAGGACCTGCCCCAATTGATCAGACTGGTGGTAGGAAGTTCAGATTTGCAAGATTCTGTTAATTTAGCCTTATACAAAAGTACCTCATCTAGTCATATTTCCTGTCTGGTTGACTTGAGAGTTTCTGAAGCAAACCATCTTAAGCCCTTCAGAACATATGTTCTCCTGTCTTGGATCCATCCTAGTATCAATCTCATTGTTGATGGCATCTAAAACAAGCCATTAAGACCTGGCATTTTTCATGGATGTGGCCCAAGTTGAGTATCATCCCCTTTTGATTGCTTAATTATTCTAGTTTTATGTTTACATTTTATATATCAGCTTGGTCATTTTTTAAAGGTTGAATAGTTTTCTTGGTTTGTTGCTTGTTTCTGTTGTACCCTACCTGGAGTCTCATTTTTGAGTTAGGTGACCCTATCAAGCCATGAAATAAACAAGCAAACTAATAAACCCTTCCAGTGACTGTATTTTTTTAATTGTCAGTTGTTAGATTAAAAAATTTTTTTTGCCATTGATCAGTCTCTTAAACCCATGAACTCTACTCAAGCCCAGAAGATCATGCTCCATTCAACCTTGACATCTCCCAATGGGCACCTTTTTGGTTTCTGCCTGTCTGGGTGATGCTTGTTCCCCTTGCTTTCCTACTCCTGCACATTGCTCTGGAAAGCTCCCTTCCCTTCCCCTCCCCTTCTTTTCCTTTCCTTTCCTTTCCTTCCCCCCTTCCCCTCCCCTCCTTTCCTTTCCTTTCCTTTCACTTCCCTTTCCTTCCCTTTCCTTCCCTTTCCTTCCCTTTCCTTCCTCTCCCCTCCCCTCCTTCCCTTCCCTTCCCTTCCCTTCCCTTTCCTTTCCTTTCCTTCCCCTCTTCCCCTGCCCTCCTTTCCTTTCCTTCCCCTCCCCTCCCCTCCTTTCCTTTCTTTTCCTTTCCTTCCCGTCCATTCCCCTCCCCTCCTTCCCTTCCCTTCCCTTCCCCTTCCCCTTCCCTTCCCCTCCTTTCCTTCCCTTCCCTTCCCCTCCTTTCCTTTCCTTTCACTTCCCTTCTCCTCCTTTCCTTTCCTTCCCTTTCCTTCCCTTTCCTTCCCTTTCCTTCCCCTCCCCTCCCCTCCTTCCCTTCCCTTCCCTTCCCTTTCCTTTCCTTTCCTTTCCTTCCCCTCTTCCCCTGCCCTCCTTTCCTTTCCTTCCCCTCCCCTCCCCTCCTTTCCTTTCTTTTCCTTTCCTTCCCGTCCATTCCCCTCCCCTCCTTCCCTTCCCTTCCCTTCCCCTTCCCCTTCCCTTCCCCTCCTTTCCTTCCCTTCCCTTCCCCTCCTTTCCTTTCCTTTCACTTCCCTTCTCCTCCTTTCCTTTCCTTCCCTTTCCTTCCCTTTCCTTTCCTTCCCCTCCCCTCCCCTCCTTTCCTTTCCTTCCCCTCCCCTCCTTTCCTTTCTTTTCCTTTCCTTCATGTCCATTCCCCTCCTTCCCTTCCCTTCCCTTCCCCTTCCCCTTCCCTTCCCCTCCTTTCCTTCCCTTCCCTTCCCCTCCTTTCCTTCCCTTCCCTTCCCTTTCCTTCCCCCCTTCCCCTCCCCTCCCCTCCCCTCCTTTCCTTTTCTTTCCTTCCCCTCCCCTCCCTTCCTTTCCTTTCCTTTCCTTTCCTTTCTCTTCCCTTCCCTTCCGTTCCGTTCCCTTCATTTATTTTAAAGAAAAAACAACAACAACTTTAAATTACAATGTGGCAACAGTTTCTAAGTTTCTATGAAACTGAATGATTAATTCTTCCATAGTACAAACTTTCCATGGACCTATAAAAGGTGGTTAAAAAAAAGAGAACAACCTGCTCTGTGTGGCTTTGATTATTGTAGCCTGGCAGCTACAATGCTACCACAAGGGAAGAAAAGAAAGACAACGAGAGAAAGAAGAAAAATCTTTGTCAATATCAAGAGAGACAATGTGGGAAGGGATGTATATGAAGGCATTCGCTTGTGCAAACATTTAGGAAAGGAAAAGAAAGACACAGGGACTGGAAAGATACAAACAATCCCTAAAATGAAAGGCAGGCACTGATAGACTGGTTCTCATAGGAGCCCACCAATGACTTTAAACTTTCCTTACACAGATGAGAAGAACAAGAATCAGGGATACACTCAGTCACATCCAGAGTGAGCATCCCGAGTGAAATCATTCCAGTCTGGACGGGAAGGTCTGATGGTGGCTTCAGCACGGAAGCAGCACAGAACACCAGTAGCTTAAGCTGCAGTATGGAAGTGTCCCGGGGTCATTTCTTATACGGATGATTTCATCCCCCACTCCACAAATTAGTAAAAATGTCACAGTGTGTCCCCATGGGCTCTTACAGTGAATAACACCTTCCCCACAAAATGTAGACCGGTTTTATACAACTGTCTTATCTTCCCCAAGGGGCCTTCGTAAAAGGACTGAGATTTTCTGATAGAAATGTCAGTTCCCCTCTTTCAGAACTATATCTTGCAATGTTTCTCAAGAAAGAGAATAACTGTAATATTAATATGAGCCCACTAAGATCCAATATGTGCCACTCAAAGGATTCTGCACGAGAGCCCAAAAGCTGTAATACCACCTGTTTTCTCCCCAGTGGCAAGATGGAATAGAATTATTAAAAAGCTATATACTGTGAATGAAAGGATAGAAGAGAAATAGTCAGACTTTTGGATGCAAACTGCAGAAATCCAGCCAACTTTGTTGGCCATGAACCATATTGGATGTGAAGCTTTGCATAACACAAAGGCCCAGCCAAGAAGTAACTATCTTGGCTTGCTAAATTATAGGGTGTGGGGATAAGAGGAAAATGGAGTATGCTTTCTTTAGTAGGTAGCTTGGTTATATACCTAGATTTCTTAAATTGTTAACAGCTCCCTCAAACCATTTAAAATAAATCAGAAATTGACCCTACGTCCAAGCTGGTTGGAAACACTTTAACCGATCTAATGATTAAGTACAATTGATTGAACCAGGATTGCACTGTCTGAACCATCTCTTAGCATTCAATTTAACTTAACTTGGGACAATTATTTAAACAGAAGGCTTTTTTTTTCTAAATTGCAGACAAAAATCCTCACTGCCTTCAACAGCCATCAGAGTCACTGGCACATCCAAGGAGTGCCAAGTTGGAAATCTCTCCAGATTCTGCTCTAAATCTAGCAGAGGTCTCCAACCTTGGCAACTTTAAGACTTGTGGACTTCAACTCCCAGAATTCCTCAGCCTTTGCTGGCTGAGGAATTCTGGGAGTTGAAGTCCACAAGTCTTAAAGTTGCCAAGGTTGGAGACCCCTGATCTAGAGAGATCCCAGGAGCTCTGCCAGCCAGTGGTGGGTTCTAAATTAGATTGCCACTGGTTCACATGCGCGCTCACATGCACTTGCGATGCTTCTGCGCATGCACAGAAGCATCCCGAGCGGGTGGGCGGAGCCTCCCGCCTCCGCTACCGGTTCTAAGAATTGGTCCGAACCAGGAGCAACCCACTGCTGCTGCCAGCTCACTTTCACCATCACAAGCCCTGCATTCTCTGCATAAAACTCTCTGAAAACTTCTCTATATGATGATTTTCCCCCCTCATGTTAAACATGATTCTGAGTTCTCCTCATAAAACTTAACCTCTAGACATCCCTACTGCTAAATAAACCACAGAGTTTAATTGTGGCAGAGGAACAAACTGGACAGGATCAAGAAAATGTGGTAACGCAGTAAATACATCTCCCAGCTTATACTGTAGGTCCCAAGTTTCTTTTCTTTGAGCATGGGCAGAGTGCCTTTACCTCAGGAACAAGAAGAAGTTTGCCCTCTATGCCTCAAAAAAGGAAACAGGATTTCCAGTTCAGAGGTAAGAGAGCCAGACTGAGCTAAGAATGTCTCGTTTTAGAATCCAGCCCTGGTTCCTGTCATTTTGACCCCCCTACCACCTCACTTAAAATGCACAGGCATTCGCTGGCAAGAATAATACAAAGGAAATGAGCCAGGGAGGTGAGGGAAGGGTACGTAATTAAGAAACATAAATAAACAGCATTATTATGGTAGAGGGTGTCTGGCTCTTCTATAGACTGAAATATAGACTGTTTCCTCTTAGGCACTCCGCAGGTGGGGGGAGCTGAGCTGATTCTAGCACACAAAGAGGAAAAGGAAGGGAAAACTTCACTCTGTGTATGTGTGTGTGGGGGGGGGATTGTCCCACCCTGCATTATCTTTGAAATGGCCCAGGCTCAACACTTTGATCTGGCCCTTCAGATGTTCCTGCTTCTTTTGGCAGCCTATTAGGAAGCAGCTCCTCTCCCCTCATAGGTCTTTCTTTTTGGGAAGGAGCCAGATTTTTATGGCAATGTATACTATCCTCCAGGATGTTATGTAAACTTCCACAAACCGAAGCTTAGGCTGTGTGTGTGTGTGTGTGTGTACATTACGCATATGCGTGCATTCTTCTCTGAAACTAGGAAAAGTCTAAAGGAAAAACATCAGAGCAATAAAACCAATACAGTGGATTTTGGGGACCCCTTTAGATTGTCAGATGGGATGTGTGATCTTAACTTGATTAAGCCAATAAAAAAAATCAAGGTGGTCCCTGAGCATACTTCAGAGGGAAGGGCTGCAACAAAGAAGAGGGGGGTCCAAAGCACCAGAGGGCAGGACACAAGAAGCGATGGAGGGAAACTAATCAAGGACAAAAGCAACCTGGAATTAAGGAGAAACTTCTAACAGTGGGGACAATTAACCAGTGGAACAGCTTGCCTCCGGAAGTTATAGGTCAGGGGTGTCAAACTCAAGGCCCGGGGGCCAGGTTCGGCCCATGGGGTGCTTAGATCTGGCCCAAGGGGCTGCCATGGAAGCAGCAAAAGAGTAGCCCAGGGTGCCTCTGCCAGCAAAAATGGAGCTCAGGAGGGTTGCGCACGGCCCTCCTGAGCTCCATTTTCACTGGCAGAGGGTTGCAGGAAGCCGTCACCTCTGAAAACAGAGCTCGGGAGCCCATTTTTAGATGGGAGAGCTCTCGGGCCTCTACAGGTGGCCCTGACACAAGTGATGTCAAGCTGGCCACGCCCCCCTGGCCATGCCCCCCCTCCCCCGAGGTCAAACATAACCCTGATGCGGCCCTCAATGAAATCAAGTTTGACACCCCTGTTATAGGTGCTTCACGGGAGATTTTAAAGAAGAGACTGGACAGCTACCTGTCTGTAATAGTATAGGGGGGGGGTTGGATTAGAAGACTTCCAAGGTCCCTTCCAGCTCTATTATGAATTTGTAATTTGTAAATAAAGTGACTGTGAAGGATTCAAACAAGAGGTTTCCTGAGCATAAAGAGAAATAGAATGCTCAGAAGCTGTAGACACAGCTGCTTTCCTCTCCATAACATATAAGTGGAAACATAAATGACTAGTTATGTTTCAGAGATATTACCTGAGTGGTGATGAGTGGTGATGGAGGAAGTTATAGCCATGTTGGCAGGACAGACTGTTCCTACCACATGCATATAATTATTCCAACATTTTCTTTATATTTTAATTTTTTAGTTAATACCAAAGCTCCCCAGCCTACTTTTCTGCCAGATTTGACAATTACACCTACAAAGAACACATTCATGGAATTGCAAGACACTGTCAATTTCAGGGAAATAGAGCCTACATTGAGAAGGAGACGCTTCATTCCTGCTTTGGAAAAGATGCAGGGAGAGCTTTCCATTATGACAATCCAAGTGAAGCTCAACCCAAGCAAGCCCTCTGTCTTTGTACTGTAGTGAGGAGTGATCAAACAATGGTCACTGGCAGGGCCTAGGGGGAGGGCCTTCTCTGTAGGGGCCCCTGTTCTCTGGAACCAACTCCCCCCGGAGATCCGGATTATCCCCACCCTGCTGGCCTTCCGAAAAGCCATTAAGACATGGCTCTTCCTGCAGGCGGGGTGAGTTTGAGACAACCTTACATCTGATGTCTCCCCCATGTATGTTTGTGTGATATAGATGTTTTAAATTGTTTTTAAATCGCTTTTTAATGATTTGGTTGGTTGTTTTATTAAAATGTTGTACGCCGCCCTGAGTCCTCAGGGAGTAGGGCGGCATAGAAGGACCTCCAAATAAAATAAAATAAATAAATCTTCTTAGATGCACCTCCTTGTTAAAAATGGGCATCATTGCAGGTCAAGCCAAAGAGCCATAATTGTACAAGTAACGACCATATTGGATATGGATGATCTGAACCAGCAAACCAGGTGGGAAGAAAAAAAAGGGGTCAGCTTTTACTATTTAACCTTTTAATCATATTGAAATTCATTGCTTTTTTATTTCTTTTTTCAAAAGAACCTTCATTGCATTGCAACTGGATTACTGTAATGCAACTTTCAAACTCCTACACTGATGGAAAGACCAAAAAGATGAATTGTATTTCGGAAGAGAAAAATCTGCCAAAATTGTCCAGCCTACCGAGAAAAGTGTCCTTGGTCTTTTGGACACGACCTTCCTCCGTCACTCAATTTTTTTTGTGAAACGTTCAAAACTTTCTAAGGTTATGGTTGCAATGGTCTTCTTTTTTCTACAGATTGACAACGGCAAAGAGAAAAGGAGCAGGACAAAACTTAGCAGTCCAATTTTCCCCTCCTCCGAGTGGAAATTCAATTCCTTTTTTTTTTTACATTTACAAATGCAAACATACCTATGTAGTTGCAAATTTTTAAAAAAGGGAACCTATCCTTTAAAAGGAAAAGAAGTGCATTGCATCTCACCAAGTGGAATAAATCTGCAGCCTAGTGAATTGTGAGCTGCTTATTCTGCAATCCGGCTTCAAGGTCCCTGCTTTTCAAACGAATGATGGTCTTTAAATCCGATTGGGACCAGACAGCTCTTCAAATTCTTTTAAGTTTCAGTTTCAGTTGATTTAAGTTCAAATTTCAGCTCAAAAAAGTACAGTTCAGTACAAAGCACAAATTAAAATATAAATTACTGGAATAGCAATAGCAATAGCACTTAGACTTATATACCGCTTCATAGTGCTTTACAGCCCTCCCTAAGCGGTTTACAGAGTTCAGCATTTTGCCCCCAACAATCTGGGTCCTCATTTTAGCAACCTCAGAAGGATGGAAGGCTGAGTCAACCTTGAATGCAGACCAATAAATGTAATTCTATCATTACTAGAAATTAAAACTACTGCGCGTCTTATTGTATAGTTGGGGAGCCAGATAGCAAAATATTGCAACCTGAAATATTATTTCCTGTTGGGGTTTTTTTCTTCTTCATCAAATTGGAAAGAAAAGTA
This sequence comes from Diadophis punctatus similis, assembly GCA_023053685.1. Lineage (NCBI taxonomy): Eukaryota > Metazoa > Chordata > Lepidosauria > Squamata > Dipsadidae > Diadophis > Diadophis punctatus. Next base: position 4,933,768 of record JALIGW010000034.1, on the reverse strand, counting down.
AACTCTTCAAACAGAAGACTGTCCTCTGTGAAGTTAAGTGTGCTCAGCAGTAGATTCCATAAGATCACCCGTTTCCATCACTGAACTGCTAACATCTGTTGTCTACAACTCAGATCATTTTTATGTTTAATGAGAAATACTTCTAAATGTGATTGAAGCTCCGCTCATTTTTTATGTGTATTACACATTGCACCGTGGTGGCCTCCATCTCAACATTTATTTATTTTTTTACTGTACTCTGAGGATACTTTTGTTGGAAAAGGAAAAAATGGACGTCTGCAATTTGCTTGCCTCTGTGCTGGGCTATTTTGGCTTCCTTTTCTCTTTTTCTTTTCTTCTACTGCTTGACTGAGAAAAGACCAATAAGATGAAAGTTTTTTTCCACTGTGGTCTTTAATTTGTACTACGTTGTTTATGTTCTAATTTTATGACATCTCCAAGAGTTCAAACAAATAAACAGGCAATGCATTAAATATATATTACTGTGAGCACGATGCCTTCTTAGGTACATTCATAAGCAAGCTGCACAGTGTTAATTAACATGCCTTGATGACAAGACTGTTGAATTGTAAAGCTTCTCAAAAGGATAGACAGTATACTGCTGTGTAGTTGCTGATACTTCTTATTTTCTACCTGAGCTTACATCAGGTACACAGAACAAGTGGGAGAAGCAAAGGGTGGTGCGAGAAAACAAATCCTCCAGGCACTTGTTACCTACTAAAACACCTCAAAATAGAATATATGGAGACATAGTTGGGAATGCAGTGACCCAAAAATCTTTCTTTTACTAAGTAGCCTTAAAGTTAATAATCTATAATAAAAAGAGAACAGAAATAAAAAGACAAAAACGTAAGCGTAGCGTGTCACATAGAATTGAAGGAGAATCGCACGCTCGTCGAAGGAACCTATTAGTGTTTCGAGTCTTAATAGCAATAGCAATAGCACTTAGACTTTTTTATTCAAAAAGTTTTATTAGTACAAAGTACAAACATTTTTCTCTTTTCTCTTTTCTCCCCCCCTTCCCCCCAACCCCCACCCCTCCACCCCCTTACCCTCCACCCCTTTCACCCACCCGCCCCCTCCTGACTTCCCAGAAAAAACACAGGGTATAGTATACAATAAGCATAATATTAAAATATACTAACAAATTGTTAATTTCAAAATTTCTCTAGTTCTTTAACTCCTGATTACTCAAAACTTTACAGCTTGACAGAACCCGGGAACAGGTGCCCAACAAGGAGCGTCTTCGAAACTCGCGGAGCCAACCGGAAGTCAATAGCACTTAGACTTATATACAGCTTCATAGTGCTTTATAGCCCTCTATAAGCGGTTTACAGAGTTCAGCATATTACCCCCAACAATCTGGGTCCTCATTTTACCGAACTCAGAAGGATGGAAGGCTGAGTCAACCCTGAGCCAGTGAGATTTGAACAGCTGAACTGCTGAACTAGCAGTCAGCTGAAGTAGCCTGCAGTGCTGCATTTAACCACTGCGCCACCTCGGCTCTTAATTCCTCATTCCTGTAGACATTTAAATTAAAAATATCCTTGACAGATGGCTGCCTATCCTGTTGCTCCGTAACTTCCAATGAGGGAGAGATGACTAGCCCCCTAAGAAATTGGTTTTACCATTGAACTGTTGTTTGGCATTACATTAGGTTTGTTGTCCTTATGTTTGACCTAAATCTGCCTTCCTGTCATTTATAACTATTATTCTATGTCCTGCCCTCTAGAAGGATGTACCAGAGGTCTTGACCTTCCCTGTGCCCACCCCCTTCAGATATTTGAAAAGCCTCTCCCTCCTTCAACTTGAATAGGATGGGTACGGCGTGCATGACCACTGCGGCCACACTGATGCAGTCCACATTTTTTGGGGGTGGTTTCAAGCAGTGGTGGAATTCAATTTTTTTTACTACCGGTTCTGTGGGCGTGGCTTGGTGGGCGTGGCAGGGGAAGGCTACTGCAAAATCCCCATTTCCTCCTGATCAGCTGGGACTCGGGAGGCAGAGAATAGATGGGGGCGGGGCCAGTCAGAGGTGGTATTTACCGGTTCTCCGAACTACTCAAAATTTCCGCTACCGGTTCTGCAGAACTGGTTAGAACCTGCTGAATCCCACCTCTGGTTTCAGGTTCAAAGAAGCTTTTGCATTATCACCACATTCTGTTGCAGCTCAGGAGAGCCTGTCAAAACAAATGAAGAGTTTGCAACGTGGAAATGTGACTCTGAAAACATGTGACCCATTGCAAGACCATCCTTTCTGGTGGCCCAGTGCATTTGTGATTGTTTTTTTAAAAAACACAAACACACACAGACACACACACTTTTTACACCTTGCTCACAGCCCATGAGCTTTTCGCCATCAGGAAACCCACCATTTTGATGGCCCCATCTAAGTTTTATTTCCCGTCTATTCTTTCCCAGGTTTTTCTTTTTTTAAAGTACCTTTCCCTCTGCTACAAAACTGTCTCAGCACAGCAAAAGAGTTAATTTAAGGCTCGTTTGTTTATTTTTAGTTGCTCAAGATCTGAAGGATTCGAAAACATTTCCCTTTTCTAATAGGACCTGCCTTCCTGTGTATTAAGGCTGTCCATTGACCTTATTCCCTGCTGGAAGGTGCCACCGATCCGTGACAAAATTCCTGCAATTGCCTTTGAAAGCTAAATAGGAACCAGAAGAAAGTATTACCATGCTTACAACATTGGCAAGCAGAGTTCAAGAGTGGCTTTTGGGAAGGAAGAAGTTGCTCCTGAAACAAACAAGCCCTTCCTGTGTTTGCGGAGAAGAAACCAATCACCCCTCTCTTGGTATAATAAGGTCATTACTGCTCATTTGCTGATAGCTAGGAGGGTTTTCTGTCTGTAGTGGTGGTTTTGTGGCCACTGCTTTCTTTTAAAGAGAAATTTAGCTGCTGGGGGGCAGGGGGAGAAGTGGAGGGAAGGAAAGCAAAGGAAAGCAAAGCAAGACAAGCCATAATTGAAACACATTAATGGTAATTACTTCTTTCTTTCACTCATCATTCTGTCAGACAAATCCATTATCCTGCCATCTTGGTACATCCACCAAATTGCTCTTCCCTGTGGATGTACACAGACTTAAGGAAATCACTGCTCTGCTCTGTAAAATGTCCCTTGCCCGTTCTATTTATACTTAGGAAGGTACAGTACATCTCAGCCAGAGAGTAGAAGTGTGGTTTTTGTCATGAATCACAGGTAGCTGTAGGTGCAAGGGCAAAAACTGCAATAAGATGTTGGAAGGCCTTCCCCCCCGCCCTCTGGTCCCCTACTTTCGTCAGAAAGTGCAGGATTAAAAAAAAAAAATCAGGTTTTTATTGCCTTAATGAGAGGCTGATGGGAGATCCTCAGATGAGTGTCTCACTTTCTTTGGTGTATTTTTAAATAGGGCCTAGAATAAATGGATATATTGGCAGTCTATAATTATACAACCGTATCTGCAAAAGATGCAGGAGCGAAGGCAGATGGCAGGAAATTCAAAGAGCAGAAATTAAAAAAGAAGCGATCAGGCTTATAAAGAAGAAATGGCTACTTGGCAAAAAGAAGGAATTATGAACTGTAGGAAACGAAACCTGTATTGAGGTCAGGTTATCCTCGACTTACAACAGGTTCATTTAGTGACCGTTCAAAGTTACAATGGCCTATGACCGTTCTTTTGCTCCATGTTGTAGTTAGCTGAAAGACAGCGAGCTGAAACTTTAACAAAAAAATAATAATAATCCCTGAACATTTCTACTGGTTGAGCTTTTTGAAAATTGGGGTTTGAAGATGAGGGTGTGATGGGGAAGATAGGGAAGCAGTGTCACAGCACGAGACATGAAACTGCTCAATTGTAACAATTCTTGGAACAGCCAGCTCAGATTAATTCAGACCTTACGCATGAGGTAGGGCTTTGTATGCCTTCGTAATAGGATCTCTTTATAATCTTCCATTTCCACATCCAGAAAAAAGAATAAAAAAAAAACCGAGCAGATTCTTATCTAAATTGCAGCCAGTGACTAGCTGGAATGAATAGGAGTCCTTAAAGCCTGCATAAATCATGTGCATCTTTATCCTTCCATCCAAAATAATCTAGCATTGTAGATCCTAGATGACTGGTCACAAATTATTGTTGTCTCTCTGTTTTTAATATGTGCATTGCATGTTTCTTTTCACACCTTCTGCTGATCCTACAGAAACAAGGATAGTCACCACCACACATTCTGTCTTTATTTTTTTTAAAAAAATAATAATGACAGACAATTCATTTATGGCATTGTGCAAGACAGACTGAAAGGAGAAGGCTGAATGAAATTAAAAATAAAGCAGAATCTATAACATATGCAGTCATCATCATCATCGTTCTAGCCATTGTCTATCCACCGCAGGATGAAGGCCTCTTCCACATGTTTCCTACCAATACAGTCCTGAGCTTTCTTTTGCCAGTTGGGTCTGCAATATTTGCTGATGTCGTCAATCCATCTTGTTTTAGGTCTCTTTTCTGGATACTTTTAAATCAAGTGGAATCCATTCTATGACTGCCTTATCCAACAGTCATCAGTTCTTCTTGCTATGTGACCAGCCCATTTCTATTTCAATTCTTTTACTCTCTTGACGATATTGTATGCTTTTGTTTGTTCTCTAATCCATGTGCAGGTCTTTCTATCTTGTCTTGTGATGCCGAGCATGTATCTTTCCATGGCTCTTTGTGCCACCCGTAGCTTTTGTATCAGTTTTGAGGCTAGTGTCCGTGCTTTGCTGGTATATGTTAGAACAAGTATCACTGATCGAAGACTTTTCAGGCATAGGGGTAGTAGTGGGTTCTGAATTAGTTTGCTACCGGTTCGCACTCAAGCTCGCACGCATGCACAGAAGAGTTCCAGGAGGATGGGCGGAGCCTCCCACCACCGCCGCTACTGGTTCTAAGAACCGGTCCGAACCGGGAGCAACCCACCACTGCATAGGGGAAATTTTTTGAAAATTATGCTTAACTTGTGGAATGCCTGCCAACCACATTTAATACGCTGTTCAATTTCCTTTCTTGTATCACCTTCCATTGAGATCTATTAGCCAAGGTATATATAGTGGTCTACTACATCTAGTTCTTCTCCAGATATATATATATATATATATATATATATATATATATATATATATATATATATATATATATATATATATATATATATATATATATATATATATATATATATATATATATATATATATATATATATATATATATATATATATATTCATTTATCAGCAAAAAATGTTACACATATAGACAATATAGTTTGTCGACTATAAAAAACTGCCTGGATGGTCCCAGGAGGGGCCGAAAGGCAAAAGGAAGCTGTGATGTTTCCTTCCATACACCAGGATGACTCGACAGAATAAACATATATAACCCTTTCCTGGCGAAGAGCTGATTGGGAATAGAACCTTGTGGCCTAGAGGTTAATCTTCTGACTTTCAAGCAGACTGCCCAGGTTCAATTCCCATTACGGGTATGGCTATCTGACGAGAGCAAAATAGCTTGAAATAGATCTATAATAGTCTCCCTTTATTTTCATTTATCAGCAAAAAATGTTACATATATATATATCTTTGGTGAATTTATTAAACATGAGCTGGCTCTTTTTCAGGTTTATTTTTAAGCCAAATGGTTCCCCCGCTTTGTGCGGCTTCTGTATGTATCTTTGTAACTCTTCTGGATCTTGTGAGAAGAGAACAACATCATCTGCAAATCTGAAGTGATTTAAATAGTCGTCGTTGATTTTTATTCCATCTTTTGCCCAGTCTAGTTTGTGAAATACTTCTTCAAGGCTGGCTGAGAAAAGGATAGGTGATATTGTGTCACTTGTCGTACACCTCATTCTATGTTGATTTCTACTTTAAGGCAAATTGTCACCATTCTTTTTTTCATATATTGATTGTAGTAAGTTTATATAAACGGTGTCTACACCTTAGTTAAGCGATGCATTAATTATTGCTTGCCATAATCCTGAGTTAAGCACTTTTTCGTAGTCAATGAAAGCCATGCACACAGGAATGGTGTGACTTTCAATGACCTGCTGAACACCCTGGATATGATCCATTGTGCTGTAACCACTTCTAAATCCTGCCTCTTCCTTTGGCTGTGCATCACTTAATGTTCTTGATATTCTGTTTGCTATTATTTTGGTGAAAACCTTGTAGATGACTGAAAGAAGGCTTATGGGGGGGAAGTTCTTTAAATAATCTTCAGCCCCTTTCTTGTGCATAAGAATCACTTCAGCATTTTTCCATGCTTCGGGCATTTTTTCTTCTCTGAGGCATCTCGAATATAGTTTTGCTAGTATCTTGTGTAACCTGTGACCACCAGCTTTCAGCATTTCCACCATAACACAGTCATTTCCTGAAGCTTTGCTATTTTTCACTCATTTTAGGACACTTGATACTGCCTTTACTAGGATGTCTGGCATTTCCTCTTTCATGGGTATTGTTACTTTTGAATGATCTTCATCTTTGTATAGTTCTGAACATAATTCCAATTATTTCTAACATTTCTGGTCTTGTTCTACAAACAGAACCATCTTTACATTTTAATGCAAAAATCTTTCTTGTATTTATAAGCTTGCATTTTGTTATATTAATCCCTTTCTTTTCTTCAATTGCCTTTTTTACAAGTTTCATGTTAAGTTTCATGTTAAACTGAAGTGTTTCTTCTTAGATACGTTTTCTTATGGTTTGCAGAGTTCAAGGTACTCCAATTTATTAGTGAAACTTCCAGTATTCTTCATTGTCCATTATTTTTTCATTAAATCAGTAGTTTCATTAGATATTTTTGACTATACAAAATATTTGTCTGCCAGTGCCATAGGTATAGAAGATTCAAGGACATTTTGGACTGCTTGTTCATTTTGATCCGTAATGTTCATCTCTTCCAAATCTTGCAATAGAGTGAAGTGGTTTGATAAATTAATCTCAAAATCGCTGCGCTTCTCTTAACAGTTTATCACTTTTTATTTTAGTTTTTTCATGATGTCTTTAGCATTTTCCTACGCTCTTTTCAGCAGTCTATCTTCACTTTAGCTCATACCAGTGGTGGGTTCCTACCGGTGCGGTCCACTCTATAGCACCGGTAGCAGCCAGCTGGTGACATCACAGTACCAGTGCGGTCGGTTGCCGGTGCCTGGGCGCCGCCATTTTTTAAAAAAAATTTCTTCTGCGCATGTCCAGAAACCTGACAATTAAGTCTTTCCCCATCCCTTCGCTTGAAAATAATAAGAAGCTTGCATTTGACACTTTTCCTTCGCTTTTGCCTAAAGCTTCCCAAAGTGGGCGTTTTCCGAAAGCTTAACCTTTTATACTGTTAATTTTATACAGTTTTATACTGTTATTCTTTAGACGAAAACATTGAGGACTGTTAAAAGATACTGATCTTTTAACAGTCCTCAATATTTTCATCTAAGGAATCCATGACTGAAACCAAAAATGCTGTATGAGACTTGCTTGTCTTTTAACTATAGCATTTTTGGCATATAAAGGTTGCTGTGTAACACGCACTTTGTATGCAAAACTTTTCATGTAAGGTATAAAATAGCAAAAATAGTAGTAACGTCTCTCTGAAATAACTAATATATGACCAGCAAGCCACGCCCACCCGGCCACATGGCTGGCAAGCCACACCCACCCAGTCACATAGCTGGCAAGCCACACCCACAAAATAAGCCACGCCCACAGAGTGGTAGTAAAAATATTAGGAACCTGCCCCTGGCTCGTACCATTCTATGGCCACTTCCAATGTTAAAGTGACTGATGACAGTACAATTGCAAAATATGGTTTTATCAATTGATACGATGTAGTCAATTTTGCTTGTTTACCCAGAAGGACTCTTCCAGGTCCACTTTCTGCTAGCCTTTTTCTTGTAAAATGAGTTCACGATATAAAGTCCCTGTCCTTCAGCAAAATCTGTCCCTGAAGGACAGGAAAGGTCTGCTTTCTTTTCCCACAGTCAAAATTGCTGGAAGCCTTTCCCTCACTTTGACTTCCAGACAAGAAGGGGATGCCAAAAGCAATTTCTTCGTATTTGGTGGTGAAGGAGAATTTTCATAATAAAGGTAGCCATCATGTTACAACTTCAAGTGGTATCAAATTTGGACCAATTGCCACTGTTGTTGTTAAATGAAGAGGTGTAAAATGTGATGCCACATGACTGCATCTCTTAGCTACAGCAATCCAGTCGGTCCTGCTTGTTCCTGGTTGGATTAAGCCATAAGCGGAAGGAATCCCAAAAGGGAGTATAGGTGTCTTCCTATTTTGAAAAAATATAAGTATTTCGATGAAAAAAACAATTAACACATTAAATGATATATCAAACATCATTTTTATTCAATGAAAACTAGCTAAGTTGAAAGAGACAATAAGCTGATGAATAACTTCTCAGCAAAACTGAGCGGGCAAAATATTAGGGCACCTCATCTTTGTCTATGTTATATTGGGTTAAACATTTTTGAATAGGTATGCCTGGAGTATCCTGGGAGTATCCTTAGACTCCAACTGCTCTCGTCTTTCTCTCTCTTCTCGAACGTGGAAGATTTCACTGTGGTAGCAGAAGTACAGATAGCAGCAAAAATGTACGGTAAGTTAACCATGAAAAACCCCAATATGAAATCTTAATTCAGCTACATTTCTCAAAGTTTTCCCATTTAATTCACTAGATCTCATCTTGGACTTTAAATATTAATTTCAGTGGTGCTCTTTGATTTGATTCTTAAAGCTTTCTGAAAATAGGGGTCTATTCACTTACAATATAGCTGTCAGTTGAATGGATTTCCCCCCAGTCCCTCAAACTGCAAGGAAGACCCTTAGTGTGTAGTGAAAATCTGATCATAAGATGGCTGAGGCCTACTCATGCTGAAATCAATCCCTATTTTAAATTGGCAAAGAAATGTTGGGACTCATACTTTAGTCCACTTGTTTTAACAGCAGCAAATATTAAACACTTGGCATATAAAAATCATGGTGCCGAGAATACTGCAAGTCCTGATGAGTTCATTTTAAAAGGGCAATGGCACAGTATTATTTTCTGCATTATTGTTTGTTTTATCAACTTAAGCTTAAAAAGTATAAACATTACTTTAGCATTCAGAATCAGAGAAATATTGACCATATTCAGAACGATGCAAAGACATATATCAGAATACTTACTCCGTCTCCACTACGATCCCTGGTTGGGAATCGTCATTTCCTTGATTGCCATACAAAGCGACCTTATTGCACTTGACACCTAGATATTGTAAAAAAATAATTTTGTGTGGCAAAATTGATTTTATTTTTTATTACCAAATGTTGCATGATAACGTTTCTACAGAATCAAAGTGTGTAATGTCTTAAAACCTGTGTCATTTACCTTTTGTACACAATCAGGTGTTTCTTTGGACTCTTCTCTGGCAGAGACTGAAAAACGTTAAACAAATATTTTAGAACGAAGTAGAAAGTCATCAATTGAAATACGTCAATTTCTCTCCAATGAACAGAAGGACAAATCTTACCGTCTTGGTCTTCCCCGGATGGGTAGGGATACGAGTTGAGAGCAGACGTCATCAATTGCCTGCTCCCGAGCCCTTACCAGTTCTTTCTTTTTCTCAGTTTCTTTTGAGACCTCCTGTAAAAAGAAATTGGTGAAGTACAATCAAAATTAACTTTTAAGGCATTATAAAATCTTGCTTAAAGAGGTTGCTCTAATTTCTTACTATCATGTACGATACTTACAGTCTTCGCTCTTCTGATGGCTTTCTGGTACTTTTCATATCTGTCCTTTAGCACCTTGTACGTTAGCACCTTGTACTCTGTCAGCATCTCCTGGCAAAAAAATAACAAAAGAACTAGAACGTGTACAGTCAAACTTAAGATGAAATAAATCACTTTTCTTTTTAGATTTAAAACAATTAAAATGCTGTTAAGTTAAAAGGATGCTCACTTTCTGGGTTCTCTTTCATTTTGTTCTGCAGCTCCTTATTCTCCGTCATAAGCTGAGCCATTTCGCTGGCTAAACGGTTGTTCTCCTCTTCCAACGAAGATGCAGAAATTGCAAGAAGCAAACATCGATCAATATAAATATGTGGACAAAAAGAGGAGCTTAAATCAGCATTGTAAGGACCTGGGATAGGCAGATGTTAATGTTTGATGGTGTCAGAAGTATCATTGCAGGATGTAAACTGTTCCAAGTAAAGCTGCCTTTTGCAGTTGACTAATGGTGATTTTATCAATGCTAATCAGCGGTGGGTTGCTCCTGGTTCAGCCCGGTTCTAGAAACCGGTATCGCCGGCAGTGAGAGGCTCCGCCCACCCACTCAGGACGCTTCTGTGCATGTGCAGAAGCGTTGCGCATGCGAGCGAACCAGCAGTAAAGGGTTTTAGAACCCACTACTGATGCTAATGGTGTTCAAGTGGTGCTCTAGATGTTTTGAATTGCACCAAGGTGTCTATTACTATTGGTACTCCCTCTGCTTTCTTTTCATCATCATCATTCTACCCATTGTCTATCCACTGCAGGATGAAGCCACTTCTGCATGTTTCCAATCCATACAGTCCTGAGCTTTCTTTTGCCAGTTAAGCCTGCAATACTTGCTGATGTCATCAATCCATCTTGTTTTAGGTCTCTTTCGTGAATGCTTTTTATCAGATGGGATCCATTCTATGACTGCCTTGGCCCACCTGCCCTCAGTTCTTCTTGCTACGTGACCAGCTCATTTCTATTTCAATTTTTTTTATTCTCTTGATGACATCGTAAACGTACAGTATGCAGCATTTGGATCCAATATGGTTAAGGGTCATTGGAATCGAGTATGGGCAACATCTCTGTGAGCTGCTTCTGTTTTGGGTATTCACAGGATGACCGCATTGCGTTAAGGAAACCATATGGAGGAAAGAGGAGGCAAGAAAAGCTCTTTAGAAATCCTATCATGGCAAAGCAAATGTATCTAAGTATCTATGAAACTGGTGTGATGAGAGTCCTTACTGGAACTCAGAGCTGTATATTCAAAGACAAGCACCTTAACAAAAAGATACAGGAGCAACTTTGCATATAAGTTAGACATATGCCAGTGAAGAAAATCAAACACCCTGAATATGGATGTCTTCCTGGAAGCATCTCAGAAAAAGGAGGGTACCTTTCCTACTATGACTGAGCAAAGATGTAATCACAGCTTAAAATAAATAAAGGTACAGTAAGAACCCAAAACTACTGTCTGGATTAAATTCTACACTCCAGGGCCCGGGGAATGACACCCCACTGTGTTGTAACAGCAGGCAGGAGAACCATTGGCTGCAATCTTTGAAAATTTCTGGAGAACTAATGAGGAATCTGAAGACTGGAAAATACAAATATACTAATATAGTTTAATATTCAAAAAGGGGAAGTAGAAGGAGCCAGGAAACTACAGATCAGTTACCTTTCACATATGTTATTGGTCGGATACCAGAAGAGATTGCAAGCACATAGGAAAAAATTGCTATCATTGCCAGGAGCCAATTAAATAGTTGATTGAACATCACATCCAGAAGGTGCTTCTAAATTATTCTGTATTGGCTTGGAGGGAACTTTAAAGTTGGGTCCCTCAGAGTTGTATGCTTGGCATTGTGCTATTTGTTAACTTTATAAATAACAAGAGAATGAAATTAGAGAGATGCTTACTAAATGTATCAATGACATCAAGCTTGGGGAAATAGTCTACCCTATTCTAAATTAATTCAAGATGCTTGAACACTGACAAATCCAAAAAGATGATGCTCATTGATAGAAACTGTACATCTGTGTAGAAAAAGACAGATATGTAGGTACATAACTAGGAGGCTGCTGTTTGGCAGCAGTGCATATACAAAGATGTAGGACTGAGAGCAGGACTCCTAATGGGAGGTTGGTGAACATGAGCAAATAGCATTGTAGAGCAATGTTACGTTATAAAAAAGCAAATGTATTAATGGATTTGCATTAATAGCAATAGCAATAGCAACTAGACATATATACTGCTTCACAGTGCTTTTACAGCCCTCTCTAAGTGGTTTACAGTATCAGCATATTGCCCCCAACAATCTGGATCCTCATTTTACCGACCTCGGAAGGATGGAAGGCTGAGTCAACCTTGAGCCAGTCAGGATCGAACACCTAGCAGTGGGCAGAGTCAGCCTGCCCTACTGCATTCTAACCACTGCGCCACCAGGGCTCTAAACAGAAGCATTGCATCCGGATCATAGGAAATAATAGTTTCACTACATTCTGAGATCTTGGAATATCGTCAGTTCAGAGCACTATTCCATAAAAGGAAGATGGAGAAACCGGAGCAAGTATGGTGGTGAACTATTTATTTTTATTTATTTTATTTATTTTATTTGTCAAAACGTGTAAAAGATAACAGGTATGGTATAAACATAAACAAAAGCAAAGTAGGTATAGGTAAATTTGGACAATAGGACAGTAGGACAGGGATGGTAGGCACGCTGGTAGGCGCTTATGCACGCCCCTTACAGACCTCTTAGGAATGGGGTGAGGTCGACTGTAGACAGTCTAAGGTTAAAGTTTTTGGGGTTTGGGGAAGAAACCACAGAGTCGGGTAGTTCATTCCAGGCATTGGTCACTCTGTTGCTGAAGTCGTATTTCTACAAATGAACCCCTATAGCAGTGGTGGCGAACCTTTTTTGGCTCGCGTGCCGAAAAAGGGGGGGGGCGCGCTCGCGCGCGCTCACGTGCCAACACCCATTCCCTCCCCCCCACGCATGCGCACAACACCCCCCCCCGCTGCCCCCTGCGCATGCGCACACACCCCCACCCCCGCACAGGCCCACTTACCGGAGCCTGGAACGACGAAACGGAGCCTGGAACGATGAAACCGGCAAACCGGAAGTGCAAAAAAACGCACTTCCGGTTTGCCGGTATGCTGTTTTTTGCACTCCGGAGGGTTCAGGGAAGCTCCCTGAAGCTCCGGAATGCAAAAAACTACAAAACGGACAAACCGGAAGTGCGAAAAAGTGCACTTCCGGTTTGTCCGTTTTGTAGTTTTTTGCATTCCGGAGCTTCAGGGAGCTTCCCTGAACCCTCCGGAGTGCAAAAAACAGCACACCGGCAAACCGGAAGTGCGTTTTTTCGCACTTCCGGTTTGCCAGTGGGAACCCTCGCGTGCTGGCTTCTATGGCTCCGCGTGCCAGCTCTGGCACGCGTGCCATAGGTTCGCCACCACGGCCCTATAGGAACCCCTATAGGAACCCCTACAAAAAGTCGTGTCTACAAATGAACCCCTATAGGAAACAACTGAAGGAACTCAGTGGGACAGCATACAGTAGCCCACAGTCTGTCTGCCCTTGTGTCATATGATACAGAAAAAATATTGGGGAGAGGAGGGAGTTGATAAGAGAAGAAATATAATACTTTCTCAAAGGCAGTAACTTTCCCATAGGGCAGTGTTTCTCAACCTTGGCAGTTTGAAGATGTGTGGACTTCAACTCCCAGAATTCCCCAGCCAGCGGTGCTGGCTGTGGAATTCTGGGAGTTGAAGTCCACACATCTTCAAACTGCCAAGGTTGAGAAACACTGCCATAAGGGGAAAAAAAGGGGGAGAGCTGCTGGCAAGGAAGAAGGGAATGGGAAACTTAAGGAAAGTTAACTTTTGTGTGCAGCAAAAAAGAGAGAAGGCTGACAAGGCAAAATGGATTCTAGACCCATTTAAAAATAAGATTCTGGAAATGAGTTGAGTGCGGATTCAAAGACGAACCACCGAAGAAGGAAGAAAAGGAGCACCAAGGGCTACCTCTACTCAACACAGATAATTTCTGTAAGAAGCTAAAGGGAGAGAAAAGACCTCATTTTGCCAGCTTGAAAGAGAGCCGTCACAATTAACTTGGCACTTAACTCTAGCTAGGAATTTTAGACTTAGGCTACAGGCGGCATACTTATCCAATCGAGACATGGTTAATTTTAAAATGCTTGACCAGATCAGAGATATAAATCAGGCTTTGGGATTATCACTTTACTGCTGCTTCTCAGAAAGACAGATAAAGAAAGGCAGGAGAGCAGGGAGAAAGAATCTGGCTGAATTAGCTGTTGTTTAAAAGCTGCAATTAAATACTGTTTTAATTGCTGTACAGGCCTGCAAAGGAAAAAAGAAAGCAGACTTTGTCCGTACCAGGATTGCTTTAATTGTGCCTTTCCCCTGACAGCTCTTTCCTCTCCTCTCAACTTGGAAAGTCAAACCCCAAAAGTAGGAATGAAATTGATTTAAGGATCCAAGGCTGTTTTCTTCAATGGTGCAATGGGAAGAAAATTTACAGTTCCTTCAGGTCAAGGCCCACACACTGCAAAAGATTTCCTTGTAAATCTTTAAGATAGGTTTAGAATGGTTGCCGTTATTTTTGTAACCTTTATCTGAACCATAACTTTCTCATCAGACGGCTCTATATTCTACCTTTGGGAATGTCAAGTCCCCAGGAGCTAAACTATTACTTTTAACTCTTCTTCTGTACAAAGCAGCTGTCCCAAAGACCTAGGGCCTTCCAGTATTGCAACCTTATTGTTCCCATTCTTCAAGGAACAGAACACATTTTTTTGTGTGCTAAATGGAGACAAAACCTACTCTGGAAAGTAACTTCCTAGGGCCCATTGTCTAACTACTTGAAAAATTCAAAGTGGAACAATATTATAGTGGCATCCATCCTTTAGGGCAGTGGTTCCCAAACTTTTTTAGTCCACTGCCCCCTTGGTGCTACAAACACATCCTCACCACCCCCACCCCACCTCCTCAGGTGGGCGTGGCTTGGTGGCCAGGTGACCAGGTAGGCGTGGCCAACTTGTAAAATGTGGTGAAACTCATTTAACAATGCTCTTGCTTGGCAAACAAAATGTTAGGCTCAATTGTGGTCATCAGTCTTTCTTTCTTTCTTTCTTTCTTTCTTTCTTTCTTTCTTTCTTTCTTTCTTTCTTTCTTTCTTTCTTCCTTCCTTCCTTCCTTCCTTCCTTCCTTCCTTCCTTCCTTCCTACCATCTTTCTTTCTTTCTTTCCTTTCTGTCTGTCTGTCTTTCTTGCTTCCTACCATCTTTCTTTCTTTCTTTCTTTCTTTCTTTCTTTCTTTCTTTCTTTCTTTCTTTCTTTCTCTCTCTCTCTCTCTTTCTTTCTATCTATCTATCTTTCGTTCTTTCTTTCTTTCCTTTTTCTTTCCTTCTTCCCTCCTTTCCCTTCCCTCCCTCCTTTCTTTTTCTGTCTGTCTTCCTTCCTACCTACCATCTTCCCCCATTGAGGAAGGCCGGGCGGGGAGGTGCGGCCGATTGTCTCATTGGCGGCTTGGCCAAGGAAGAGGAGCGTGTTTGAAAATGCTGCCGGAGGCAGCCCAGAGCAGCCGAGCCAGTCCCGTGGGGTGTGCGTGTAGCCGCCTCTCAATTGTTCTAGCTCTGTCTCTCTCACGTGGCAAGGGGGAGAATCGGGACAGGCAGAAGCCGCCGGGTAAAGAGCGACCAGAATTGAGGGAATCCTCTCCCGCAACAGCCGAAGAGCAGTAAAAACCATATTTTTACTCCCAGTAAAGAGAAAAGTATGCAAAATAATGTGGCTTAAGCACCATGAATAATTCATTTCATTTCAAAAAGCCCATAAGCAGCTAAGGAATCCTAGCACTTTTTAAAATGCCCGCCCTTTTATTGTCACCAGCCTGCACAGATTACAATCTTGAGAGCATAGGATCTGGGCACATAATGTGCTGATGGGAAGCGCATGTCTTTAAATGAGGGCAAGAGTGGCCCTGGACGAAATACAGGAAAGTTGTTTCATTCCTGGTCGGCCAACAAGCTAGGACCCCAATCTATTTACGGCCACGCAGGGGCCGCCTGGTATAGTATATTTTGGCGGCCCATTCTGGAATCGCTCTTGTAATCACAGCAACTCTTGGCTGTCGCCTCTCCTCTGCACACACGCCCCGGACGCTTAGACCGCCGGCAACAAAGAGCCCCCTTAGCCAAGGCTCCAGTGGCTCCAGCCAAAGGCGGGGAGGGGGGTGTCGGCCTTCCATTCGCCATCCTCAGCCCCATGGGTGACAGTAGCCCTGGGAAGAGGAGGGAGTTGCCCCCGTCTGCTTTCTGCGCAACGTTAAGAGCTCCTCTGTGGGGGACGCGTCTCGCAACTGGCAGCCTGCGCCCGCTTCCAAAAAGCCCAGCGCCTGCAGCGCCAACAGGTATATATAACCGGTCGAGCGGGCAGGGTTGAGGGTACCCAAGCTTTGGTGCCCCTTGAATTGGGACCCCACTTCTCTGTCTCTCAAGGAGCCCCGGCGTGAGCCGCTCAAGCCATATGTGGCTCATCTCGTGGCCTGCCCAGCCCCCGCTCCGCCCCGCTCCATCCGACCTGTCACCCCCAAACTGCATCCCACTGCGAGATGGGCATCTTACTGGAGTTTAACAGCTCCATGTGTATGTGGGCTGGTCTCTTTAGGGAAAAAAAGCTTGCAAAATACAGAAACTCTTCTCGCTGCGAGAAGCTGTTAATTGCTCACCCTCGCAAGAAGGGTTTCTGTATTTTGCAAGACGTAACAATGACTTAGTGACAGAACAACAAACTCCCTGTCATACTATCCTTCTTGGTGGTCATTCCCACAAGTTGTGATAAGCCATGGTAGCGCAGTGGTTAGAGTGCAGCACTGCATGCTACTTCTGCTGACTGCTGGCTGACTGCAATTTGGCAGTTTGAATCTCACCAGGCTCAAGGTTGACTTAGCCTTCCATCTTTTTGAGGTGGGTAAAATGAGGACCCAGATTGTTGGGGACAATATGCTGAACTCTGTAAACTGCTTAGAGAGGGCTGCAAAGCACTGTGAAGCGGTATATAAGTCTAAGTGCTATTGCTATTGCTATAATGAAGGCTGTTTCAACTCATGCAGCCCAATGAGACCTTCACTTTCTGCCATGGAGATCATATCTAGTGAAAACCAACCATCTCCCTGCGTGGCTCAATTTTTGAAATTGGGATACGATCCCACCACTTGGTCTGTGGAATGCCTCATGGCTAAATGGTATTCTGAAAACTTTGGCAAATCCCATGACTGCAAATCAATTCTGGAATCAATTGGGAACAAATTTTGCAGGCCACATCCTTCCACTAACACCTTGGCTGCAGGCATGAAATGAGGCTTTATTTTTGGTAGAAGAGCACTAAACGTTGAAGATAAGTTCTAACTCGAGATCAATCACCCCTGTTACTCAAAGCAAGATGCCAAGAGTTTCTATAATGGCTATAATAGGTGATCTTTCTGGCGGGATATATTTCCATTCAGGCATGGAGGTGAAAGGATTCAGAGAATGTGTATTAGAGAGAGGCTCTGCTCCGTCTGTCAAAAATATCCATTGAACCCCTGAGCATATGAATGGATGAAATGTTCTACCTCTCCAAGATCAAGCAACAACATATCTAATATATCTACTTTGCTAGATGAACACAGAAATCATTAGCCTAATTTGTTCTGAGTTTGTGCTTTTTTTTTTCAGAAAAAAAAGCTTCTTTGTCTCCTATGTGATTTTTTTATCTTGAGCTAATGATTTCTTTTTACAAATAAATCTCCCTGCTGAGAAGACAGATCCTTAGGTAAAATATAGGGATATCATCCTCTACAATGGCAAGATGCAGGTAAGCAGGCCAGAGAAGGCTCCTACACATTCTCTATCAGGTCTTTGCGAATGAAGGAGTCCGTAAAAATGAGACTTCCTTTTTTACTTTATGAGATTAGAGCAGCTAATTAAAAATAATAGTCCAAGTGTCCTTCAAAAGCCCATTTTATTTAAGCTTTGGCAAAATCATGTCGTTATCTAAAGAAGACTTCATATGTAACTTCAGCAATACTACAAAATTTTGCACCAGTGTTGACTCAAGCCAGTGGTGCTCTACAACAACTGTTGTAAAACGTGGTGGCAGTACAACCTGGGAAGTGGAGATTGTGGTATCTGGGGTACATTCCCATGAAATGACTGACTCCCACTCGGTCCTGCCTGACAATCTCACCTCATCCTAATCCCTGAATTCTTTGAGACCATTCCTTGATTCCATCTTGTCACCTGAGAGGGGTCTGCCACCCTCAGGTTCCTCCCGGTTTGGACCGGATCACCCGAACCGATAGCGACCCGCTGGTGACGTCACTGTCGGTGCCAGTCCATGCGCGCTGCCATCTTTTTTTTTGCGAATTTTTTTCCCTTCTCCTCTTCCGCTGCCTGAAAAAGGGCCCTCCCGCCCGCCCGCGGGTTAATACTGACCTTTATTTCTTCGCCCGAAGCACAGCTGATCAGCTCCTCAGCTGTGTTTCGGGCTGATTCCTGCTTCTGAGCATGCATGGAAGTCAAATTAAAAGAGGGAACGCGCACAGGCTCGAGCGGAGCAAGCAAGCGCGCGTGAAATATCGCGATGCGAACCGGTGGCGAAGGTAAGTGGAACCCACCCCTGGCCACCCTGATTATGTAACAGGTGTAATTGTGTCTTTGGCTGTGTTCACACTAATCCTGTAGATGTTTACTTAGGGTACTTCCACTCAAGGTATTTGGGTCAGTCCAAATCCATGCCAGACCTTTGTGTTTCATGCCATCACCTCCTTTCATTAGTCAAATTACTTCTTTTCATCAGTTGAACAAACTCGGGACCATTTTTGCACTGTCTGATTGGTCAGCTGATGGAGCCATTGATTGGTTTATGTTTTCCCACTGTTTTGAAAGCAGCAAATGAAGATAACTGTAGGTTGGATTCACACTGCTCTTGGGGGGATGCATGGTGAACGTTGGCAGGAAGATGGAAGTGCCCAATATTTATTTGTTTGTTTGTTTGTTTGTTTGTTAGATTTGTGTGCTGCCCATATCATCTAGAGTTGTGCATAAAATATGTATGAAATACTATTTGCTCTGTGAATAGAAGGTTTCTGACAGCTTTATTTCTTTTCTTTTTAAAAAAAAGAGAGAGGGAGGGGAAATGCAAAGAAAAATAGGAAGCTCACCCTCTCCTCCCCTCCCCTCCTCTCCTTGCCCAGAAACAACCTAGAAACAACTTAGAATAATAGAGTTGGAAGGAACCTTGGAAGTCATATACTCCAACACCTTGTTCAAGCAGGACAGTCTATACCAGGGTTGTCAAACTCAGGGCCCAGATCCAGCCCACAGGGTGTAGATCTGATTCGTGGGGCTGTCCTGGAAACAGCAAAGGACCGGCCCGTTGCAGGAAGCCGTCACAGCTGAAAACGGAGCTCGGGAGCCTGTTTTTGCTGGCAGAGAGCTTAGGTTGCCACAGACGACTCCGACTTGAGTGACATCGAGCTGGCCACGCTCACCCTGGCCATGCCCACTTCCCCCCTGCCGCCCCGAGGTCATACACAACCCTAATGCGGCCCTCAATGAAATCGAGTCTGACACCCCTGGTCTATACCACTTCACCCCTCTCTCCTCTCTGTACTTCGCTCCTCTCCCCTCTACTTTCATCTTCTTCTAACTTCCTGCCAAATTTAAAACCAGAAGACTTTTATTTACAAAGCAAATGTTATAACTGCTGTGATGCTACATCATTACTGATAAAAGTAATCTCTACAAAGATACTGAAAAAACAAATAACAATAAGAGAGGAATTTTTATTTAAAAGTTAGTTGTGCCTGCTTATATGTGCATTCTGATAGTTTATCTTAGATGTGTTTGTGTGTGTGTGTGTTAAATTCACATGCATTTTCATACATTTTTGCCTTATATGAAAATTTTATAAAGAATTTCTACCGAATATGTGTTTACTTTGCAAAACGTTGTTTTACATCACACTTTTTATAGGTTTTTTAAAAATCCCTGTATGCATTTTGTGTGCTATTCTTTAACATACAAACACACCTAGAGGCAGGTGGTTCAAGGAACTGTATGACAAAGCTTTAGAGAAGTACAAGGATCAAAGGATAAGTGACATGCTGATGCAGGAGCTGTGTATTTCGTTAGCTTATATCAAAATGTAAATTGAAAAGAATTTTCAGCGCAACCTGAACTGCATGTCACAGAGGCTTTCCGTTCTTCCCAAGAATAATGATATTTGTCAGTGTCAAGATCAGAAATAAATAGATGTTTGTTTGATGTGCAATATTGCATCTATTAATCTTTATTACTGCTTTATTCCAGCACACATGCTTGTTTGTTTCTAAAAGGGGAGATGCAAATGACATTAGCAACTGGATTGAAGCAGTCATTATTTATTTATTTATTTATTTATTTATTTATTTATTTATTTATTTATTTATTTATTTATTTATTTATTTATTTATTTATTTATTTATTTATTTATTTATTTTATTTATTTATTTATTTATTTATGTATTTATTTGTTTGTTTACTTATTTACTTATTTACTTATTTACTTATTTACTTATTTACTTATTTACTTATTTATTTATTTATTTATTTATTTATTTATTTATTTATTTATTTATTTATTTATTTAAAAGTTCTTATATGCCGCCCAATCCCATAGGACTCAGGGCAGCGTACAAGAGAGATAAGAACAAGTCATATAAAAACAATTTTA
The DNA here is from genome assembly GCA_023053685.1 of Diadophis punctatus similis. Classification (NCBI taxonomy): domain Eukaryota; kingdom Metazoa; phylum Chordata; class Lepidosauria; order Squamata; family Dipsadidae; genus Diadophis; species Diadophis punctatus. The sequence continues at coordinate 4,913,233 of JALIGW010000034.1, read as the reverse complement.
AAAAATTACAAAATTTAAAAAAAACAATCATCCATGGGGGAATAAGATCTCATTTCACCCTGCCTGCAGGAAGAGCCATGTCTTTACAGCTTTGCGGAAGGCCAGTAGGGTGGGGTTAATCCGGATCTCTGGTGGTTTATTCCAAATTGCGAACCCGTTCCAAGGGAGTCAATTTCTCTCCCCCAAGAACCAAGGAGGGGCAGTCGACATAATCCTTAGGGGGCAATATCCACAGCCATTCGGTCTTGTCGGGATTGAGCTTGAGCCTATTCATTCCCATCCAGACCCTAACATCGTCCAGGCAATGGCACATTACATCGACTTCTTCCCTGAACTGAGATGGGGTGGAGATGTACAACTGGGTATCATCAGCATATTGCTGGTACCTCACCCCGTGTCGTCGGATGATCTCATCCAACGTAATGTAAATGTTAAAGAGGATAGGTGAGAGGACCAAGCCCTGAGGCAACCCGCAAATCAGGGGCCTAGAGACCGACCTCTGACCCCCTGTCAACACCGACTGCGTCCTATCGGAGAGGTAGGAGGAGAACCACAGTAAAACAGTGCCTCCCACTCCCAACTCACCGAGTTGGTGCAGAAGGATACCATGGTCAATGGTATTAAAAGCCGCTGAGAGGTCAAGTAGCACCAGGATGGAGGAATGACCGCCATCTCAGGCTCACCAGAGATCATCCATCAGGGTGACCAAAGCAGTTTCCATGCTGTAGCCGCACCTGAAACCCGATTGAAAGGGATCTAGATAATCAGTGTCCTCCAATAACCGTAGGAGTTGGAGCGCCACCACTTTCTCCACAACCTTACCCACAAAGTGTAGGTTGGAGACTGGACGGAAGTTCTTTAAATCCGCCGGGTCCAGGGAAGGCTTCTTGAGGAGGGGCCTCACCACCGCAGCTTTTAAGGGCTGTGGGATGGATCCCTCTCTCAAAGAAGCGATGACAACTGCCTGAAGCAAGCCGCATGACACCTCCCTGCTGGCCGAAACCAGCCAGGAGGGGCACGGGTCCAGTAAACAAGTGGAGGCACTCATCGCTCCCATGGCCTTGTCAACATCATCAGGAGTGATAGGCTCAAATTCATCCCATATAACCTATGCCCAAACCAAGAAATTCTCACTATGCACTTAATCTGGCTACCAAACTTACTTATCTTTGGTTCAAATACATACAGATACCTACACACGCATAGTCGCATACCTATGAAGTGTTATTATCCAACCAAGTTAATCGTATTTGGGCAAATGTATCAGCTGTTGTTGATCTGATTAAGCATGTTATGTGAATACAGACAACCAGTTGAAAATAATTGGGGCTGTGCCCAGAAAAGATTTTTGTCAACATTGCCACCTGTACTCGGCGACACATTTTTCATATTTTTTTTAATCATCACAATTTTTAATTGGTTTTGGGTGGCACTTGCAAGCAGTGTTTTTGTGACTGATTTTTTAATGCATCTGCATGCATATTTCTTAGGCATCTTACTGTCAGTTTGCCTACCAATTTCCTCCAACTGTCATTAGCAACGAAGAGTGATTTATCCTGCAGTTAAAAAATATCTGAGCAAGGAGTTCTGCATTTATTGCCCTATCACTGGGCTCTGTGGATTGGACCAAAGCTCATCTGTTCTTGGGAAGATTTTAATGTTTTGTTCTCCATGTTTGTCTCTTTGTAGTGTGATCAATCCCATCATGGGAGATAAAAAAAAATCACATTTACATGCTTCACAAAAAGCAAATCTCCCCCTTTTTGGATGGCTTCATAAGATGGCTGTGTCTATGCAAAATAAAAGGAACCCCCCAGGGGAGTACGATTTTTATTTGGATTTCTGATTCGCTCAAGAGTATTAAAACAATTTAAAATAAAAAATGTGCTTGGTAAAAAAAAGTGCCTTTCCTAAGCATTTTATGCATTGTTTAAAAAAAATACTGAATTCTACAAAAAGGCCTTACTTCCTGTACACCATTTAATCCACTGACTACACAGTACCTTCTAGTATCTCCTGGCCCCCAATTCTGAAATATGACCCTCCTGATGGCCATTCCCATCCTCTCTCCAGTTTTTTTTCTTTGACTTTTGATTTGAATTTTTCAAATCATTTGTTTCCATGTCTGGTACTAGGATGGAAGCGACTTATGATGCTCCTAAATCAGGAGGAAGATCTAAAGAAGTTTAGCCACCCTGAGATTTCCATTAGGAAACAGTCGCACAAGGTGGGTAGGTGGGTTTTGATGAGGAAGTAGTAAATGAGTAGGTGGGTTTTGATGAGGATGTAGTAAGCATCACTCTTATTCTTCCTACTGCTTCAGGTTCTTTCCTACAGTGATAGGTCTTCAGGTTTCAGGCCCAGGTTCCTTATATATGGTTGTTGACAGGGGTGGGCTCTTGGGGGTTCGGCAGAGGGTGTGGGAGGGAAAAAATGGGCCTACCAGAGGTTCCAGAAGTCCGGAAACGGGCCTGTTTACAGCCTCCGGAGGGCCTCTGGATCCCGGGGGAAGCTGTTTTCACTCTCTGGAGGCTCGAGGAAAGCCTCCGGAGCCTAGAGAGGGTGAAACAACCCCCTGGTGGTGCAGGCCAACTAGGCCACGCCCACCATGGCCACGCCCACCCAGCAACGGGGCAGCGAACCCATTGCTAAAGGGTCTGAAGCCCACCCCTGGTTGTTGACCATTGCTATTCTTGGTCTGTACGTAGCTCCACCACAACAATGCACTAAGGCACTATCATTGATGGTTACCAGGATGGATTTTCCACACCTGAAAGCATGATTAAATGCTGTCTGGTTAAATTTGGGCAATTGGCAGATATGGCATACTTGTGATGGTAGCTAAGGATGCATTTCCAAATATACATAGGAAAATAACTTCCAAGGGGATATATGGGCTCTTCCTTCCTTACATTGTACCTCCCTTCCAATAACAAATCAAATTTGTTTAAAATTCTCTCTGCAGGCAATTTCCTCCCTTGACAATTATTTTATGTGTTCTACTTGCCAAGATATTGATCCTCACTCTGTAGTTTACATTTATGCCATTATTTTCCTTAGCATGCTAATTTCTGGGTATTATATGTCACCTCAGCAGGTAAGATACATCCAAGACTGGAAACTAGACTGGGAAGTCAAGCAAGCACCCTGGAAGAAGGCAACAGTCTCTCTTTCGTGCTGTGCCAAGAGAACTATATTACTGAACTTGGGTGTGTTGATGAAGTCATGAGGAATCAAATTCAACATTACGTTTCAATTTATCATTACGTGTTTTGCTTCTACACCAAATCAAAAACTCCTAGAAGAAGCTGGCTACAGCCAAGTAACCAAACATAGCATGGGGACCAGGGGTGGGATTCACATAATTTACCTACCGGTTCACCCAGCAGCACCAAAAATGTGAGTGTGCGCACGCCCTCGCTTCGCTCGCACGCGCCTCGTCCATGCATGTGCAAAAACTTCCACGCATGTGCTTGGCTCGCACGCACTGCTTGAAAACGTGGCGGCAATTGGTAATTGGTAATTGTTATTTTATAGAAAATATTTGAAAATTAATAAAATGTATTTTTTTAAAAAAAGAAAAAAAGAAAACATGGCGGCACTCAAAGACCGCCCTCGGTGTCAGCGCTGGTCAGTTGAGCTGTTGTTTAGCTCAGCTGAGGCGTGGCAAACTGCTGTGCCGCACGAATCAGCTGAGCTAAAAAACAAGGGAATATAGGACAGGGAACGGCGGGAGTGGGAGGGCGGGGCCAACCAGAGGTGGTATTTGCCGGTTCTCCAAACTGGCACTACCGATTCATCTGAACCTGTCCGAACCGGCTGAATATCACCTCTGGTGGGGACCAGTTTGCAACAATACACAGAATAGTTTGCAGAAGTAGCTGAATTGTTTAAAGTCACTCTGTAACAGTTTAAGCTGGTCAGGCTAGCTCTCTTCGGGTCAAAGACGTTTTTCATATACCGTATGAAGTCATTTGCATTTGAGGTAGGAAAGTAGGGAAAATGATATATGAATCAAAGTTCTGATTTCCTATTTTTCCGGTTTGTCAAAATGCATTTGGCAGCAAAATGTACGTTAAATAATCTCCGAGAAATATATGTTCCATTAGGCAACTGTGAAGAGCAAAACTGTGAAGAGCAAAACTGAAGCCAGAGACTGATAAATGTATGGTTGGGAAACACCTGTTTACTTTAACTTTCCAGAGCCAGACAGAAATTACATACTGGAGTTCTGAAGCAACCTACTGATCATCTGGTGAAACTTTTTTTGTATCATATTTGGGAAATACGGAGAAGTGGTGAAGTTCCAGATGAATGCAGGTGGGCTAATGTTGCCCTGTGTCCAAAAGAGGGGACAATGGATTTTAAAACTACTAATAGTCTGACACTGAAATTTAAGACAATTCTAGGGAAGATTATAATGAGATAAACCCACAAGCATCCCCCCCCAAAGGGAGGGCTAATTACCAGAAATTAGCAGGGATTTGTCACAAACGAATCTTGTCAGACTAGCCTGATCTCATATTTTGATTGCATAACTTCCTTAGTAAGAAACCCAGAAACCTGTAAAATCCTGTAAAAAGACATTGAAGGCCCTGGGTATATTTATTCTGGAGAAAAGATGACAGGACAGGAAAATGATAGCCTTCCTCAAATACTTGAAAGGATGTCTCTCAGAAGAAGGTCAAGACCTATCTTTCTTCATTCCAGAGTTCAGAACATAAGATAATGTTTACAGTACAGGATGGCAGATTCTGATTGAATGTTAAGGGGGGGGAAACTTCCTAACAATAAGAGCAATTTGACGGTGATACCAATTACCTAGAAAACGGATGGCATGCCCTTCAGTGTAGGAGGTGTTCATGTGGAGACTGGACAGCCATCTGTCAGGGATATTTTAGTTTGGACTGCAGCACAGAGCAGGAGATTGGACTGATGGACTAAGCAGGCCCCTCCAAGTCTATGTTTCTATAATCTAAAAAGTATATTTTGAATTAAAACGAACTTTTTGAAGGGCTGGCTTCAGGATGAATTATTGATGTGGGAAGTTACCTTTTATCTCTTCAAACAAAAACTCCTTTAACTGACAACTGACAATTTCCTGGAAACAGGCCCAGGAACACTGTGTGGAGACCCTCTCCCTCATTTGCCTCTCTCACTATTTCTCTCGCTAATGGTCCTATAAGCTCATAGGTACAAAAGGATATTGCCAGAGGTGGGCTTCAAAAATTTTAGCAAGGGGTTCTCTGCCTGGTTGCTGGGTGGGCGTGGTCATGGGGGGCGTGGCCTAGTCGGTCTCCTGCACCATGGGGAGGGGGCATTTTTGCCCTTCCCAGGCTCCGGAGGCTTTCCTCGAGCCTCCAGGTGGCCTCCCCAAGCCTCGGCGCGTGCCCTGCACTTACCTGCATCCAAAACGGGCTGCTTGGGGACTCCTGGGAGGAGCGGGGTGGGGTAGGCGGGGCCAGCCAGGTGTGGGATTTGGGGGTTCTCTGAACTGCACAGAATCTTACCTAGAGGTTCTCCCGAGCCCCTGCGAACCCACAGCAGCCCACCAACGATCAATGGTGGGTTGTTCCCGGTTTGGACCGGTTCTTAGAACTGGTAGTGCTGGCGGTGGGATGCTTCTGCGCATGCAGAACCAGTAGTAAAGAGTTTTAGAACCCACTACTGCCCTGGATAATGCTATCTCCAATACCTTCCCAAGCCTTACTTACAGGTAGTCCTTGGCTTATGACCACAATTGAGCCCAAAATTTATGTTGCAAAGCGAGACATTTCTAAAGTGAGTTTTGCCCCCATTTTACGACCTTTCTTGCCACAGTTATTAAGTGAATCATTGCAGTTGTTAAGTTAGTAACACAGTTGTTAAATGAATCTGGCTTCCCCATTGGTTTTGCTTCTCAGGTGGTTGCAAAAGGTGATCACATGATCCCGGGACTGCAACCACCATAAATATGAGCCAATTGCCAAGCATCAGAATTTTGATCATGTGACCCTGGGGATGCTGCTATGGTTGCAAATGTGAAAAATGGTCATAAGCCACTTTTTTTCAGTGACATTGAAACTTTGAACAGGCATTAATGAACTGTTGTAAGTCAGGGACAACCTGTATTTATTTATGAGACTTCAGGTGTGGGTTCCTACTGGTGCGGTCCAATGCACCCGCTGATGACCCAATTTGCCCGCGACTGCTCCGGTACCCTCTCCACGGGGCAGTCGCGCGTGTCGCCATCTTTTTTTTTTGAATTTTTGGGTGATTTTATTTCTGCGCATGTGCGGAAGCAAAATCGCGCCAAAATCTCACGAGGGGACGTGTGCGCAAGATTTCAGTGAGATTTTGCTTCTGCACATGCGTGGAAGTAAAATCGCGCCGAAATCTCTCTCGGGCATGCATCCCCTCGCGAGATTTCGGCGTGATTTTGCTTGCGCAGAAGCAAAATTGCATGAGGGGGCACACACGCGTAGTGCGCACACACACGCACGAAGCATGAAGAAACACGGAGCAGCACACCGGTCTGGGTAAGTGAGCAACTCACCCCTGGACAACTTATATTCTTTTCTCCAGCTGGCACTTGTCATAGTCTTCACTGATGTGATCCCTGCCAAACACGGTGGGACTCAAGTGAGATATGGACAGCAGTAGAACTTCCTATTGCTATTGCCATATCATAGAGGCTTCTAGCAGGACAGCACTCCAGCGGCTCCTCTATGGTCTTCTCAGACAGGATAGGATTGGAAAAGGTATGGTGTTTGCAGTTGGGATAAATGGCAACAATCATTTCACTTACTGAAAATATTGCTGAAGGAAAGACAAAGAGCAACCAGTACTCTTTTTGTAATATAGGATGAAGTGTAGCAGTCACTTAAATAAATAATCAGTAATGCTTCAAAAGAAGGAGGCAAAAACACAGAATAATTTTGTTTAATTAATTAAAATTGGGAAGGTGGTTTGATTGAAAAAGGGAGAGAGAAGGCTAGGTACTTAAAGAAACGTGTAGTGTGGCCCTCAATTATTTAGATCCAGATACTGCTGAGAATCAAAACATATTGTCGAGAAGATCTGTGGAAAGCTTTGAAATATTTAATCACACTCTGTTTTTGTTTTCACAGGAAGTAATTCCAACATACCATCAGTTATACATGAGGCTTGCGGTCCTTGGAATGGAAGTGTCTGGGGAATGCATCGATCTTTATGAGATATTTATCCTGAGATATCTGCTCTGGAATAGGCAGTGTAAAATAATGCTTGCTGTGCTTTAAATTGAAGAATATTCTTCACTTCAGAGTGTCCAAATGTCAATAATAATAATAATATATTATATTTTGTAAGAACAGAAATATGTTTTTCTGAGGATATTATGCATCAAGTATAAGCTACAGTACATCTTGTCATATTTAAAAAAAATGATTGTAGTGTTCACAAAAATTTAGTTACAGAATTCTGTTGCCATCGAAGCCTTCAGATAAATGTTGTTATGATGACTTCAGGGGGAAATGCTATTTTTACACTAGTACTGAATTGGAATTATAATTTTCAGAGCCCCTTGGGACAAAAGAAAAGGCCTAAAGGAAGAGGTGACTAGGCATTGAGGCATAGTATTTAAAATTTATTTGCAAATATAAATAATAAAAATGCAAGTTATCAACTTGCATTTTTATTATTTATATTTGCAAATAAATTTTAAATACTATGCCTCAATGCCTAGTCACCTCTTCCTTTAGGCCTTTTCTTTTGTCCCAAGGGGCTCTGAAAATTATAATTCCAATTCAGTACTAGTGTAAAAATAGCATTTCCCCCTGAAGTCATCATAACAACATTTATCTGAAGGCTTCGATGGCAACAGAATTCTGTAACTAAATTTTTGTGAACACTACAATCATGTAGTGAACACTACAAGCTGTAGTGAACACTACAATCATGTAGTGAACACTACAAGCACAAGTAAACGTTGCAGTGGAAAACAATCCATCTACAATGAATGAATCAATCTTTCTATTCAATAAATTCAACTGAATTACAAAGTAGTTCTCTATAAACATTTAGTTGCCTTATAGAGAAGTAGTTCTTTATAAACATTTTTAAGTTATCTATTTTGACTTAGCTGATCCACTTCATGAACAATATCTTTGAAACACATGAAGTGCCTGCATGGACACTTTTCCAAGTGCATTTGCCAAGCCAAATTGCAAACAGAGAAGAAGAACTGAAGGAGCATGTAAAGTGAGGTGGTGGAAGCAATCTAGACTATGAACTAAGAATAACACTTGGGCTCAGCTGTGCAGTATCAAATATGATACTGATTACCATAACTTCAGACTATATTGTTTTGTTTTCTTTTCCCATTCTTTCTTTTTCAGGTAGTTATAATTTGTTAAGGCAGAAAAAACAACAACAGTGTGGCAAACCAAGCCAAAATAGATCTTAACCTGATAAACTCATTCAAATATCCTTATGGAAACTTCCTTTTATCTTTCTTTCTTCTTTCTTTCTTTCTTTCTTTCTTTCTTTCTTTCTTTCTTTCTTTCTTTCTTTCTTTCTTTCTTTCTTTCTTTCTTTCTTTCTTTCTTTCTTTCTTCTCTTGCTTGCTTGCTTTCTCTTTCTTGCTTTCAATAATTTTTATTTTAAATTATGTATTGTTTCTTTTTACACAGCATTACATTCATTCTCAAATTACCTTGCTTACAATCAGACCACCTCACAGGTCAAGTAGTTGATGATGGGACAAAACTAGAAGCAGTAGAGCAGGCACCCAAAGGCTCAAGAGAGCATTTTTTTCTCACAATGATGGAATCAAAACTACCAGTTTGAACATTGCTAGTAAAGATGAATGAATGGATGGATGGATGGATGGATGGATGGATGGATGGATGGATGGATGGATGGATGGATGGATGCAGTTTCCACTGTCTTAAGAGTTTTGTGGATGTCTGAAGAGCTTCATGAAAGGACCCCTCCATTCTTTTTCACAAAGCTACTAACAAAATATCCTCAATATATAAGAGTGCAGAGGATAAAGCGTGGACCACTCTTATTCATGAAATGCTATCATTGGAAGGTTAAACAAATGGCTACAATTTCTGCCTCATCAGATGGAGTCAAATTGATTCGATTTCACAATGAGGAGATAAAATGAAGATTTCAAACGGTCTTCTTTAAAAACTAATTATAATTTTTCTACTACTGAGTGATGCTCTCCGGTGTTTTACAGGGTTTGTATACACAATCTGAGGGTCTCAAAGAGAAGGCCCCTATCAGACACAGACTTTATCATGGCCTCTTTTTATGCTCTAATCCCAGAGCACTTTTAATAATGTTTCTGGGTTAATCCAAAACTCTTGCAAATGGAGACAAGACACAAAATTTATCCAGAACCAATTTGACATGAAACAAGGTCAAATGCTGGTCCTGATTAAGTGACATGTTTGCATGTAGAACTGAACAACCCATCAGTGGTGTCTACCTACTTCCCTTTCCAAATTATCCTGGGCATACCGGTGAAGAGAGAAATATCAATGACAAACATAGAGAGATTGTCTGGAAAATCTTTCCTTACATGACACAAACATCTCAATGATGCTTTTATTGTGTGATCAATCTGATCTGTGTCATCAAAATCACTTGCCATTTGTAAACCTCCTATAATGGGCACCCATTCTTTATTCCAGGACTTCCTTCTTTTTTAAAAAAAATGGCTAAAGAAGGGAAAGACAGTTATAAAGTGCCTTTTGAGAGGTTGGAGCAGAAATTTCATTGACATGTTAAGAGTGCTTCAATTCTCTGAATAATAGACTTCCACCTCGGACTGCTTCTAGTACGTAAGCCAGCGTTTCCCCAACTTGGCAAATTCAAAGTGAGTAGATTTCAACTCCCAGAATTCTCCGCAATGGTTATTCTGAGTGTGGAATTCTGGGATTTGAAGCTCATATGCCTAGAAATGGCCAAGGTGGAAGAACACTGCTCTAATGACTCACAAAGCAATTCGAAGATGGCCTGTAACATTTCTGCAGATTTTCTGAACTAATGCTGAGCGCATACTGAGAACATCATGAGTCAATCATATTCTCCCTGGTTGTGAGATGGCACCGAATCTTGAAAACATCCAGTTTAGAAGCCCTTTATCCAACAGTGGGGGTGAAGGCTCAGAGATGCCTTCTCCCATAATACTTGAAGTGACTGGAGGCCTTCCAGATTGCTGCTCTGAGGCAAATCAAGTGCCCTGTTCACTTGGGTGAAGCAAATCCAATCATCTCCATGGCCTAAACCAGGGGTAGGCAATGTTGGCTCTTCTATGACTCATGGACTTCAACTCCCAGAATTCTTGAGCTAGCATGATTGGCTCAGAAAGTCTGGGAGTTGAAGTCCACGAGTCATAGAAGAGCCAACTTTGCTTACCCCTGGCCTAAACGGTTTCACTGAAACACACCTGAGTTACTTCACATAGGCACATCAACCAAACTGTCCATATCTCAGAATAAAGAAGAAAGCATCCCACTGAGGGGAAAAAAATGAGGTGTGTAACTGCAGGAGAATTATTGAATTTTGGGTTAGGAAAAAAAAGTCATTCTAATATTCACACTCAGCTTGCTAACAGTGAGACTCAATGAACAGTCCAATCTGTTCCCAGCAAGAACAAAATGTTCACCAAATCTGGCTGATTAAAACTCGATCCTGTTAATGCACAGCACACATTTCTCGAAACAAATGTTTCTTTTTCATTCTTGTCCCACAGATCAAGGTTTTTGTGTGTAAAAGAAGCAGATCAGCATGAAAACTCTTTAATTTCAGTAGTGCCATGTTTTAATGAACATAATACTTCATAATTCTTAATCGTGTCTGAGACAACCAATGGTGAAGGTTTTTAGAATAAATAATTTTTAAAAACCTGGCCAAACATAGAAAAAAAAAGGATGTATTTTGTGAAAGATGGAAACTAAGAAGATTGAGGCTCTTCCTCAATCTTGCACTTTTCCTGAAATATAAAGCATAGATGTTCATGAAAAAGCAGTGCAAAACCAACAGTTGTGGTTAGCGGATTACCTTGATTTATTAAAAGAAAATTGCAGAAAAGAAAGTGGAAGTAATGTTTAAAAATGTACCTAAATGGAACTAATAATGGATTTTTTATTACTCTATCTGCATGTACTTATCAAAACTTAGCCTTATTTTATCTATACAGTAGTCTTCTTATCATGTTAACACTATAGTGTGCTGTCAATTAGGAGGAAATTGCTTATAATGAGATTTCCTTTCACATTTTTTTTATTCGGTTCTTTTCCCATTCATCCAGAATCTGGATTGATATTTCTATCATAAAAGCTGCCCAGAGTCACCTTATCAGCCATAGAAGTAGAGTTTGGCATTTGCATAGAGCCGAGGTGGTGCAGCGGTTAGACCACTTTAGCTGACTGTGATCCGCAGGTCAGCAGTTCAGATGTCACCGGCTCAAGGTTGACTCAGCCTTCCATCCTTCCGAGGTAGGTAAAATGAGGACCCAGATTGTTGGGGGCAATGTAAATATACATTGCTTACTGGTGTAAACCGCTTAGAGAGTGCTTGCACTGTGAGGCGGTATATAAATCTCACAAAAATAAATAAAAATAAAAAATAAAATAGATCGGTTCCTGAGTTCATAGAGACCTGGATCTCTAAATCCACTGAATCAGTGGATTCGATCACATCCCCCCTTTCTTTGCTTCTCCTTTGAGCAGGTAGTCAGGTAAAGAGCCATCTCTATCTCAATCCCTCATGCCTGTCAGCTGTTTTGGGGGGGAGGGGTAATTTTAAAAAGGGGGTTGACCCTTTTTCAAAAGTCCAGGAAGCCTTTGTATGAAAAGTGCTACAAAAACAGCTGGGACTGGACAGCAGTTGCGAAGAGCTCTCCAAACAGCCTTAAGCCCACAGGCAATTCCCCTCAAGAGAGCTAAACCTGTAATCTGAAAAACAGTTTAAACACTGAGGGGAGCATGTGGAGAAACCGGATCTCTTTCCCTTCATCACATCCTTTCCTCTTTCTTCTTTCTTGCCAGCTGTTTTCAGGTTGATGATTGCTGGGGTGGGCTTTTCTGTTTTAATAATCAGCCCCCCACATCCCCGCCCCAGCTGATCAGGCCCTGAGTGTGTGATTTATCCACAGAATAGTGGTGGATGTTTGGCAAAGTTGCCTCATTTTCCTTCCCAGTAAGCATCACCCACCAACCCACCTGTCTTTTCTGGGCTTGCAGCTAATTTGTGGGGTGGAGAAACCTGCCTTGTTCAAGCAAGGATGTCTCTATAAAGCAAGCTACAAGCTCTTTCAATAGTAGATTTTGACGTCTATCACAACTTGCCACAGTCTTGCCCTGTGTGTTAGGGAGAACACATGCTGTCCCTTGTCCTTTCCCTTCAAAATGGGGTGGGAAATGAAGCCCATGGAATCTACCAATTTCTTTCCTGAACTTGTTTTGCATGAATATGGTAAGTGCCACTTGCTACTCTTATTCATGAGCCAGAACAGAGCGTAGTAGCATCAAATTTTATGCTGGCATATTTTCCCGCTAGCTCCAGGACTGGTGGATTGCAGTTTAATGCGGCTGTGAGGAAGAGCCAAATGAAAGACTTTAAAATATAGCTGGGAGGAAACCCACAGAGACCACCAACTGTCTATAAATGGATCATTTTGCAATCCAAACACGTTTTTTTTCAGCTTCAACTAGCGATCCATCTATTCTATCTGTAGAGTGATGAACTGACACAGTGACTCCCAGGATCAACTAAAAGAGCTATTTTGAAAGGTGATGAATTTGAATCCTTTTCCCCACTGATGATGTTGGGGCTGCTATATTAATGATGCCCAGATGCTGATGCAATTCTATCACCATAAACGGGGATGGCTTAATCTCCTTTCACACCAAACATTCATTTCTTTGGCACCCTGTCAGTTTCAGATCCTGTAGTTTCTTACTTCTATATTCAGCCCTTTTTTATCCATTTATTGAATGGGAATCTGTTCCCCCACCCCACCCCCATTGCAAAGTTTTGCATAATTTATTCTACCAGACATAGCTGTGGGGAAAAAAGCAGGGAATTATGCTGGGAAATAAAAAATGTATGTGCATGACAACATGGACAAGCAAATGGATATTTTTGTGCTTGGAGATTTTTATTTGGTAAACAGTACTGTAATGTGCAGTACTTTTAGGCTGGAGTCCTGCAGTCTGAGAGTAGGATCCTGAGGAACCTTATTTGTGAATAGACATGTAGGATGGTGCAGTTAAAGATGCTATCATGGTCCATGTTCATTGAGGCAATCTCATCTCTCCAGGTTTTGAAATGTCTTTAATTACTTAACTTTCCTCCAACTTTGTTCCATCTATCCTTCAACATCTCATTGTCAATTGCCACTCCTGCTACCTGAAGTAGGGCTGTTGGTGGATGGTCTCCTAAAGCTGCAATGATATAATAATAATAATAATAATAATAATAATAATAATAATAATAATAATAATAATAATAATAATAATAATAATAATAATAATAATAATAATAATAATAACAACAACAACAACAATAATAATAACAACAACAACAACAACAACAACAACAACAACAACAACAACAGAGTTGGAAGAGACCTTGGAGGTCTTCTAGTCCAACCCCCTGCTTAGGCAGGAAACCCTACACCACTTCAGACAAATGGATATCCAACATCTTCTTAAAAACTTCCAGTGTTGGAGCATTCACAACTTCTGGAGGCAAGCTGTTCCACTGATTAATTGTTCTAACTGTCAGGAAATTTTTCCTTAGTTCTAAGTTGCTTCTCTCCTTGTTTAGTATTGACGGTATAGATTGTAGTAGATGGTGTACTGTCACATGATCTATCTATATTTGTAAAATTTACCCCCCTCTTTATGTGTATTTTAAATTGGTCTCTGACCGCAATAAAAAGCTATCTATCTCCTTGTTTAGTTTCCACCCATTTATTTACGTATTTATTTATTTGAGGTTCTTCTATGCCGCCCTACTCCCTCAGGACTCAGGGCGGCGTACAACATTTTAGAGAACAACAAACAAATCATTAAAAACACTTTAAAACAATTTTAAAAAAAACATATAACATCACACATACATGGGGGAGACGTCAGATGCAAGGTCGTCTCAAAATCACCCCGCCTGCAGGAAGAGCCATGTCCTAATGGCTTTTCGGAAGGCCAGCAGGATGGGGATGATTCTGATCTCTGGGGGGAAGTTGGTTCCAGAGAACAGGGGCCCCTACAGAGAAGGCCCTCCCCCTAGGCCCCGCCAGTCGCCATTGCTTCTTGTTCAACCCTCAGGTGCTTTGGAGAATAGTTTGACTCCCTCTTCTTTGTGGCAATGCAATGTAGTATGTGGCAATGATATCCTTGATATATTACATTGATATATTACATATTGCACTATCTTTTCCCACATAAATTCTGCCACAGAATTAAATAAGGGGCAGGAGCTTCAATGGTGTCTCCCCAAGTTGCAGTTCATTCAAGAGCTTACAGCTCCTCAGCTTGCCCAAGTGGACTAGAAATCTGTTTCATAGTTTTACTTGAAGAAATCAGGAACCTTAGATTGCACTCTGTATAGTCGCTATAATTTCCAGAGCATCCAGTGGTTTTTAAGTAGTAGAGGAAAGATAGCGTTTTCATGATTTTCTCAAAGTTGCATTCAAGGCCATCAGCAAGAAGAGATCAATATTTTCCGTGAACATGACAGACTTTTTACATGACCCCAAGGAAGGATACAGTTGAAGATGCCTCTCCTCATTTTCATTTTTTTGGGGGATTGAAAAAGGCCAATCATTCAGCATGGTGAGGATTTGCAACGGACTCACCATAAATATATACAGAGCAATTGTAGGTTTGAGATGTAACAAGCTCAAGATTTGGTAAAAACCATTACATGAATGTTTACATTTTTATCTCACATCCTGGCAGGACACAGAGCTCATCTTATGGCCCTTCTCCTTATTTCCATATATCCTTTAATTTCATCACAATTCTGTATCTTTGACAGAAGTTGAGAATAAGTGTCTGAAATACATACATTTTTTTTACAACTGCGCTTCTTTGAAATATTTTTTAAAAAATAAGAAAATATCTCCTTTTCAAATTCATTTTATTCACTTAGCAACACATTTGTGCATAGTATCTACTGCTAGAAATTTACAAGCAGTAGCTACCACCCTTCAAGTAGTCAGATTTATTAAATCCATCCAAAGTATTTTACACTGATTTAAAATGAAATATTAACATTCAGTTACAAAAGAAAAATGTTACATACCATGCTATACATACCATGCTGTACTTACTTACTTACTTACTTACTTACTTACTTACTTACTTACTTACTTACTTACTTATTTATTTATTTATTTATTTATTTGTTTGTTTATTTATTTATTTATTTATTTATTTATTTATTATTTATTTTGTCAAGTACGTATTGGTAATATACACAGATATAACATTGTTTATATACATAAGATGGGTACTGATAAGAGGGAACATTAGGACAGGGACGGTAGGCACGCTGGTGCACTTATGCACGTCCCTTACTGACCTCTTAGGAATCGGGTGAGGTCAACAGTGGACAGTCTAAGGGTAAAGTTTTGGGGGTTTGGTGACGAAACCACAGAGTCAGGTAGTGAGTTCCAGGCATTAACCACTCTGTTGCTAAAGTCGTATTTTCTACAGTCAAGTTTGGAGTGGTTCACTTTGAGTTTGTATCTGTTGTGTGCTCGTGTATTGTTGTGGTTGAAGCCGAAGTAGTCGTTGACAGGAAGGACATTGTAGCAGATAATTGGGAATTGGTTAAAGATCTCTGACAGAATAAAAGATGACGGGGCTCTGACGATAGTTGGAGATGGGAGGAGGCATTTTTCTCTCCTGTTCTCCATTATACCAGCTGAGTGCAGATGGTTAGGAGGAGGAAGATGGAGTGATCGGATGGGAGATGGAAATTAGCTTGATAGGAGAAGTGCTAAATGTTGGGCAGAAGCAGCCAGGTGCCAATCCCCTTTTGCTCCTTACCTTGTTGTGAGGTGGGAGGATAAGGGTAGGAGATCATGAGTGCTGTGGGTGGAGAAAAGGAAGTTCCTTTTGGTAGCTGGGCAGCCCTGCAGATTTAGTAAACAAATAAATAAAATGTGTCAGTTATGTCACAAGACTGAAAAATAGTTTAACCCAAGCTACTTCTGTTAAGATTACTGGGAAGAACATTCTGTTTAAATGGTTCAAATCTTGTTCTTCTTCTAAGAGCACCTGAAGAGGGGAACTAATTGCATTCTGAGTAAATGCAGCACTGATTTAGGGCAGTTTCGGGTTTTAGAACTGCATTTGCTTGTATCAAGAAAGTCCAATGGAAGCGTACAAAATCCAACAAGCTGTTGGTGAAAGCCTTTGCTGTCAAATCTATGATTATCTGAACTAGTTTTATCATGAGTATTCAGGAGAATGCCGACATTCTTAATGGAATGCTGGCAACAATTTAAATTAAAGCAGTATGGGCGGACGTCAGTCAACTGGTAGTATAATAATCACAACAACAACAGCACCACAGTGTGTTATATAATGCTTTTCATCTTCAAAGAACTTTTAAAATGTTATTTTTCTCTTTAAGCCTGGGAAAGGCTTGCTGCATCTCATCTTTAAATAAGTTCAAGTAGGTATTTCATAAACGACAGTAAAGGGATGGATTTGAAAGTAGGAACTTTTTCTTACTTCAATCACCAAACAGGTTTTTACCGCGAAACGTGTGAGAAAAATCACAAAAGAACAAAAGCTTCTGAAGTCTTCCTGCCTTCTCTCTTTGTGAGCTATTCAGTTCAATCTGTTACACTGATAAACTAGATAGAGCTTTTCGCTCAGTCACTTTGCTGTAGAGGCATTGTAGAAGGGTCCAAAATGATGTCCTCTCCCATCTCTAACTTCCATTTTCTTGCCCATTTCTTTTATCCTTTTCTTAGCAGGAAAATATCAGTCAAGAAGAGAAAGATAGTATAGGACAGTGATGGCAAACCTATGGCACGTGTGCCACAGGTGGCACGCGCAGCCATATCTGCCGGCACGCGAGCCGTTGCCTAGCTCAGCTCCAGCACGCATGTGCACGGCGGCCAGCTGATTTTTGGCTCACACAGGGACTCTGGGAGGGCATTTTTGGCTTCTGGAGCGCCTCCGGGAGGATGGGAGAGGGCATTTTTGCCCTCCCCAGTCTCCAGGGAAGCCTCTGGAGCCTGGGGAGGGCAAAAAATATGCCTACCGGGCCCACCAGAAGTTGGGAAATGGGCCATTTCCGGCCTCCAGAGGGCCTCCGGGGGGCCGGAGAGGCTGTTTTCACCCTCCCCAGGCAGTGAATTATGGGTGTGGGCACTCGTGCATGTGCGATAGCATGCGCACATGCACTTTCGGCACCCGAGGGAAAAAAGGTTCGCCATCACTGGTATAGGATCAAATGTTCTTTTGATGGATATGGCTGAGAGCCATCTCATTCTTTTTTATTTATTTATTTATTTATCCTGCCGTAGTCAGGGTGACTCTTAACCCTATTCAGGATGCAAAGTGGCACTGAATGCAATTCATCTTCAAGTCAAATGCCAAATTTATCAGCTCTGTCTGTGGGACCGTAAGTCAGTTCTGTAATTTCTATAAGGTCATTTCATTCCCTCTTACCTACCCAGGATTTGCTTTTGGATATTTATGGACCACATTATAAAAGCAACATGTTATTTATTGCGATTTGGTAATTTTTCAAAGAAGATAACGGACCCCCAAATAGCAGACAGAGCAAACTGTTTCCTGTTTCCCAAGTTAAAATTATCTGAAAATGATGACTTTCCAGTCAACTCAGACAGGTGCTCTGCATGTGCAGGATTTTTTTCAGTGAGAACAATGCACAACAGCACATCTATAGTTAGATGCTTTGCTCATATACTGCATAAGAATGGACCCTTTCTGAAAGGCCAAGTTCACCTTAATAAAAATAGCCATGTTTGTTGGCCAGTACAGGAAAGCAAGCTTGTGAGTCATGACAATACAAGGGATACATGGAAGAGTGATTATGTAACCCTATAATTTATGAGTTGATAGAAGATGCATTGTGTTCAGATACCTTTGTGATATTCAGAGGTTGCACAGATATATATTTGGGAATAATTCTACAGAGTTCCTCTGCTAACGAATATTTAGACCAGCTGTTCCCAACCTTCCTAATGCCGCGACCCACGCCCCACCGCCGCGACCCCACCGCGACCCACCCCACCGCCGCCATTTGGGTTATTTTACCCACTGCGCATGCGCAAAGCATTCTGCGCATGCACAGTGGGTAAAATAACCCAAATGGTGGCGTCCAGGTGAAGTCTCCAGATCTGGGCGAGGTCTCTGCTCGCTTTGCATGTTGCCTCTGGGAGCTTTTCGAGCCCCGTCGCGAAAGGCGTGCACGATTTCGGTGGGGCTGGGACAGTCGGCTGCCTGGAGAGAGCCATCCCCTTCACAGAGTCTCTCCCATCTACCTGTAGTGTTCGGGACGAAGACAATGGCTCTCTCCGGGCAGCCAACTTTCCCAGCCTCGCCGAAGTTGCGCACGCCTTTCACGACGGGGCTCGAAAGGAGCCATCCTGGATAGCATAACAGTAGCAGAATAAAAACTAGATGTGACTTCCTTTCATTTACATCCAAAACATAACTAACATTAAATGGTATTAATATAATTTTTCCAATGTGATGTGATATGATGTGATATAATGTAGTCTCTCTGTCCATCCATCCATCAACGCCAGGTCAATTACCAACAAAGCCCCCCTGATACGTGATTTAATCACAGAGGAGGGGGCAGACCTGGTGTGTGTTACCGAGACCTGGCTAGGGCAAGAGGGGGGAGTAGCCCTCTCTGAGATATGCCCAGCCGGTTTCTCGGTGCAGCATCATTCTCGACCCCAAGGAAGGGGGGAGGAGTGGCAATTATAACGCGCGAAAATCTGCATCCTCGTAGGATCCCTGCCCCGGAGATTGTTGGGTGTGAGACGCTCCTTTTGAAGTTGGACTTAGGGGTACAGGTGGGCCTTTTCTTAACGTACCTGCCTCCCAGCTGCGTTAGTAAGGCCCTGCCTGAGCTACTTGAGGCAGTAGCCGGCTTGGCAGTTGAGTTCCCTAGGCTTATGGTCCTGGGGGACTTCAACTTGCCATCGGCTGGCGAAACCTCTGGGGTGGCTCAGGAGTTCATGGATTCCATGACAACCATGGACCTGACCCAAGTAATCCAGGGTCCGACTCACGAGGGCGGTCACACGCTCGACCTAGTGTTTCTTTCGGGGCAGTGGAGAGATGATCTGAAGATCAGGGACATAGTCATCACCCCACTGTCATGGTCAGATCATTTCCTACTGAGGTTGGATTTCGCAGCCCCACTCCTCCCCCGCAGGGAGGCGGGACCAACTAGGTAGTTTCGCCCCAGGCGCCTAATGGAACCGGAAGGATTCCAGAGGGAGCTTGGGGAAATACCTGAAACCCTGGTACACAACTCGGCTGACTCCCTGGTGGCTGCTTGGAACACCGCAGCATCAGGGGCGTTAGACCGAATTGCGCCTAAGCGACCTCTCTGTGGCAGTGGATCCCGGAAAGCTCACTGGTTTACCGAGGAGCTCCGGGAGATGAAACGCCAGAAGAGACGTCTAGAGCGCCGCTGGAGAGCCAGTAAAACCGAGCCTGACCGAACACTATTAAGAATTTACATCAGATCTTATTTAGTGGCGATAAGGGCGGCAAAACGATCTTATTTTTCCGCTCTTATTGCGTCCGCAGATTCTCGCCCAGCCGCCTTGTTTAGGGTGACTCGCTCCCTCCTTGCTAAAGGGGGGAGCGAGGAACACTTACAAGGCAGAGCTGAGGAATTCGCTGAGTTTCTGATGGATAAAGTCGCTCAGATTCGGTCGAACCTGGACTCTAGCTGGGCAGAGTCCATAGAGTTGACAGGGGCTAGTCTTAGTCCACCATTATGGGAAGAGTTTGGGCCTGTTTCTCCTGAAGATGTGGACAGAGCTGTGGGGGTGATGGGTACCTCCACCTGTTTATTGGACCCGTGTCCCTCCTGGTTGGTCTCGGCCAGCAGAGAGGTGGCATGCGGCTGGATCCAGGCAGTGGTCACCGCTTCTTTGAGGGAGGGATCCGTACCGCAGTCGTTAAAAGCTGCGGTGGTGAGACCCCTCCTGAAGAAGCCTTCCCTGGATCCAGCTGATTTGAAGAACTATCGTCCAGTCTCCAACTTGCCCTTTCTGGGGAAAGTTGTGGAGAAGGTGGTGGTTACTCAGCTTCTGCAGCTTCTGGATGAAACAGATCATATAGATCCTTATCAGTCGGGTTTCAGGCGTGGCTACAGTACAGAAACTGCCTTGGTCGCTCTGATGGATGATCTCTGGCGGGCCCGGGATGGGGGTAATTCCTCCATCCTGGTGCTACTTGACCTCTCAGCGGCGTTCGATACCATCGACCATGGTATCCTTCTGCATCATCTCGGTGAGTTGGGGGTGGGAGGCACTGTTTTACGGTGGTTCTCCTCTTATCTCACCGACAGGATGCAGTTGGTGTTAACAGGCGGGCAGAGATCGTCCCCTAGGCCCCTATTATGTGGGGTGCCTCAGGGGTCGGTTCTCTCGCCCATCCTGTTTAACATTTACATGAAACCGCTGGGTGAGATCATCCGCAGGCATGGGGTGCATTTCCACCAGTACGCTGACGACACCCAGCTGTACATCACCACCTCGTCTGATTTCAGAGAGGCAGTTGATGTAATGTGCCGGTGCCTGGACGATGTTAGGATCTGGATGGGGAGGAACAGACTCAGACTTAATCCCGACAAGACTGAGTGGCTTTGGATATTGCCTCCTAAGGACCATGAAAATTGTCCCTCCTTGACGTTCGAGGGAGCTAAACTGACCCCCTAGGATCAGGCTCACAACTTGGGGGTCCTCCTAGATCCACAGCTAAAATTGGATCACCATCTCTCCGCTGTGGCTAGGGGGGCCTTTGCACAGGTTCGCCTGGTGCACCAGTTGCGGCCATACTTGGAGAAGGAGGCTCTACTCACGGTCACTCATGCCCTTGTCACCTCGCGCCTGGACTACTGCAATGCGCTCTACATGGGGCTACCCTTGAAGAGTATCCGGAGACTTCAGCTGGTGCAAAATGCGGCTGCGCGTGCTGTGGTGGGTGTGCCAAGGTACACCCACGTGACACCTGTACTCCGCCAGCTGCACTGGTTGCCCATCGGTCTCCGGGTCCAATTCAAGGTGTTGATCACCATCTTTAAAGCCCTTCATGGCTTAGGACCAGGTTATCTCCGGGACTGCATTCTGCCTCATACTTCCCTTCG
Source organism: Diadophis punctatus similis (assembly GCA_023053685.1). Classification (NCBI taxonomy): domain Eukaryota; kingdom Metazoa; phylum Chordata; class Lepidosauria; order Squamata; family Dipsadidae; genus Diadophis; species Diadophis punctatus. The sequence continues at coordinate 4,891,864 of JALIGW010000034.1, read as the reverse complement.
ACCGGTTAGGGCCCACAGAGTTGGCCTCCTCCAGGTCCCATCGGCTAAGCAATGTCGCCTGGCGGGCCCTAGGGGGAGAGCCTTCTCTGTGGCAGGCCCCGTGCTCTGGAACCAACTTCCCCCAGAGACCCGAACTATCCCCACCCTACTGGCCTTCCGGAAAGCTGTTAAGACCTGGCTTTTCCTGCAGGCAGGGGGTAGAGCGTAATCCATTTGAGCTCACCCCCAAGTATGTATGAAGTTGAATGGATGTTAGATGCTCTTAAGATTACGGTTTTAATTTTTATATCTGTTTTAATGCCTATTTATATTGGTTTCTTGTATTTTTTCTGTTGTACACCGCCCGGAGTCCTCCGGGAGTTGGGCGGCATATAAGAAACACCAATAAATAAATAAATAAAATCATCTATCCCTGATTGAAAATTAGTTTGATAGCAATTTTTGGATATCTCTAAATGCTTTATTATTTGTTTGCTTGGATTTGTAAGGCTTCCCCTCACCCAAATGACTCTAGACAAGCTATGATTATTAGAAGAAAGGAAAACAATTATAGAGAGAAGGATGTATGAATTTGGACAAATCCCAAATCCTATGCCAAAAAAATCTTCCAGGGGCTCAACAACCAACTTAATTCCAGATTAAGGGCATAACCATGTTTTCAAAGACTTTAAGAACCCTTGTCTGGGGGCAATATTTTTTCTAGAGGGCAGGTGCTGCAATGTTTAATTCTCACAGTCACCCAGTACAAGGGCTTATTTTGTACTCCTGATCTCTCTCCTCAGTTTATATAGTCCTCCCCCTCTGGGTACTTGACTATACTTCCAAACAAAACAATGAGTTGTATATTATTCATTTTTAAGAATACCTGTTCTTGAATTCTACTCTTGAGAAGAAAGCATATTTTTGTACAGGTTCGTTAATTTATAGCATACTATAATTGTTTTAATGTGGGTTTTTTTAAAATTTAAACAATTTAAAAATAAACTCAGGTGGACCACTGAATCTATTGCATACCATATTGTGAACCGGTCATAAACAGACTTTCTACAAACCACCAGGTCCTTCTGTGGTCTATTCTGAACAGTAGAAGTCAGCCTTTTCTCAAATGAAGAGAAGAATCACAAGCCATGTTGGAGCTAAACTATGGTTAGCAGCAGCCATGTCATGCAAATAAACCTAGAAAATAGTTTGCTAACTAGACATTTTGTAAAATGGACCCTAGTTTTGAAGCAACTTATTTATTTTCATTATACAAACAAGACCTTAGGTCAAAAAAGTGTCTAAAAAGAGCCTTGTGGGTTTGTGTGTGTGTGTGTGTGTGTGTGTGGACTTCTGAACTTCCTCCAGTTGTGATAGATGGAGACTGATTCATTTCAAGAAAGGATACGATGAAACATAAATTATAAGTCCTAAAGTGAGTACAATACAGCTAAAAGGAAAAAAAGGCTTTCCCCCCACAGCCCATATGAGTCTCATTAAGATGAAAATTACATGAAGTACTATACAAGTAATTAGTATAGTTGGACAAGAAATCACAGGTGTAGATGGCCACCCCTAAAGAAGTGTACTGAAATGGATGGACCAAATTTGAAATGATCATGCAGAATTCTTGCCAAATGGTTTCACCACATATGCTGCGTTGTGATTTGTTGAAGAAACTATCAGCAGCATAATATTAATACGAATAGGTCTCCATACTGTTTCATACTGTTCCCTTCTCCCAATTTCCCTTGCAACAACACCCTCGTGTTAAGCTGGCTTGACAGAGAGTATCAAAGCCCAGCATCACCAAGTGAACTTCTGTTGCAGAGAGTAGATTAGAATCTGGCTTTCCCTAGTCCTACCCCAAATCTTAACCCAGCGGTCCCCAACCATTTTGGATCTGCGGACCAGCAACAGTGATAGAGGGGAGGGAATGGTTATGTGCACAAATCTAATCCCACACATGCACAAATAAAACTTTGTGTGCTCGCCCACCGCTTACGTGGCCCAGTTCCCAATGGGCTGCGGAGAGGTACCGGTCCATGGCCCAGGAGTTGGGGGTCCCTTCCTTAACCCCTATCCCACTGTGGCTCACCAATCCTAAATAATTCTTTGCTTTGCTTTCATGAAAGATTATCTTGCTTTTGCTTTCTAAAATCACGACTGTGGCTGCTGTATTCTCAAACTTTCTATGCAGGATTGTCGCATCTACCTACCACCATTGTTTATGGTGAGGAACTGAAAGGATATTTTTCTTGGTTGATACTATATCTAGAATGATGCAAAAAAAGGCATTTGCATTGCTGCTACTCAGCAGAACTTGTAGGGTGGAGTGAATGTCTATGGAGATTCTCAGTCTTCTAGGTCATTGTTGACTCAAAAGTGCTTTTTCAAAAGGCAACTTATTAAAGTTTGTTTCAAAAATCAAAACCAGAAACACACACAGTTGACTGATTCAGCTGGATTCATAAACTTCTTTATAAACATAGTAATATATATATATATATATATATTTACAATACCATTAGCAGAGTTTTTCTTCAATGTAGCAACAGTTAAAAATAAAACACAAGCAGCTTCTAATTCAGAGTTCAGAGAAGACAAGAGAGCAGAGAGGCCTGGAGACACACCCACCCTTAAGCTTAAGTTCCAGTTTCGATTTTCTGCACAGATTCAGAAGTGGTTAGCTTAAAGTGACCAGATTTATTTTTTTTTAAGCGGGACGGGGGGGAGGCCGCCTGGGCGCCGCCATTTGTTTTGCCCTCTGCGCATGCGCAGAACGCCATGCGCAGAGGGCAAAACAGCAAATGTCAGCGTCCAGGTGGTGGTGGGGAGGTGGGAGGGCGCTTGGATGCCTGGAGCTCGCGAGGTAAGCTGCCGGCTGCCTCCTTTCCCCGTCTCCCGCCTCCCGTTCGTTGCTTGCCAGCCCGGCCAAAGGGGAGGCGAGGAAAGGCCTCCCGAAGGGGAGGTGGGCTCCCGAAGGGCTGCTGGCTCCCGAAGGGGAGGCGGGAGGCGAGGAAAGGCCTCCCGCCTCCCCTTCGGGAGCTGGCAGCCCTTTGGGAGCCCGCCTCCCCTTCAGGAGGCCTTTCCTCGCCTCCCGCCTCTCCTTCGGCCGGGCTGGCAAGCAACGAACGGGAGGCGGGAGACGGGGAAAGGAGGCAGCCGGCAGCTTACCTGCTCCAGGCATCCAAGCGCCGCGGTCTCCTGGTCGCCTGCCCGGCCCCAGGGCAACGGCAGCAGTGAGGCGACGGGGGGAAGAAAGGGGAGGGGGACGAGGAAGGGCTGTTTGCGCCGCCGGAGGGGCCGCTCGTGAGCTCAAAGCGGCGACGGCTCCTCGTCCCTCACCCCTCCCAACAGCAGCGGCGCCTCCGAGGGCGGGGCTAGGGATGGGGCGGGGGAAGGAGAGGAGGAGCAGCCTCCCTTCCCCCTCCCCCCAGCAGGCAGCCGCCTCGCTGGAATTCCGCCCGACTTGTTTCTGGTACCGCTCTTTTGCTTCCCCTTTTAAGGTGACCAGACGTCCCGCTGTTTCGGCATTCTTTTCAAAAAAGCGGGACTTTTTGAAAAGAATGCGGGACGCGGGACACACGCTTGAAAAGCGTGTCTGTCCCGCCAAAAGCGGGACGTCTGGTCACCTTAGGTTAGCTCCCATTGGCTGACTTAGTTGCTATGCCTATTCATTGGCTGATCTTGTTACCACTGGTTCTCCCAGTTCATGAATATCTTAACACAACTGAGGAAGAACAAAACATGTGGTTTTTCATCCAAGAAATGTCATCAGTTGTGATGGCAGGGGGTGGGAGAATGGAAGGATAGGTACTGACAGTTGAGCCTGGATGTTTATCTTTGTCCTCAGGGAGCAATTGGTTGTGGAATCTTCTTGGCACTGCTGCCAGAGCTGCATTATAGGCTGGTGATAGGTGGTGTCTTATCCCTCCCCCTTTGTTGAGGGAGGAGTGCTCAATGTTAACATAAAATGGCCTCTTTTACACCTATTTCAACCAATGATCCAAAGTCGACATTTATCCAAAATGTGGACTTTGCTGTCTTCAAAAGAATAACCTTTGTGACCTCTACCTTTGGAGGGTGAAGCATTTTTTCTACTGGTGAAGATCTGCCTCACTCCGACTTTCAGCTCAGTACTTAAGCTAGCTTTTTTTATCCTGGTAAAGGTTCAGTTGCTGTAGGATTTTATGTAAAATGATTAAAAAAACAACCCCTGCCTTGGCAGGTTTCTGTCTCTCCCTCATATTTATTTACTGATTTTGGAAATTACTGAGCCATTGCATAGCACGCAAACTAAAAATGTAGTTGAGACATCAGAGTATCATTCAAATTCTATGTTTTGACCATCTCCTATCAGAACTAGTAAACTAGTGAATCAATGATAATAAACACAACAATGAATCAGTTTCCAACAGCTTTTGAGGAATTGGGAAATGGAAAATGATGGTGACATGGGTAGCTTTATAGCTACATCCTACCTGAATCTTTTGACTCTCAAAGTTGAACAAATATTTATTTCACCTCCACACACCCCATTTTACTTGTGAAGCAAAATGCACATCCCATTAAAAAAAATTGCAATGACACTTTTTTTCCCTCATTGTCAATAAAAATGCTAAATTTTCATGGAACAGATGGGAAAACATTTGGACAAATTATATTAAAATTGGTGGCTTCTACAAAAAGAAAGGACGTCTAAAGCAAGGGTCCCCAACCTTTTGGACCTCAGGGACCACTACATATCCGGCCCAGGGGCTGTAGTTTGGGGACCCTTGATTTAGTGCAATATAAAAAATGCAAATCATTTTTCTGCGGACCACCAAAATTTTCTCGCGGACCACCAGTGGTCCACGGACTACCAGTTGGTGACCACTGGTGTAAAGCATAGCTAGTGACTTCCTGGAAATAATCACTTTAAATCCCTGTTGTACTTGTTTTAATAATGAATACAGTTGTTAGAAAATGCTTCCGTTTCTAGAGGCAGATCATCAGAATCTGACTCCGAGATCTCCAATATACCTTTCTGATATTTGATACGGCAGTGATGTTCCCAGTCTGTTTCTCGGTGTTATTGGCTTCCCTGCCTTTTGTAATAATAGGATAGGGAGGCAGGGCATGAATTTGAATAGAGGACAGACAGTGTATGCTCATAACAGAAGTTTAATCAAATTTAAGCAGGCAAATTCAGACATTTGGAATACAGTTTCTAAGGAAAGAGTTACGAGATTTGTTAAAAACAACAGATGAATTGACTTTAACAGAGACAGGGAAAATATCTCAAATATTTAATATTTAAAATATAGTAGAAATATTTGAAATATGTTAAGTGGTGGTTAGTGGTTGAGAAATAAAATAAATGGGAAGGAGAGAATGTTCTATCAAAAGTTCCTCTTCCCAACGCTTTTTATTTACATTCTATTTTTCGCATTGTCTTTTGTTTGGTTTTTGGAACTTTTTAAACTTAAAGGTAGATAAATAAAATAATTTTGCCCAAAAATGAGTTGAGGAGTCTAAAGTAGACCCTCGCTATCCTCAAATTTAACAGCACATGAATTTGTTAAATACAGGGTGCTGTTCTAGTTATAGTAGATCAGGGTTGCAAACATCTACATAACCATGTGATGGCAGCAAAGAGACATAGGTAAATGTAACTCTTTGTCACCATCTCATGGCCATCAGAATTTTTGTTGCCACTGCATAACCCTACTAAAATATACAGAAAATAGCCCTAAATGTAACGGTTGGTGTTCATCATTTTAATTCCTTCATTTCAATATATCCAAGTGGAATTCTATCCAAAATAATCCTATTGGTGGAAATACATAATTTTTATTAATTTGAGGCTACAAATGGTGAGGGAGGCAGAAGAGAGGGAAGTTATTGTTTTCGAAATTTCGTTTTTCTCAATGAAATATATTCAAAGGATCCAAGGCATTTACTACTGAGTAGGCCCCTATCAACAAAGAGGGATTTATTTTCAGAGAGATCTATTCATATTCCTCTGTAAATCTTGGAAAGCTAAAGAGAACCTTCTCGTCAGTAAAATGAAGACCCAGATTGTTGGGGGCCAATATGCTGACTCTATAAACTGCTTAGAGAGGGCTGTAAAGCACTGTGAAGCGGTATATAAGTCTTAAGTGCTATTGCCATCCAATCTGCAGCCCTCTGGTTATATTGAGTTTCATCTCAAGAATTTCTAGCTAGCCTTGAATCCCAACCCACAAGAAGTTACGGGAGGATGTCCCCCAGCTATACACTCACTTTTAGCTGAGTATTTACTTACAGGATTCTCTGATATTTTTAATTTTCTTATATGCAAGATTCATTGCCAGCCCTACCGCAATTTCCATGCATAATGCTTTTTTTTTAAAAAAAAAAAGCAGTCATACAAATCAATCACTGGATGAGTCAAATTCTGAAAGAAAGTCTACAGGCATGCCAGTGATTTCAGGCCTCAAGAATGCTCAGCTGACAGCATGATTTGATTCAGGGGTTGCGTGACTAAGGTAGGGGGCTTTTGCTTTGACCTCTGAACATGTTGTTAACATTATCACTACTGATTTGCACAAGGCACTGGCAGGATAGAAAGGGCTGAAAGCTGAGCAGGGCAGCTGTTCAAAAACTGCTTCAGGTCTAGGTCTGGTTGAAGGTAAATTTGATTTCCCTTCTTAAAGTTGAAGCCCAAATTAAATCAGGAAGGAAGGAAGGAAGGAAGGAAGGAAGGAAGGAAGGAAGGAAGGAAGGAAGGAAGGAAGGAAGGAAGGAAGGAAGGAAGGAAGGAAGGATGGATGGAAGGAAGGAAGGAAGGAAGGAAGGGTTAAATGTAAAGGAAGAAAATCATACAGCCAGGGACAAATTACTATCTAATTTGTGATTAAGCTCCAATAGAATGAATGAATATGGAAGACAGCAATCAAGTGTTTATATAGAAAGAAACACCCCGAGGCCAGCTTTCTCCAGCTTGTCACTTCTTAACTGCTTTCAGCTACAACTCCCATCATTTTTCAAGTAGCGTGAGACATTTTCAGATTTGGGAACATTGCATGACAACCAAATTAGCAAACTGAAATTAAGTATGTCTTCCGTGCTGCTAGAGAATGTACATCCATGGGGGGCGGGGGGGGGAATAGGCTGGCTATGTATGATATTACAGATGCTAATATTATTGCGCTGCCTTTACAGATACGTCATTCATACCTGCAGCAAAGCGGTACCTAGTCACAAAGAAGATAAATAAATGCTTTACAAGCAGACTCTTGGAAGACTTCGTAGTGCAAAGCTCAAAACTGTCAGGGATGCCCAAGTTAGGTCCGATCAGCCAACAAAACTTCCCCTGTTGCTTTTCCACAACTACAGTCTCCTTCCAATTCCAGTAGAGACTTTTTTAAAATTTGTATTTGTCTATTTGTCAAGCATATATGATTATAAGCAAAGTACAAACAGTAAAACATGATTGAATATATATGTAATGGTACAAGCATGAATAAGAGTAAACGAGGTATGAATATATGGGTACATTAGGACAGGAACGGTTTGTCAGTGTTTGTACACTCTTTGCTTACACTAGCCTAGTGCGTCAAGACTGCACAAGCAGAAAACCATCTTAAGATGACTTTGTATATATTTAGTTTGATTTTCAAGGTTGCCCGCTGAGAATCCAGAGACAGGAGATAACACCATTTCCTAGAGAAGAACGGAGGGGCCAGTTCCCTCCCCTTGGCAGTCAGTAGTCTTCAGAGACATCAGGAATGAGAATTTTTCTTTCTTTCATATTACTTTTGCCTTCTCTGCTCCTTCTGCACCCATTACTTCCACGGAGCTCCTAAGAACCAGTGGGGCTTCAATAGGCAGTTTTGGAGGGTTGTTTTCATTAATAAAGAAAATCAGGCAATCCATAATGCTTGCCCGGATACGTTCTTCAATATCTGACTTTCCTTTCTTTTCTGCTGGTCTTCTTACCCTTTGCCAGGCATTTCTCTCACTTTTTGTCAATCTCCTTTCTCTTTCAAGCCTTCCTGTCATTCCCCTCCTATACAGGGTAATTTCTGCTGCCGAAACAGAAAAGTTTCAAATCAAACCTCCATTCCCTGGGTTGTTATTTACTGCTTTGCCTGTTTGTCCGTCTTTCATGGTTGCCAGCCAAATGGCCTGTGAAATTTATATTGATTTGATTTATACCCTGAATTTCTACACTGGCATGTTGTGCTCAAGCAGGAGCTTCAGGTACTCCTGTATCCTTTCATTTCTTTCCATTCACATGACTCTCTGTTGACCTGTACTGTGAATCTGTCAGCTGCCAAGTTAAGAATTCCCCTTCCCCTTCTAGGTTTCCATCTGAACGGGGCTCTTTGTGAATCGGTGCTTTGACTAGATCAACCACGCTAACCCTAACCTAGGAACATCCCTTTCATTGAACTGCTTGAGCCCATCATGGAGCCTTGATTGATTATATTTCTCACCCAGTCACATGTTTTATTATAACTGACATGACAATGCCGCAAATATTCAAGCTACACCCCTTCCGATTCTTTGAGCAATCTGTGCACACAAGATTTAAGAATCAGAGCAGATTTCATTCTTTGGCAGCCAACATTTAAAAAGTAAACAACAGAATATCAAAAATAGAAAACATAGAGGAAAAGGAATATTAAAATCTGAGGGAGATGGATTATATATATATATATATATATATATATATATATATATATATATATATATATATATATATATATATATATATATATATATATATATATATATATATATATATATATATATATATATTGTGTGTGTTAGATAGATAGAGATAGATAGAGATAGATAGATGATAGATAGATAGATAGATAGATAGATAGATAGATAGATAGATAGATAGATAGATAGATAGATAGATAGATAGATGATATAGATATAGATGATATAGATTTTAACAAATTAACAGAGTTGGAAGGGACCTTGCAGGTACTTCAGATTAACAGAGTTGGGAGGGACCTTGCAGGTCATCTAGTCCAACCCCCTGCCCAAGCAGGAGACCCTACATCTGCCTCTACCTAGGATCAAACTCACAACCTCCTGATTATGAGGCAAGAGCTCTACCTCAAGGCGATAGATAGATAGATAGATAGATAGATAGATAGATAGATAGATAGATAGATAGATAGATAGATAGATAGATAGATAGATAGATAGATAGATATAGATATAGATATAGATATAGATATAGATATAGATATAGATATAGATATATTATAATATAGAATTATAATTTCTTTACAAATTATTATAAACAATATGTAGAGGCCAACCCAATTCCTGAAGGAGCATTGCATAACCTAGAAGCAACATGCACAATATCTCCTCTGATGTGGTCAAAGAGCAAAATGTTTGGCATGTGGGGCATCTTCAAAGGAATTTTTCCTACATTACCTAATAGGCAGGTAGATTGGTAGCAGAAGAGTTGGGTCCTTAGAGTGTAAGGGAGGTCCTAAATTGTTTAGATCTATAAAGATCCAGATCGACTCCTTGAATTGGTAAGAAACGGATTATCAGAATAGATCTTAAAGATTATATTTTCCCTGTACCTTGGCCAATGGGGCTTTCCTTGAAAGGATATGGAAATTGCTCTTAGAGAAACAGTTAGCAATCAGGCTACCCAACCCATGCATGATCTCTATGTACCCTTCCCAACTCATGCTGCCTAGCGGTACACCCTCCCCAATCTGTGCAACGTCTCTTGCCCACCTCCACATACCCTTCAGAACCTGCACCTCTACACAACTGCACATCCTCTTCCCCACTTGGCAGTAGTCACTTATCTACCCACTGGGGAAGGAGGGAGGGAAGGGAAAGGAGGGAGGGAGGCCTTGTTTGCATAAGCAAACAAAAGAGACCACATGCCAATATTTTTCAGAGGGAGAGCTGCCTTTGAGTAGCATGCTAAAGAAAAGAAATTTGAGCAGCATGCCAACGAAAAGGAATAGCCTTGATTAAATTAATTTAAATCTGAATTCAACTGCTGTTTCAATCATGTTAATCTGATTATTTTCCCATATATTTGATAATTTCATCCTCTTGTCCTTATAAATCAGTTTTGCACTCAAGGTTTCGGCAAAAGGAATTTTGGGCATTAAAACCTGAGATTGTGCTCACTTATTTGTCATATCCCATATCCCAGGTGCTAGCCAAGAAAATGATTCAGGGCAGGTCAAACGGAAGAAATGCTCCTGCTCTACCTGATATTCTGGATAGCTGGGCCAATTAACAAAGAATCAATGGACAAGGGTTTGCCCACAGTAACTTCCTGTGTAGTCTCAAAGCTAGGATGTTACTGTATTTTCAGCGCTCCCTTCATTCCACCTTTAGAGTGTAACTGTGAATGCACAACTGTGTACTTGAGATGTCTACCTTCCAGCTACTTCTTGGATGTGTTCGCCCACATTTTCAGTGGCCCCCCCCTTTTTAAAAAACTGTGCACTGCTGTGCTAGACTACATTTGTGGGATTACTGAACATATCCATTTATGCGATAGAACGAACATCTGCCAAAAATTTTCTTGGAAGAAAAAAGAAGAAGAAGAAGAAGAGAGAGTGGTGAATTGCAGCAGGGCTATTTCTCCACCAAAAGAAACAGTCCCAGTATTGTGCAGACATGATGATGGTGCAGACAAGATACTGTGCTCTGTCTTAACAGAGAGATTACTGTAAGGGGGCAAATCAGCCTGAAGTTGCAGAATTAGCATTTGAATATTGCAAAATAGTTAAAATTTGGAGTTCAGATAGATTTTAAACATGACAAATGGACTTTTAATTTCCAGTTAGGACTGGAAGTGAAGTATATTTCTGTTATGTTGTTGTTTTTATGGGTGACATTACAATTATGCTGATGCCAGTGACGTACTTAATTTAGCATGAGAAACAGAATAGAAGAAACTGCCTTTTCCTGAGGTTTTCCCTGGAGTTGCTCAAGACTTTGCATTCAATATTGCCGTTTACTCTTTTTTTTGGTATGTATGTCAGGGGTGGGTTCTAACTTACCTCGCCGCCAGTTGGCTTCCTCCCGCACCGCGTGGCTGCGCAGTACCAAAAATTTGCAAAAAAATCCCCCCCCCAAAAGCCAAACACAAGATGTTGGTGCATGCGCATTGCCGGAAACTCAGCTTCTGCACATGCGCAGAAAAAAAAAATCAGCAAACCCCACCCCAAATTTTTTTTCAATCCCTCCCCTCCCCAAAAAAGATGGCGCTGTCCACAGACCGGCACCGACAGAACCGGATCCGTGTCGTCACCAGCGGTTTGCTACCAGTTCTATAGAACTGATGCGAACTGGGAGGGACCCACCTCTGATATATGTATGTACGTATGTATTTTTTTATTCAATTTATATGGTTGCCCATCTCACATTCGTAACTCTGGGCCACTTATAATTAAAGCATAAACTATACCAAAAACACAAAATAAAATAACCATATCAATAATTAAAAAATATTAAAGCAATTGAAAACAATTAAAACCATGCAATACAGACTTCAGGAAAGCACAATAATTCACAAGCAGTACAACCATTTTATGGGCTCCACCGCACCACCAATTAATTCCCAGACTTGATTGGAAATTCAGGTCTTTCAGCCCTTCCACAAGGCCTTCAAGGTTAGGGCCAGCCTGACCTCAGAGGGAATGATGTTCTGCAGGGCGGCTGCAGCAGCAGAAAAGGCCATCCTCTGGGGTCCCATCAGATGACACTCTATAGTAGTCAGAACCCCACAAGAAGTTTCTTCTGCCAGATCTAATGGGATGAGATGTTACTGGAAGTGGTGGTCCCTCCAATAACCTGACATGTAGGTTTATAGATTATCTCCAACACCTTGAATTGGACTCAGAAGAAATTGGTAACCAATGGGGACCAGAAGTGTAATGTGAGCAGATCAAGGTATCCAATCTGGGTTGATCACCTGGAGCAGAAGTTTTGTCTTTCGAGGTTTCAGACTCGTGCTGGAGCCTATCTTCATGGATCTTTCAATCTTATCCTGGGACACATATCCATCTTCAGGGATCCTGCAACATTAACCTGAGCCACATGTCCATCTTCAGGGATTCTGCAGGATCCTGCACCATTATCCTGGGACGTGTATATTCACCTTCATTTCTGAGATCAATGTGTGCACATATTTGCCCACACCACTGTTTTTGCACCAAATGAAGCTTGTGAATATTCTTTGGTGATGAGAGCATGAGTGACTTGGCGTAGAACCTCCTGATTCAGGAATGGGACAACTGGTGCCTAACTCAAAGCTGAGCTAAGGTCCTAAAACTCATGGCTGTCATCTGCTCTTTGAGCCAGCATCATGAGTCCAAAGAACACCCAGATTGCGTCACCATGACTGTCTATCTTTCCCATCATTGGGATCCATCATTAAAGAGAACTCTTCTCTTTAATGATGGATCCCAAATTCTTTCGTCTTTATTTTATCCCATTTAGCAGATGAATGCACCCCTAAGAAACAAAAAGGAAGTCGCAGAAGGGAAAAAAGAAAGATTTCTCCCTTGCACCAGCCTTCTAGCAACACCTAAGTAATCTGTTTTTCCACAGGTCTATCACTGTGTCAAGAACTAGCAATTCTCCATAGTGGGTGGAGCTAGCCGCCAAGATTGGGATTTGGCACAGCCTTCTAGCCAATCAGGACTGAGTCTGGAAAAAGTATAAATAGTGGCTCTAGGGCCTAGTTCCCCCTCTTTTGACTCAGTCTGAGCCAAGGACTAGTGCCTTTTTCGAATCCAAATCCGACTTATCTGACCTTTTAGCTATTGATCATCTACGAATTAACAGTGAGTGTTATTTTTTTCCTTCCCTGAACGAGCCCCCCAAGTTTTCTGCCATCTACACTTGGGAGAAGGCAGCCAGGCCCTTGGGCCGGCTGCTGCTCGCCCCTCCAGCCAAAGGCCCAATATTATTATACAAATTCTGGCTTTTCTCTGGTATCCCGGCTGTGGAGGGTGTGGGAATTGTCCCTAAATCTGGCCTTTTTTTACATCAAGGGACCGATGGTGACTTCCACTGTTTATTTGGGCGCTGGCCGGAGCTGGCAAACACCTAAGTAATCTGTTTTTCCACAGGTCTATCACTGTGTCAAGAACTAGCAATTTTATTTATTTGATTTTTATCCCACCATTATTATTTTTATAAAATAACTCAAGGTGGAAAACATACCTAATCTTCCTTCCTCCTCCTATTTTCCCAACAACAACAAACCCTGTGAGTTGAGTTGGGTGCTGAGAGAATAATTGGCCCAGTGTCACTCAGCCATCTTTTATGCCTAAGGCAGGACTGAAACTCCCAATCTCCTGGTTTCTAGGCCAGCACTTTTACCATTACACCAACTGGCTCTCATTTTTCAAGCGATACTTAGAAATCTGAATTTTTTCCCCAATTTCTCACCTTTCTTCACGTGTCTCACCACATGCTTTACTTCTTTCTAACACCAGATTGGCTCAGACATAAGCTGAGTTGCTTCCTAATTTTTCAGGAAGTTCTTTGATTTATTTCTATTGCTCCTATCCCAGGGAGATTTACTAATCATGAACTAAGAAATGCTGTTGTATTACTTGGTTTGAAATACTACCCATGGAGTGACTTTTTGTAAGTCATTTATTTTTGGTTGAAAGCTACATTCATCTGAATGTCATGAAGCACAAAGGCAATCATCTTTAGAGAAAGGATATTCATTACATAAAATCAATGTATTGCGTCCTGGACAACTTCGAGATGAGTGGCCTTCAATTTCCAGAATTCTTCAGCCATCATGATCATTATTGTCAAGGTTGGGGGGAAAATAGCTTTAAATTAAGAAATACCTTCGTTTTGCTCTCTCAAAGCTCCCTTGGGTAGCCTCACTAATCACTAGTCTGCTTCTCCAAATTATTCTGACCAATGATCATTGCCTCCTTCTATTGTGCCTAGTGATACTGCTTTTCATGAACCCATTGTGTCTTGAGCCACCAACTTGGGGGATGAATAGCTTGCAAACTCCAGTTTGGGTAGTAGTGTGCCTTGAGTTCATGGCGACTCTCTAAAAATGACTGCTGCTCTAGTTTCCATGGCAACCATTTTGTGCACATTTTCTATTCTCTCTCTTATTTAAAACTTTCATTAGATTTAACATTTAAATAGGCATTGATTAAAACATGACATTTCTAATGTTCTGAAAAATATTCGTTTTGCACAAAACCCCATTATATGGTACAGACAAATTGGTTGATAGCCAATTTAGTTAACAGAGCTTTTCAGTTGACATTGGATCATACCACAAAGTGCAACATTCTCACAATAACTTTAAAGGTCTCGTTCAAACTCACACAAGTAGCTAGGGTGACAATATACACCAGTGGATTAGGAGTATTGCAGCTTTAAAGGATGAGCTACTGAAGACAAAGTAGTTCATGCTTTCCTCTGAAATAAGAACACAGCAACAGTGTTTTAGGACTATAACTCCCAGAATTTCAATCAACTAGCTAAGAACTCTGGGAACTGTAGTTCAACCCTTCTTGAAGGCCCTGGGATGCAGGAAGCTGGAATAAAAATAGCAAGGCTTAAACACCATTATAGACAGCTATTCCTTATAACAGGGGTGTCAAACTGGCGGCCCGCGGGGTGGATGTGTCATGTGCAGGCCACACCCACCTCAGCTCCTCAAAGGGAAAAAAACATCGCGAAACGTCAAGTGACGGCAACGTGACGCCGCGAGTTTGACACCCGTGCCTTATAACAATAACACCAAAACGACAAGTAGGGGCTCATGTTTCTTTATTCCCCTAGCCATAATAATAAAATATCATATCCGAAAAGATTTTTTTTTCAATGGCAGATAAATTTGCATAGGCTGCTTTTGTCAATTTTTATTAATCAACAACTCAGTCACGTGTATATTGTGTATGTACAACTTCGTTGCCTAAACATTGCACATAATGCATTCAAGACAGTTGAAGTAAGTGGTCAAAACTCACTGGCAGGCCAAAAAAGAACAAGATCCCAAATACGCCTTGTTATCATGACAACCTGCATTTTGACCTTGTACCTAAGTACTAAGTGGCTCAGTTTGTTGCACTTCTCACTACATTCTTGGCTATGGCAAACTTTTTATTCTAAGTAGATGTGTACAGGTAGTCCTCGACTTACGACCACAAGTGAGCCCAAAATTTCCCTTGCTAAGTGAAACATTTCTTAAGTGAGTTTTGCCCCACCTTTCTTGCCACAGTTGTTAAATGAATCACTGCAGGTATTAGGTTAGTGACATGGTTGTTAAGTGAATCCGGCCCTCCCCATTGACTTTGCTTGTCAGAAGGTCACAAAAGAGGATCCCATGACCCCACGATACTGCAACCATCATAAATATGAGTTAGTTGCAAGTGTCTGAATTTTGATCACGTGATCATGGGGATGCTTCAAAGGTCGTAAGTGTGAAAAACAGTCGTAAGACACTTTTTTTTACTGCCATTGTAACTTCAAATGGTCACTAAATGAACTGTTGTAAGTCGAGGACTACCTGTATAGTGTAAGGCTGCAATCCTGTGTCTACATTCATTACCTGAACATAAGGCCTACTAAATTTCATGGGATCCACTACTCAATGAGTAATTAAGCATATGGTTGCACTTTTTCCCTCACACATAAATATCGGACAAATGGCCCATAAACTTTACTTGCCTTAAATATGGCCGCCTGATCTTCCCCAACCCCCACTTGTGGCAGCTTTAAGCCTTCTTAGCTTTTCTGTTTTATACTAATTCTTGCTGAAGCAGATAAGCTGTGTTTGGGTTACTTCATTTCAGACTACAAATGGGGAATTATGTGATTTAGTGCTGCCAGAAAAATTCTCTGTGCACAGTAGACTAGGTACCAAAAACAAGTTTTGACTATAATATCTGGTTTTCTATACAGAGATTATATGCAATTCATGTTTTTGTACTGGGGGTGGGGTGAGAAAGAGAGAAAAAGAGGGCATAATTCTTTACAGCCCAGATAAAGCCTTGCTCCTTCAGTGAAGATTAAAATATCATCATTGCAGAAGATCAGCTATCAAAATCTCATAGGATTTCTTTTTTTAAAAGTTAATAACAGTTGTGGAAAATAGACATAAAAGCAGGATTATGGCCTAGAAAGGCAGAAGAACTTAATGGCATTCTCCATGCTACTTTTCTCCAATTTAAGATTCCCCTATGAAATACTCTTGCTTGAGTGATGGGGGAAAGATACAGGTAGGTTAATCTTCGATCAGAATAGAACTAGAAGGGACATTTGAGGTCTTCTAGTCCAACCCCCTGCTCAAGCAAGAGACCCTATGTTGAGTTGTGGGAATAACGACAGGAGACAGACTCAAGGAACACTTGTTTACTAGGCAACTTCTCTGTACAACCAGCAACTTGCAGTCTGACAGCTAGCCCTTTTATAGGGAGTTGTCAGATGCTTTAACCAATAGCGTTTGAGCATTCTCCCGCTCAAACACTGGACTTGGGTGAAACCATGTACACTGTCAGTACATAACACCCTATACCATTTCAAACCCTATACCATTTCAGACCTTGTGAGTGTGTGTGTGTCCCACCTTTATTATTTTTTTATCAATAACTGAGGGCAGAGAACACACACAATACTCCTTCCATTCTTTATTTTTCCCACAACAACCTTGTTCGGTAGGTTGATAGAGAAAGACTGGCTCAAAATCACCAGCCAGGTTTCATGCCTAAGATAGGACTAGAACTCACAGTCTCCTGGTTCCTAACCTGGTGTCTTAACTACTATCCCAAACTAGCTCTTTTTCTCTCTGGACCAAACTAGCTCTCTTTCTTCTCTTCTTTATTGATTAGTTTCATACAAAATTTTCATGATTTGTTGTGTTTGGCTTTGGTTTGGTGTGAACCTTATTACGAATGTAAGGATGGTGAATTTAACAGATTCACCAGCCACTGAAAGGACAGACTACAAATTAATTGCTAAGTGGTGAGGTCCTAGTAGTTCCAGAGTGTGTTCAATTGGTTTGTAATCTTAAAACTCAACATGTAATTTTAATTACATGTGGAATTATGATGCCTAAATTCATCTGATAGCCATGTATCTGATTTTAGCAACAAAAAAAGCACTTTTGTATCAGGGAGATATTCATCGAGTTTGTATTTCGGTGTAAAGTTACCTAATTTTACATGCTTGAACTGGTACATAGATCAGAAAGCAATTATAATTCAGGATTCACAACTTTCCCAAGTTCACAAAACACTTTGCCAATGAAAAATGAAAAACTTTGGTTTTTTTTTCTGTTGTGTTTATTTTTGTTGTTGTGTGTATTTAATTGTTATGTTTTTAAAGGAAAACTCAATAAATATTATTCTTAAAAAAAAAGAAAAATGAAAAACTCAGATGTGTGGTGTGTGTGTGTGTGTGTGTGTAGCTGATCCTCTCCTCCCCAAGTCAAATACATTATTTTAGAGGGGAGAAAAATGATTAAAAATAATTATTTTAAACACATTGGGAACCGTGCACAAAAATACCGGCACACATTAATGCACACATTGGGGTTTTTTAAAATCTGAAGTTCATTGATAGAATTGCAAAAATCTGAAAGTGTGATGAACTAAAATGGACATATTAACTTATTGCTACTATATGTGAGTGAGGAATGCCAGGTCTCTGGGACTGTGGAAAGCTTGAAAGAAGGCCTGTGACACGTCATTTTGAAATGTTGCCATTGCTCAGGATGACATGAAGTGCCTTGATGAGGCAAAGCGTCATTATGATGTCTCAGCAAGGGAGGTGGTGTGTCCATCATGGCACGAAAAGTGTCATCAAGGCAAAGTCAGACCAGTTTATACATCTCTTTTCTCTTCCCTCATAATTTATGTTCCCACAGCATGCCTTGTCACTACCATCTGGGTAAACATCTGGCTGGCCATAGTGACAGATGGTAGGATTGGAGGGGTATCTCAGTAGCAGTGCCCAGTGGATCTCTGGGCTGTATTTCTGATTTTTCTGAGACATGTTTCCATGAGTGCATATCAAAGCGACCAATACGATTAAAAGATCAGTATTGTCATTCCCAGTCCTTATCTGCACAAGGAAGTCAATAAGGTACAACAGGGGCAGCGAACCAGGGACCACTCCAAACTTGTCTTTCTACTGATATTTGAGAGAAAATGACCTTGTCGTCCACATGTGAGGGTTTCAAGATGTTTATTTGCACGTTTGGGTGGATGGTAGTTTGGTTTAGAACAACTCGCCATGGCCAAGTCGGCGCGAGACAACTCGCGAGAGTTACACTAATATCAAAGAAGTGGTGGAATAGAATCATTAAAGAAAGGATGAAAAGAGAGGGAGAAAATGAAATGTGAATGTCAAAAATTAAACTAATTTTATAATTATTTTTAATATTTAAATTGAATTGTTGAATGGTCCTGCAGCGAGTTGGCCAGCAGTGAGTTGACCGTGAAAAGTTAGCCATCCTGCATGGGCTGCAGCAAGTTAACCAAGTTGGCTTCAGCAAGTTAACCACACCGACTTGTCCCATTCTGATGGTAGACTAGATTATTTACGTAAGCAATCAATGAGTTGATGTATAAGTTGAACAACAGGGAAGCCAGCATGCATAACCCTTCTAAAAGTGGTAATTTCTTTAGTAAAATGCTCTTGGGTATTACAGTGGACCCTTAAATATGAATTGTACTTTCTCAATATCAGGAGAAGTAGACAGTGATTGATTGTTATTGTCAACAATTTGTGCTGTGTTAGAGGATTGATAATTCAAATTGAATCTTGATATGATGCTCTGTCCTAAGCTGTCCCTACGCAGATTTGCTCTGAAAGAAATCCCATGGCTATATCTAAGATAGCACTTTAAGTGACTTTCAACTTTCTCAAATAATATTGTACTGCTGTTCTATCTGTGTTGTTATTATATTAGAATTTACATAATAGCGTAGCAAAAAGGAAAACTTATCTGCAGTGCTAAGAGCACATATTCTTTCATTTCTATCAGTACATATTAGCTGATTATGTCCAACAGCAAGTGACATCCTACAGATAAAACTGTGGGAGAATACAAAAGGTTCCGTAGAAAACCATAGACCATTCAACAATTGCTTTTGGCTAATGGACAATATAATAAAACCTCAGGTTAACAGACTTTACCCTCAATGGCTTTAGCCTCCCATTTTCCCATCCAGTTTTCATTTGGATTCCATCCCTCCATTAATTAAATAGATGGTTTATCTGTTAAATCAAAGTTTTATTCAAATGACACCATTTATGTCAATTACACAATTATCCAACCAATGCCAATTGACTCAAACAATTCAAAGTTGGATTTAATGAACTTTCCCTTCCCAATGGTGTTAACTGCATCTATCTCCCCACCCAAAAGAACAAAGGCCCCTTAACAAACCAAGCCTTTGGTTTTCTAGGCTGATGTACTTAATTACCTTTGCATTTTCTGCCCTTTCAGTTTAATTCTGCAATCTGGCTTGTCATTCTACAGGAGGTTAAATACCAGTGACTCTCTGCTAGCAAGGAAAATATTGAAATCCATTGGAAAGAAAGGATGTGACTTTTTGAAATATTTGAACACTGTGTTTATACTGGCAAAAGGTAATACTATAACTGAAGCCAGCAGGAGAATAATCAAAGGTGTGATCTCTCTCTTCTTAATTTAATACATTTAAGGACAAACCCAGCAAGTAGCTTATGGCATCCCTCGCTGAGTTTTGTAACACACAAATGGTAAGGTGAGAAAATCACAGATGTTTCAAGGACCACTGCAGAAAAGGAATGTTTGTTTAATGAAGCATTCAGTTTCTCATAGCACAAATCAGGGATGGCACCCAGGATGAAGAGCAGATGGCAGCCAGTGTGTTTGACAGCATGTTCAGACGTAAATCTAGGCAAACATGCTATTGTATTCTTAATCCAAAACTCATTGCTTAGAAGTAAAAGTCAAAGGATGGAATATACTGTATCACATTTCCATGTAACAGCACTAGGGTTGGGATGTTAGGGTCTTTCAGCTGAGGTAATTTTAGTGATGTAACATACTGCTGGAGAGCTGTTGCAGAGTTTGTGTGCTCACTATCATCTAGTGCAGGAGTCAAACTCATGGCCCGCAGGCCGGAAGCATCACGTGCTGGCCACACCCACCCCCGGTTTAGCGAAGGGGAAAAAAAGTTGCGATACGTCATGTGACGATGTGTCGTCGCGAGTTTGACACCTGATCTAATGGAATTAATTTTATTACCTTGAGATGAATACCTCCAATTCCCTTTCTGTTTTTTCTCAACAACAACCCTGTGAGTAGGTCAGACTGAAAGATTATCTGGCCAAAGATCAGATAATCAAAAATTCTATAGCTGAAGAGAGAGCTGAAGAGATGGTAAAAAGTCTGGAGACTAAATCATACAGTGAACCTTTAAGGAAACTAAGGATGAGAAGGTTTACAGTGACATGATAACTGTCTTCCAGTACTTGAGGGGCTATCACTTATTCTCCAAAGCACCTGAGAGCAGGACAAGATGGAAACTCCTTAAAGAGGGATCCAAATTGGAACTAAGGATAAACTTCCTGATTGTGACAACAATTAATCAATGGAACAGCTTGCCTCCTGGAGTTGTGGATGCTCCATCGCTGGAGGCTAGAGAATGCTGGGAGTTGTCATTTCATAAAATACTTCACATGGTTGTTGTGTTGATGAAATGATGATGGGACTACCGGTAAATCATGTGAACATTTTGGCAGGAACAGGCACGACTTTTGTGCTGTTGTTATTATTATTTACAATGCCACCAATGTACTGTATATAGCATTTGATATAATAACATTTGAAAAGGCAGACTCTTATCCAGTGGTGAAATCCATTTTTTTTTACTACTGGTTCTGTGGGCGTGGCTTGGTGGACGTGGCAGGGGAAGGATACTGCAAAATCTCTATCCCCACCCCTCTCCAGGGGAAGGATACTGCAAAATCCCCATTCCCTCCCCACTCCTGGGGGAAGGATATTGTCAAATCTCCGTTTCCTCCCCACTCTGGGACCAGCCAGAGGTGGTATCTGCCGGTTCTCTGAACTACTCAAAATTTCCGCTACCGGTTCTCTGAACTACTCAAAATTTCCGCTACCGGTTCTCCAGAACCTGTCAGAACCTGCTGGATTTCACCCCTGCACGGTCTTATCTCAATGAAGTTGCAATCTAGTGAAAAGCAGTTTAAGGATATGCCAGTGAACAGTGAACAAAAGTTTTGGATGCCTCCTCTTTTTTGAAGCTGGTATAAAACTTACCCAAGTCCTGTGTAAAATAAAGATGAGTGGAGAAGTTTGAAGATAAAATCCACTTTTGTCATTCCAAACATGAATGACAAAATTCTTATAGAAGAAACTTTACTCAGTCTAATTGATCATGTACCATCAAGAAGGCATTGACTCTAAGTGACCGTATAGATAGTCCATTTCCTGAATGAAATTTTATTCATACTGGGGGGGGGGGAGGTTGAAAGGAAATGCATTAGAAAAAGATCAGAAGAGAGGAGTAATGTACGTTATGCCTAAATAATGCAAGATGCAGAAGTAAAGTGGAAATATTCATATTATTGCAATTCCAAGGGACCTTTCTCCATATAACTGTTCGCTGTGATGGTATATGTATTTACTTGGAAATCCAATCAAGTAAGGAAGTGGATATGTGATTGCAGTTTTTGTGTAATATTTTTTTTGCAAAGTAGAATATTGAAGAATAATTATAGCCATGTTTGCAGAATGTCATTCTAACTCCTTGTATTGTAGCTATTTGACATGATCTGGTAAAGGAGTACGTGCACTTGAAAGAGAAAATATCACTGTTGCGGATATGTACTTTCATGGATATGATTTGTATGCATACGTGAACCAGGTTCAGTCTCCTCTGTATGAAGTAAAGTTTAAATACTGAAGAATATTATTTATTAATATTTATTTTATTGATTAGATTTTTTTATCCCACCTTTATTACTTTATAAATAACTCAAGGTGGTTAACATACATAATACTCTTTCCTCCGCCTCTTTTTCCTCACAATAACAACCCTCTGAGGTGGGCTAGGCCAGGGGTCGGCAACCTTAAACACTCAAAGAGCCACAAAGGTCCTAACCAGAAGCTCCCCGTTCAATTCTGGAGCTGACCAGAAGTCCGGTTCCCCCACCATAGAGTCTCCTCCTAGCACGGAATCCTTTTTCATCTACCAATCCTAACCGAAAGCCCTAGCAATTGTGGAGCTGACCGGAAAACCCGCCCCTTGCCATAGAGTCTCCTCCTGGCATGCCCTGCTTCCCCCCCCAACCGGAAGCTCCTCTCAAAATTGTGGTGCCGACCAGTGAGCCGCAGCAAAGGGATGAAAGAGCCACATGCGGCTCCAGAGCTGCAGGTTGCTGACCCCTGGGCTAGGCTGACAGAGAGAGACTGGCCTAAAGTCACCCAACAAGTTTTCATGACTAAGGTGGGACTCAAATTCACAGTCTCCTGGCGGCAACCTCACCATCTTTTCACACCCAATAAAAAACAAACAACTATATTGCCTGCGTTCACATACTATGCTAATAAGCCACTCTTTCTTTGGAGTATAGCTTGTTTACTGTATCATTAAACCACAAGTGACAGTTCCCACATTATACTATGCCATGGTTGACAACCGAAATGATGATACAAAACACATTAAGCTAGAACGAAATAGATGACATAACTTGATTGTGAACTTAGCCAAGGTGAATTGTAAACCATGGTTTGTGAATAAATATGTGAACCCAGCCAACTAGGACAGTTAGATGCTAAATAATGTCCGCTTGATCTGATGTGTGAACTCAATCACAGTATGACAATAGATCAGTGTGGTGGTGGGAGGGAAATACTCTCTTCAGGAATCAAATGTGGTTACATCAGAAACTACCAGTGTAAAAGGAAAGAGCACAGATGCACCCCTAATCATTATTTTTCAGAATGTATGCTGGGGAACTCTTGGGTTCTGCAAGAACTCCAAAAGAAGAGAATATTCATAGCTCAGGATTAAAATGAAGGGTCCTTGGTGCTCTCTGAGCTTGGTTGTTTTCTTGCAGACGTTTCAATACCCAACTAGGTAACCTCATCAATGCTAGTGAGTCTGGGGTTTGCTCCTTGTTTATAACAACCAAGCTCTGCAATAATAATAATAATTTTCATGAAAAAATATTTCACAAGAAGAGTCCTCCACTCCTCTGCTCGCAACAGAATACCTTATGCCACCAGACTTGAAATTTTGGGCTTAGACAACTTAGAACTTTGCCGTCTTCGATCTGACCTAAGCGTAGTACATAAAATTATCTGCTATAATGTCCTACCTGTCAATGGATACTTCAGCTTCAACCACAAAAATACACGAGCACACAATAGATGCAAACTTATGATAAACCGCTCCAAACTTGATTGCAGAAAATACGACTTCAGCAATAGAGTTGTCCATGCCTGGAATGCACTACCTGACTCTGTGGTTTCTTCCCCAAACCCCAAAAACTTTAACCTTAGACTATCTACTGTCAACCTCACCCCATTCCTAAGAGGTCTTTTTTTTTAATTCAAAAAGTTTTATTGGTACAAAATACAGACATTTTTAAAATTTTACTCCCCCCTTCCCCCCAACCCCCTCCCTCCCCTCCCCCTGACTTCCCAGAAAGAACACAGGATATAATCTTCAAATAACCATAAAATTAAAATATACTAACAAATTATAAATTCAAAAATTCCTCTAATTTTTTAAAACTCCACATTATTTAAAATCTATTAAACCATTCTAAAATTCTAACCATATATCATTATTAAACTATATATATCTTCTTAATCTGATACTTTTTTGAATATAATCAGTCCATCTACTCCATTCCAATATGTATCTTTCATTTGAATGTTCTTTTAGATATGATGAAATTCTTGCCATTTCTGCCAGATGTGTAACTTTTATTGTCCATTCCTCAATAGTAGGTATATTTTCCTAAGAGGTCTTTAAGGGGCGTACATAAGCGCACCAATGTGCCTACCGTCCCTGTCCTAATATTCCCTTTTATTCATATCCATTTCATGTATTCATAATCATGTTTATACTTATATCTGTTATCTAATACATGCTTGATGAAATAATTAAAATAAATAAAAATAAATAAAACTTGATGGGGCTCTGTGAAAGATTAGGGGGTGGGGGGAATTCATTGGAATACAGCTAATTTTCTACTATTAGTTCTTTGCCTCTTTATTGGAGTTTTTAATTGATAGGTTCCACAGCTTGAAGAAGCTTGAAAGCCCTAGATAAGGCTATGAGGTAGGTAAGAAACTGCTTTTAAAAAATGCTGCCAAATATCCACCCAGCTCTTCCCTCCTCCCTCCTCCCTCCCCCCAACACTCTCCTCCAAATGTCTGGGTAGGAGAACAAAGCTTTCATTTGAATGTTGCCTCCCCAAAACTGTGGAGAGCTTGCATTTCTACAGTTCAAATACTGAGAGATGGGATGAGTTAACTAAGGGGTGCCATCTTCTCTCCCCAATTCACCATGATCAATTCACCAATTCATCAGTGGTGAATTAAAAATTAGTCAGGCATTCCCTTATCTTTGAAGTAATTGAGGTGTAAGAATGCTAGCAAACTCTAGAAAGGTACAGGAGAAATCCTAGAGGATTTGAACTTGTCCCACCTCCGGCAGATTGCTTTCAGTAAGGAGAAAATGCAGGAGTTGTGTTTACAGATTTGTGAGATGACTCCATTTACATTCCTTTATGAAAAGCCAGAAGGCTTGACTCTTACTCTCTTGTCAGTCTCTGAAAGCTATAATAAGAGATTGGCTCTCTCTCTCTCTCTCTCTCTCTGTGTGTGTGTGTGTGTGTGTGTGTGTGTGTGTGTGTTTTGGCTGGATGTGCTTCCTCTCATCAAAGGTAAATGGAAGAAGCAGGCAGCCAGGCAGATAAGAGAGAAAAACATCCCATCCAGGTCTCAGTGATGCAGGCCAGACCTAAACATTACATGCCTAAATAATGTGTGAAAGAATCATTCAATCATTCAGAAAACCACTTGTTTCCTGCTGAGATAATTCTACAGTTCGTGACAGGCAGTGGAAAAAATGTATATGTTAAATGAACAAACTTTGTACTGCGGATCTCCCCACGCACTCCTGTCCAAACCTTGCTTCTGCTGCCAGGGTCATTTCAGCCTTTCAGAGAACCCGGTGGTCTCATCATATTACCAATTTTGCCTTCTATTCCAAAGCAGTTTCTCAAATCTCTGACTGGTAAAAATTTCAAGCCCTTCTAATTTATTTATTTACATGTATAATTTTTTTATAAATAACTCAAAGCAACGAACACAGACAATATGCCTTCCTCCTCCTATTTTCCCCACAATAACAAACCTGAGGTGGGTTGGGTTGATAGAGAGCGACTGGCCCAAAGTCACCCAGCCAGCATTCATGCCTAAGGTGGGACTAGAACTCACGGTCTCCTGGTTTCTAGTCTGATGCCTTAACCACTAGCCCAGACTGGCTAATTCATAACTTTTGAAAATTACTGCACCCAAACTGTGCACTATGTGTATTTTGTCAATGTGGTTTTAAAGAAAGCCACAGCCACCTGATTCCTAAGGGTCCAGCTTCTATGTTAGCAGATTCTCAACTGTGGGCACTCCTTGTGGCAGCGGCATTGATAGCAATTTTCATTTCCCAATGGAATCAGCTATAGCATCACTCTAGAGCAGGTGTGTCAAACTTGTGTCGTCACGGGGGCGTATCACGGCTTTTTCCCCCCTTCGCCAAACTGGGCATGGGTGTGGCTAGCGTGTGATGCATCCGGCCCGCAGGCCGCAAGTTTGACAGCCCTAATCTAGAGAATCAAGGGCAATTACCATGGTGGCCCAATTGCTGCAACTTTGTCACTAGAATCCCACAAGTTTCTGGACTGGACTGGACTGGACTAGAATTCTTTATTGGCCAAGTGTGATTAGACACACAAGGAATTTGTCTCCAGTTAACAAGCTCTCAGTGTACATACAACAACAAAGTGATAGGTCATATAGTATAGATCCGTGATGGCAAACCTATGGCACGCGTGCCACAGGTGGCACGCAGAAGCATATTTGCCAGCACGGGAGCCATTGCCGTAGATTAGCTCCAGCGTGCATGCGCGCGCTGGCCAGCTGATTTTTGGCTGGCCACGCCCCCCCTCACCTCCCAGGAGTCTCCACGGCCCGTTTTGAGGTAAGTAAAGGCTCTGGGAGGGTGTTTCTGGCCTCCGGAGGGGCCTCTGGGGGGGTGGGGGAGGCCATTTTTGCCCTCCCCAGGCTCCTATAAAGCCTCTAGAGCCTGGGGAGGGTGAAAAACCCACCGTGCCATCGCGTGCCAAAAGCGGGGGAGTGCAGGGGGTTGTGCGCACATGCGTGGGGGCTCATTGAATTATGGATGTGGGCACACACATGCGCGGCCCCCCACGCTCTCCCTGCTTTTGGCACGCAACTGCAAAAACGGTTAGCCATCACTGGCATAGATCATAGTTACAATCATTAATCATAAGATACAAGTGATAAATCACTTTATCACTTGTTAAATCCTCGTTCCTGTAGTTTTAAGTGATGGTCTGAGGTTAGATAAAATAGTGATCATTATATATATTTATTTGTTTGTTTGTTTGATTGTTTGTTTATTTATTTATTTATTTTGTCAAACATTTACAAAATAACAGGTATAAGTATAAATTTATTGTATTTATTTATTGTATTGTTTGAAGTGTACCCCAGGGGGACAGTGCCAGAAACCTCATAGCACTAGAAACCTCAGAAAACAGTGCCAAGAGACTCAAACCAGCCCTTCCCCCCTTTAAGAAAACCAAAAAGCAGATTCTGAGATTCTGCTTCCATGTCTATTTCTTCTCAGCATCGGTGACTGCTTCCCAGCTGGGCACGAACCAGGGAAATTTCTTCCAACAGTATTCTAACACGAGTGTCGTTCTCTGGACATGTTGCAATGAAACATCAGTAAAAATGATTCTAATTTCAATGAACAATAAAGGAATAAAAGCAAAGCCATAAAAAACATGCACTTTAAATGTCCACAAGAAGAAGGTCAATTTTGTATGCAAATTTAAATCGTTCACTTCAGAAATTTAAATCCCAGCCCTTTATAAGTATTAACGGAGCTCTCTCCCAACTTGATCTTTTTTCAACACCTTGGACTGCAGTTCCAAGAATTTCCATCCAGTATGGCCAGCAGTGGGAGGAAGTGCCACATAAAACAGATGCTGGTAGGCATTTGACAGCTGGTGTTAAAAACAGAAGAATGTTTGAGGGTAATCTTGTGGTTCTGCAAGAAAACGTTTGGGACTCAACCAAAAATAAGGCTCTCTTAATTTTAAAATAAAAATTATTATTAGATTTTGTTTTAATCCTCCCATTTTTATATATAACTCAAGGCACTATACATAGCTAATACTCCTTTCTCCTTCTGTTTTCCCACAATAACCAAACTGTGAGGTGGGTCAGGCTGAGAGAGAATGGCTGGCCCAAAGTCACAGTCAGCTTACATTCCTAAGGGAGATCTAGAACTCACAGTCTCTTGGTTTCTAGTCTATTTATTTATTTATTTATTTATTTATTTATTTATTTATTTATTTATTTATTTATTTATTTATTTATTTATTTATTTATTTATTTATTTATTTATTTATTTATTTATTTATTTATTTATTTATTATTTATTATTTATTTATTTTATTTTAGTGTTCTTATATGCCGCCCTACTCCCTGGGGACTCAGGGCGGCGTACAACATGTGAAGAACAACTAGCCGAGGTGGCGCAGCGGTTAGAGGCAGTACTGCAGGCCACTTTAGCTGACTGTGATCCGCAGGTCAGCGGTTCAAATCTCACCGGCTCAAGGTTGACTCAGCCTTCCATCCTTCCGAGGTAGGTAAAATTGTCAGAGTTACGCAATAAATCAGAAGCTTCAAAAGATAACTGCATTTTGCTGATTCAAATAACTTCTTTATAAGTAGAATAAAACATTAACAATACCACACTTTGTTTCAGATCACATGTTGAGATGTTTTCACAGCAAGCTTTAATGGTGGACAGAGTAAACCACACCCTTCTTCTTGCTAAGTTTCTGGACATGCTCAAAAAACACTTCAGCCTGATTGGCTGACTCAATCACATGGCTCTCCCAGTCATGAATATTCCAACACTCCTCCCTTCATTACTGGGAGAGACATCAGACCTATTGGATTTAAATATTTCCCATGATTCACATTACCCAATGGTTTGGTCATCATGTCTGCTAAATTATCCTCTGAAGAACAATGATGTAAACGTATCAATTTTTCTTTTACAGCTTCCCTGACATTACAATACTTAATGTCCACATGTTTACTTCTGTTCTTCACTCTGTCACCTGTTGCCATTTTTATACAAGCAGCATTATCTTCATAAACAGTTACAGCTTCATTTACATTTACATTTAAATCTTGTAACAACTGTACATACCAAACTACTTCAGAACATAACTCAGACAATGCAATAAACTCTGCTTCAGCAGTTGAAATAGCAACCGTTGTTTGTTTTCTGGACTTCCAACCAATTAAAGCCCCTCCAAACATTATTACAATTCCAGAATTAGACTTTCTGGTTTTTACATCATTTGCATAATCACTATCAACATAACATTTCAATTTTAATTCTTCAGTGACCTGTATTTGAAGACCGAAATTCACAGTTCCCTTCAAATACCTGAGAATTCTTTTCACACCCATCCAATGCAACTTTGTAGGTGTAGCAGTAAAGCGACTTAAGATGCTCACTGCACAAGCTATGTCTGGTCTGGACCACTGTGACAGATATAACAGACTCCCTATTTCAGAGTGATATATCTCCTGATCACAGGCTTCACTTTTGTCCTCACCCAAACTATTGTAAAAATCTGTGCTCATAGGTGTAGGAGCAATATTACAATCTTTCATGTTATATTTCTCTAATAATTGTTCAATTTTTCTCCTTTGACTGAGAATATAACCACCTTTTTCAGTTTTTTGTATCTCTACACCGAGATAATTCTTTATTTCTCCCAAATTCTTTAATTCAAATTTCTTTTCTAACTTATTAGCAAATTCTTTAACTTGTGATGCATCCTTTGCAATGAAACAAAGATCATCCACAAATGCTAATAGTAGACAATTCCCACCTTGTAACTTTCCAGTGTATATGCAACCATCAGCTTTGCAACTCTTGAACCCAAGACCTTTCAATGCAGTATCTAAACAGATATTCCAATTTCTGGCTGACTGCTTCAGCCCATAAATGGCCTTGTTCAATTTATACACCATGTTAGGCTTTTTATTTTCATACCCTGGCGCTTGAACCATATAAATTTCTTCCTCTAATTCAGCATTGAGAAATGCAGTGGTTATATCAAAATGCCAAATTCTATGCTTGTATGCTGATGCTAATGCCAGTGCTAGTCTTATGCTCTCACCTTTTACAGTTGGCGCGAACACCTCATCATAGTGCACATTCTTTAATTGAGAAAAACCTTGTGCCACCAACCTTGCCTTATACTGTACTTCATTATTGGGTAATACCTTTTTCTTATATACCCACTTACATCCTACAGCTTTCGTACCCTGTGGCAAAGTCACAGATGTGAACACTTCATGATCTCCCATGGATTTCATCTCTTTATCCATGGCTTCCTTCCACTTTTCTTGTTCAACTTTTGGTAATGCCAATACTTCCTTATAGTTTCTTGGCTCATACCACACATTACACACTTTAACTTTACTGGCAGAATACCTGTCTGGCGGAACCCCTCTGTTCCTACGCTCTGACCTACGTGGCATTGCCTGTTCTTGTGTTTCAAGCTTTTCTGGCTTCATATCTTGTTCAGACTCTCCTCCCTGAACATAGACACCTTCAGAAAATGATTCACCATCATTAAATGAGTTATTGTCACTAAGTGGATCACCGTCGCTAAGTGAGACATTTTCAGAATTTGCATCAATTCTGTTCCAATTTTGTTCTGCAAAACTAGCAGACCTTGAAATCACTATCCTTTTACTTCCATCGCTAAAGCGATACCCTTTTGAGCCTGGCTCATAGCCCACAAATCTGAGCTTTCTAGCCTTTTGTTGTCCCTTTCTTCTGATTGCCTTTGGAATATGTACCCAAGCAGTACTTCCAAATATTTTTAAATGTGCTAGAGAAGGCTTTCTCCCATATAGCATTGCATATGGAGTATTATTGATGGATGAACTCCACAACCTATTTACTAAATAATTGGCAGTCAGTATGGCTTCACCCCAATATGACCTGCTCATACCAGAATCCTCCAGTAATGAGTCTTTCATTGTTTGCAAAACACCATTCCTCCTTTCAGCCACTCCGTTCTCCCCCGGTATGTAAGGATTTGTGCGCCTGTGTCTTATCCCCAATTGTCTCAACCATTGTTGAAAATTTGTTGACATAAATTCAGAACCTCTGTCAGTTTGCAACTGACATACCTGTTGTTTGTACCTTCTCTCTACAAAACTTAACCATTGCTTAAATTGCTGTAGCACCTCTGTTTTACTCTTAAGTAAGTAGCAAAACCCAAACCTGCTGTAGTCATCCACAATAACCAGCGCATACTTTGCTCCTCCCAAACTGGCTTGCATAGGCCCAATTAAATCAGCATGCACCAGTTCTAGAGCTCTTGTGGTTTGTCTTGTGCTAAACTTGCTCACTGGGAATGCTTTGGATTTCGATGCTTTGCATACTGCACAATCCAAATATGCCTTACATCCCTTCAAATCTAATCCTTCTGCAAATTCTTTCATTTGTTGAACAACCTTAAAATTAGCATGACCAAGTCGTCTGTGCAGAAGATGAACACACGAATTGTGTTCTGCTACATTTTTAAATATCTGGGAACAATGTGGGAGCTTTTGTCCCTGCAATACATAAAGATTATCCTCTTTTATGCCCTGTGCACAAACATTCCCATTTCTTTGGATGATACACTTCCCATTAACAAATGTGGTTTCATAACCTTGCTTGTCTAAACTAGACACACTTAACAAATTATGCTCCATTTCAGGTACACATAACACATCAGTAAACCTGGATTCCAAATATGGAATTTGCACATCACCTCTTCCAAAGATTTTAGCCTTTTGACCATTGGCTAAGGCTACTTCTTCATGGTTTCCTGGGAAAAATCTGGAAAATAAGTCAGAATTATTAACAATTGTTTGACTAGCCCCACTGTCAATCAACCATTTGTCTCTATTGTTATTATAACAAACTTTTGCAACTGCAATCTGTCCTTGCAAATAATGTCTCTTGTCTTGCATATTTCTTCTCTGTGCACAGCTTTTCTGCAGATGATTTGTCTCTCCACAAATGAAACATGCTTTTTTAACTTGCTTGAAGAATTGTTGCTGTGTAACTTGATCTCTCCTGCCTCTGCTTTCCTCTTGTCTGCAGACACCTCGGCTGTTGCTAGAGATAGGCAGCCTGTGGAAAATTTTGCTGGAGACTTGCTGTAAGTTTCCACTGTACTCCTTGTTGGGCCCCCGCCTGTGGAATTTTCCATCAGCATGGCTGAAAAGCCTTTTCTCATATTCATTCAATAAACACGATTTCAAAGCCTCCAAATTCAAATCTGCTTCTGGCTTACTTTCAAAAATAGCTGATACAGTCTCCCAGCTTTGATCCAAACTGTTTAACACTAATAAAACTTTTTGGGACTCTGGAAACTTTACTCCACGTTGCTCCAATTCTAGAAAATTAGACTGCATTTTCATTAAATGATCTTCCATAGAATCTCCTGTCTGCAAACTCATTCTGAAAAGCTTTCTTGAAAGTTGGACCACATTACACGCAGAAACATTGACATGTACTGCTTTCAATTTCTGCCATATTTCTTTTGCAGACTTTAATTCAGCTACATTTAAGAATTGATCATCCCCCAGACTTAAGAGAATATAAGCCATAGCTTTGTCATGAGCCTTTTGATCTGCTGCTCCAAGCACACCTTGTGGGGGGTCTGCTACGATGTCCCATAATTCTTTTGCTTTCAAAAAACATTCAATTTTTGCAGCCCAAATTAAATAATTTTTCTTCCCCAATTTGGGTATTGGACTGTCTTTAAATTCCATAGCAGCAGCCATCCTGCTTTATTTTTCTTGTCTGCCTGTTCCTTTAACAACACAGACAGCTTCTTATCAGCTTTAAATTACAATGCAGTTTTTAACTTTACTTCTTGAGCGATTCCTGGGCCCATAACCTGTCAGAGTTACGCAATAAATCAGAAGCTTCACAAGATAACTGCATTTTGCTGATTCAAATAACTTCTTTATAAGTAGAATAAAACATTAACAATACCACACTTTGTTTCAGATCACATGTTGAGATGTTTTCACAGCAAGCTTTAATGGTGGACAGAGTAAACCACACCCTTCTTCTTGCTAAGTTTCTGGACATGCTCAAAAAACACTTCAGCCTGATTGGCTGACTCAATCACATGGCTCTCCCAGTCATGAATATTCCAACAAAAATGAGGACCCAGATTGTTGGGGGCAATATAAATATACATTGCTTACTAGTGTAAACCGCTTAGGGAGTGCTTGCACTGTGAGGCGGTATATAAATCTCACAAACAAACAAACAAACAAACAAACAAATAAATAAATAAATAAAATAAACAGTCTAACACCTTCACCACTACACCAAACTGGCTCTTTTTAGTTGTACAACTAAATATATAAAACTTCTCTTTTTGATGTTTAAATTCCTCTTCCAACCAGGCTTTGTGTGTAGTGTGTGTATGGGTGAAGCATTTGGCTAGTTCTCTTCTCCACGAAAAATAAGGTAGACTTTGCAGTATCCCATTTTCTTTTACTGTCCTACTTGCTCTAACATCTTGCCTTTATCCCTGCAACTTGACGGTTCATTGTCTCTCTTTTCTGGTTGCAATCAAATACTACATGTAGATGATCCCAGCTCCTCTAGATTTACTTTATCATAGCTTGCTGAATAGCTAATTTAGTCTATTGAAACTCAATCCAGTTTAGAATCCTCAGACATGGAATATGGTAAACTAATCCTTTAGTCCAATTTAGTCCAATCCCACTAAGAGCTCTAGATTGTGGAGTTTTTTAATCTCTACCTGTACCAATGGAGTTAAACACATACTCTTGCACAAGCAACTAACATTTGTATAAATAAAAAGCTTGAATGGTGGTGGAGTGGGGGGAGCAGGATTAAACTACTCACACCATATGCAGTGGTCCTAGTCTAGATCCATTTTATATCAGAATTAAGGAAATTCTGAGGACCATAAACAGATACATGAGAATCCACAGCTGAGGGATTGTATTCTGTGATTCTCCAGATACTGCATCTCTCACCTCCCTTAAACATTCATCATTTTGTCTGGATTGCTGGGAACAGCAAAACTTACAGGCTAACAGACCCCCTGCCTTGGAAAAAAAAAAGGGTGTACCTGATTTAAACAAGAGTATACACAAAGTTGAGTGATTATGTGCCATCGAGTCAGGGGTGGGTTCCTACCGGTGCGGACCAGTACTGTGCACCTGTAGCAGCCCGCTGCTGACGTAATTTTTATCGGAATTTTTGGCGATTTTTTCGAGTTTGGATGGCTTCTCCTCGTCCTCTGCTTTGGAAAAAAGCCCTCCCGCCCGCCCTCGGGATAATACCGACCTTTATTTCTTCATCCGAAGCACAGCTGAGCACCTCCTCAGCTGTGTTTCGGCCTGAAACGTCCTTCTGAGCATGCACGGAAGTAAAATCGTTCAATGGGATGTGCGCGCGCTAATACTACGCAACATCGCGATGCGCACCAGTAGCAAAGGTAATTGGAACCCTCCCCTGCATCGAGTCAGTGTGAGCCATTAGGTAGGTTTTTTCAGCGATGATCTATCCTGATTTTCATATTCAGTATTATCTATTTTACCACATCTACTAATCTTGCTCAATAATAGCTAGATATTTCAGGAGTGCGGAAATATTTGTATGATTCAAGAGTAGAAGCCAGTTCTTGTTCTGGTTGACTTCTGAGCATTTAACAATGGGCTGTATAAAGTCCTGGAATTGAATTGTTTTACTCTGCCATACTATACCTCTGAAAATCCTAATCTAATACAGGCAGTCCTCGATTTACAACAGTTCATTTAGTGACCATTCAAAGTTACAACAGTACTGAAAAAAAGTGACTTATGACCGTTTTTCAAGCTTACAACTATTCCCATGGTCATGTGATCAAAATTTGGACACGTGACATCTGACTCATATTTATGACCGTTGCAGTGTCCTGGAATCATGTGATCCGTTTTTGCGACCTTCTGACAAGCAAAAGCAAAGGGGAGGCCAGATTCACTTAACAACCGTGTTACTATCTCAGCAACTGCAGTGACTCACTTAACAAATGTGGCAAGAAAGGTTGTAAAATGGGGCAAAATTCACTTAACAAAAGTTTCAATTAGCAACAGAAATTTTGGGCTCAGTTGTGGCTGTAAGTAAGACTACTTGTAGTTATTCCCATTAAAAACAAAGCAAAGCATATGTCTACCTGTAGGGAACAGCTTGCTATTCTTCTACAAATATTCTTCAGGTCTCCAAAAGGTGGCTTAAACAATTGGTATATGAATGCTGGGGTGTATGGGGTGCTCAGGGAGGGGTAGCATCACTGGTGTAGAGGCATGTCGTATCCTTTATGGCAGCTCATTTTAGGGCAGCTTTTAGGGTAGCTCGTTCACCTTTGGTCCCCACTTGTCACTCAGCTCTCACCTGTGGCTCCTAGCAGCTGTAGCATGTGCAGTGGCCACACCCCGGGCAACAGCTTCGACAGGCTGGCCAAACCAGGTTGAGAGTAGCCGTTGGATCATCGACCTTCGGTGAGATAGGGACTTGTCTATCCCAAGCATGTGAAGACAGATTCCAGCAGACTGAGCAGATGAAATCTACTAGAATAGGACAACGGTCATGAAGGTGGTCTCTGCAAGCGATGTGGTACACTAAGAGCACGGCAAGATACGAAAGACACCCTGGTCAACCACTGCGCCCAGCCCATCTCCAACTGTCTCGACTCTTGTCCTGCTATTTGGAGCAAGATGGAATCTGGGAAGAGAGAGTGAGGCTGACTATGCGCACCTCTCCCTCACTTTAATCCAATCCACGCGCAAATCTTGACATCCCCACCAATTATAGATGTCAAGGTCCTCTTCGAATACGATGGACGAACATCACATATGAATGCTGAAGCCATTTAAAAGGTAGTGCCGTTTTTTAACCTTAAAATGTGTGTGTGTGTGTGTGTGTGTGTGTGTGTGTGTGTGTGTGTGTGTGTGTGTGTGTGTAAGTATTTATATTTCTGTTCTGCATTTTAAATCATTTCCATACACTGCACTTTCCTTTTATATTTTATGCGAACAGATGAAAAGAAAAGGTATGCTCTCAGTTGAAAAAGAGACAAGTGCTTCAAAATAGTTTCAGGCAGAGAAACTACATTTTTTTTCGCCTACCAGCTGTCATTTAATTATATGAAAGAAAGCTCCTGCTCAAATATTTCAAAGAATATAATTTCCTATATTTCCAAAGCAGAACCCTTTGTGGAAGAGCAAACTTAGCGTTTCACAAAATTATTCTTTTAGAGACAAACATTTCCCTATAGCAGTGATGGCGAACCTATGGCACGGGTGCCACAGGTGGCACGCGGAGCCATATCTGCCGGCACACAAGCCGTTGCCCTAGCTCAACTCCAGCATGCATGTGCGTGCCGGCCAGCTGATTTTTGGCTCGTGTGGAGGCTCTGTAAGGGCATTTTAGGTTTCCAGAGGGCCTCCGAGGGGGTGTTTTCGCCCTCCCCAGGCTCCAGGGAAGCCTCTGGAGCCTGGGGAGGGCGAAAAACGGGCCTACCAGGCCCACTGGAAGTTGGGAAATGGGCCATTTCCGGCCTCCAGAGGGCCTCTGCGGGGGCAGGAGAGGCCGTTTTCACCCTCCCCAGGCATTGAATTATGGGTGTGGGCACTCACACGTGCGTGACAGCGCGCGTGCACGCGTTTTCGGCACCCAAGGGAAAAAAGGTTCGCCCTCACTGCCCTATAGAAAAAAATGTCCATTCAAGAGAATGGACACCACAGATTATGAATTTGGCCCTCTCTGTGTTGGGGTGTAAAATGAATTGGGGAAGAAAGGGAATACTATCTGTCATAGAGTAATCCTGCTTGGTTTGTAATTCACTCTTCGTTTTGTGATCTCTAATACCCTTGAATTCTTGCCTTAAGCATTTATGGATAGTCCCAGTTAACTAATCTTCAAAAACTCAGCCATTTCAAATAATGATGAAAATGAAGATACTTCTCCATGTTTGCTCTCACACATTCCTCTACCGTTCTTTTGCCAAGGTTTTCTTCTTTGGTTACACTCTCTTTTCCTTCTTCTGATTTCTACTCTATGATGCAGGCAAAAAAACAAATACAAGGTTTTGCTCAGTAACAAGGTTACCACCATGTATAGTACACCAAAGTATAGGTTGGGGTTTCTTGAGTTCATGAAGTGTTTATCTTGCAGTGCTTAAATTGATGCCATTCATTATACCACAGCTGTATTCTTCCAAAGTTCAGAGAAACTATGAGGCCTAGAAAGAACCCCAAGTACATTGACTTCCAACCCATTTCCAACATCAACAAACAAACACAATCAAACAAACCCTACAAGTTTCTCTTGATGCTTCTCCCTGGAGCCATAGGACCAAAAAAGAAAACAAAGGCAGATGGCCAATATAGAATGGCAGATCTATTGTATATCCAGAATCATCCTCACTAGAGCCATTAAGTCAGTATTGAATGTTATACTATATGTAGCAGAATAACAGAGTTGGAATACCACTTCAGACAAATAGTTATCCAATCTTTTTAAAAACCTCCAGTGTTGGAATACCCACAACTTCTGGAGACAAGTCATTCCACTGATTACCGTATTTTTCGGAGTATGACGCACCTTTTTACCCCCCAAAAGAGGGTGAAAATTTGGGTGCGTCTTATACATCGAATGTAGCCCTACCCACCTGTCAGCCCCCACCCTTCGGAGGTTTTTGGCCTCCGCGCGTCGCATTTTTGGCCGGTTCCAGCCATTGCTGGCCACCGCCGCCGCAGCACTGCTGCCACTGCCCGCCGCTGCCACTGCTGCTGCCCACGCTGCTGCCCGCTGCCCACGCTGCTGCCTGCTGCCCACGCCACCGCACTGCTGCCCCCGCCCCCGCCAAAATCCACCCTGCCGCTGTTTCTGCCCGAAGCCGGGCCGCCTGAGGAACCGCTGCTGCCGTTGCTGGCCACCGCTGCCGCCGAAATCCACCCTGCCGCTGTTCCTGCCCGAAGCCTGCCGCCTGAGGAACCGCTGCTGCTGTTGCTGGCTGCCGCTGCCACAGCCGCTACCTGAAGCGAGCTGCCACCGCTGCTAATGCCCAACCCCCCCCCACTGCCTGAAGCCTGCTCCCGAGGCACCTGAGGAGCCACTGCTGCCGTTGCTGTCCAAAGAGAGCCAACAGGTTAGAACTTTTTTAAAAGGTTTTTTTAAAAGATTTTTTTTAAGGTTGCTAAGTGGAGGAGAAATTTTGGGAGTTGAAGTCCACAAGTTTGAAGACCCTTGCACCCCCTTGGCAAGTTTAAGACTTATGGACTACAACTCCCATTCCTGAGCTAGCATGACTGGAGGAGGAATTCTGGGAGTTGAAGTCCACAAGTCTTAAAGCTGTCAAGTTTGAAGTTTGTAAAAAGTGTACATGGTTGTAAAAAGTATTCTGCTACACTGGTATTTTATTAAATAATATATTACTACACCATTTGGTTCAGAATACTTTTTTCCTTGTTTTCCTCCTCTAAAATCTAGGTGCATCCTATATTCCGGTGCGTCCTATACTCCGAAAAATACGGTAATTATTCTAATTATCAGGAAATTTCTCCTTAGTTCTAAGTTGCTTCTACTCCTTGATTAATTTCCATCCATTGCTTCTTGTCCTGCCTTCGGGTGCTTTGGAGAATAGGCTGACCTCCTTTTTGTGGCAACCCCTTAGATATTGGAACACTGCTATCATATCACCTGTGTAGTGTGCCGGTAGGCCACTAGGGGCCGCTGTTTAAGCGGGAAGTTATGTAACTGTTGATTGATCGAGCCGCTTGATATAAAAGCTGGCTGTCAGGCAGAGTTACCTCAGATTTTTGTGAGTTGTGAGCTGTCCTGTTACCTGTTATTAAAACGAGTTACCTGCATTGAAGCGTGACGTCTCCTTCACCGCACCCATCCGACTGGCTTTACAGCAACCCATAGTTCTTCTTTTCATTAAACTAGACATATACAATTCCTGCAACTGGTCTTCGTATGTTTTAGCCACCAGTCCTCTGTGTTGCTCTTCTCTGTACTCTTTCTAGAGTAGGGGTGTCAAACTCGTGACGTATTGGGACTTTCACTAAACCGGGCATGGACATGGCCAGCGCGTGACGCATCCTGCCCACGGGCTGCAAATTCTAGCCCTGTTCTAGAGTCTCAACATCTTTTTTATATTGTGGCGACCAAAACTGGATGCAATATTCCAAGTTTGGTTTTACCAAGGCATTGTAAAGTAATAGTAACACTTCATGTGATCTTGATTCTATCCCTGTGTTAATGCAGCCTAGGACTGCATTGGCTTTTTGGTAGCAGTAGCACACTGCTGGCTCATATTTAAGTGATTGTGCACTAGGACTCCAAGATTCCTATTTATTTATATAGATTTAATGGAGCTTAACAAAAATGAGTATAAATGGTTTATATAGAAGAGTTTAGCAACGATACTTTGAGCTTGATAGTTATTCTAAAAACAACTGCAATATGAGACCTAAGCAATCCCAAACTCATATTGGTTTTGTGGTACTTTTAAACCACATTGTGAAAAGAGTCAGAAAAAGACGGGGGCTCAGAATATTAAACTCAAATTAAAGACAATTCTGAGAGAGAGACGTTGTTTTCCAGTGTCCTAAATATCTACCACTCTGCTGTTCCCCAATGCTTTGTCTTTGATGGAAGTGCTTTTTTTTCTGCAAGTTTTTTTTTATTTTTCCACCAAACATACACAAATATGCATACATATACCATATCATCAAAACATCCATAATAATAAATTTCTATCCCTAATATCATAGACATATCTCCTTAGTTGCTCCTTTTATACTTTTATCTCCAGTCTGCTTACCTTCTATATTTCATACTACTCCCCTCCCTCTATCTCCCTTCTACCTTATTCATCCTTCTCTACCTCTTTCCTACTTCCTCCTCTCCCTCACCCCTTCCTTTCTACTTCCTCTTTCACCCTCTTGTTCTTCCCTGAGCACAACTAATCATAATCCATTCTATGGTTAGCAGACTAGTAATTCAGAAATCCTAACTTCATCCCAACGTCGGAGCTATTTCTTAACCTTGTTTCTTTCCCTTTATCTATACTTATATATTTAATGCATTCTATCAGGTATATCTACTATTAATGCTGCCTCTTCTCTCCTATTTTTGTCGCATGGGTCAACCACCTCTAATTTTCCACTTTCTTCCAAATCAATCACTATGGCTTAACTACCAAAAATGTTCGTTGTCTCTTGCACCTCTTAATTTTAGAAGTGCTTCTGATGGTGCAGGCAGATTGAAAAATTGCCTAAAGTGTTGGCAAAACAATGGATGTTGTTCCATTTTCCTGTTACATATGTAGCAGAGGAACATAATCTAATCATGTATACATTTCCCGATAAATTGGTAAAGTGGGATCCAATTTCACAGCCCAGGCAGTGATGGTGACATCATGGAAGCCCTTTTAACTGCTGTCTAATATGGGCTAACCCTGACTTCTGATGCGAGACCTAAATGCGTTGTAATTTTAGAAAATTTCTTCATATGACAATCACCATTGGAGAATTCAGTGAATGGGACACATGTACAGCCCATTGGAAACTATCATAATACAGTGTATCCTTTACACATATTTGATCCCGTTTATTGGGCTACATGCAGGTACCGTGTTTCCCCGAAAATAGGACCCATTTTTATTTTTATTTTTGCCTCCAAAAGAGGCATTAGGTCTTATTTTCAGGGGATGTCTATTCCACTGTCTCACCTCGTGTTGGCACTGACAACCCCACCCAGCAGGAGCCCCTGTGGCTGCTGCCGGCCAACTTCTTTTGCGGCCCTTGCCGCTGCTTGCATGTGGTGCCCCCCAGCCTCCATTTTGACATCAGAGCCCTTCAGGAAAAGCCTCTGCAGTTGAGAAATAAGTTCCGGATTGATGCGCACAGCGCCCCCCCCCCCCCGGACTCTGTTTCACCATCAGAGGCCTTTCGCTATCAATCCCAAGCTCGTTTCTCAGCTGCAGAGGCCTTTCCTGTAGGCCTCTGATGGCAAACAGAGGCCGGGGTAGATGCGCGCAAGCGGCAGCAGAAGTGGGAAGGCAAGGTGAGGCAGGTGTCAGGGAATGGGAGGCCTGGCTGCAACTGTCCTAAGGTAAGCGGGTGCGGGGCACGTGCAGAAGCTACACACACACCCATCCCAGCCCCAGCTTGATTTTTACCCGTGTGTTTCCCCCCACTTCATGCAACCAGATGCAACAGAGTGGGCGGGGTCTTAACTAGGGCTTATTTTGGGGGGGGTAGGCCTTATATTGGGTGCACATGTAAAAATCAAGCTTAAGGTGACCAGACGTCCCGCTTTTGGCGGGACAGACACGCTTTTCAAGCGTGTGTCCCGCGTCCCGCATTCTTTTCAAAAAGTCCCGCTTTTTTTGAAAGAATGCCGAAACAGCGGGACGTCTGGTCACCTTACGAGTCTTGGCTCTCCTGCTCCCCCTCCGCCAGCGCTGGGCTGCTGGAGCGCTCACGAACACACACACACACACACAAGCGCGCATGCAGCCTCTCCAGAGAATGAACTTGCGAGTAGTCCGGATCCGGAAGCCGTGCCTGAAGAGGGAGGTCCTGGGGTTGCTGCAGCCCCGACAGAGATAGCGTGGCCGGCTGGTGCATCCGGGGCGGAGCTGTACGATTCCCTCCTTCCTTCCCTCGCTCGCTCATTCTTCTTCCGGCCGCGCCGGGCTTGACCCGAGTTTGCGGTCTTGCAAAGGCGGCGGAGCGAACCCCGACTCCGGGAAGCGGCTGGGCGCAAAGCGAAAATGAAAGAGAAGCAGGGAGGCGAGGAAGGGAAAGCGGGCAGGGCTTCCACGGCCCTGGGAGGCGGGGTCGGGCTGGCTGGGTGGGTGGGAAGGATGGGCGAATCGGCAGGCCGGCATCCAACCGGTGCAGCCGGGAGACTTCTAGCCACCCTCTCCGGCCGCTGCAAAAAAATAAAAAATGCACCGGCGGCTTTGCATGCATCGCTTCCCAGCCACCCCCCTCTTTGCAGAAACGGGGCTCGGGGGCGATGCCTGCTCCTGCAAAACGTTTGCACAACCGCCTTGTGAGGTCGGCCGGGCTTTGCAAAGGCGCCGGGTGTGTGTGTGGACACCATTGACAGGGGGGGGCGCCTGGACGCCGCTGTCTTTTGCCCTCTGCACATGCGCAGCGTTCTGCGCATGCGTAGAGGGCAAAACTCAAATTGTGTCCCGCTTAAAAATATATATATCTGGTCACTTTAATCAAGCTAGATCTTATTTTCAGGATAGGTCTTATTTTTGGGGAAACAGGGTATCTATTTGTCATCTATTATCCATCTGTCTGTCTGTCTTTCAGATCTTCCAATCTGCACACACTCTGATCAGATTTTTGAGAACTTTCAGTAGAAATAAGCTGGGAAAGGGTTCATTTTTAATTTCATCTTTGAGTATGGAAGCCAGTTAAGTGACTGGGCCAATCTCTGAGCCCAACCCACCTCCCAGGGTTGGTTGTTGTGAGGAAAAGTATTATTTGCCACCTTGAGTTATACATAAAATAGATGGGATAAAACAACAACAGCAACAATAATGCATCTCAGGTGGGATTACAGTTCCTATTTTACAGAAGAGATGTGATATTAATGAATGACAAAAGTCCCTCATCAAGAAAGACAATATACTAAATTGAAGGTGGGTGGGAATATTTCAATGATTATAAAGCTTCAATTCCAACATAATCTTTGTCAAAAAGTTGTGATGTTCATTCTATATAAAATAAGGCTTTTGATTTAAGATATGGAGGAACAGTGGGTTGCTTCAAAAAGACACAAGGGCATCAGGATGCTAAATATGGGAAATGACCACTGTTTGTCATCAGTGGTCATTTCCCACATTTAGCATCCTGATGCCCTTGTGTCTTTTTGAAGCAACCCACACCTAGGATCTAGTTTGTTTGTTCATTTGCCATTATTTACTGAAGATTTTGAGCCATTCAGGTAGCATTTGTAAGGCCAAAAGGAAAGAATGTTGAGTGCAAAAAAGTCAGAATTGGTATTGATGAAATTGAAGTGCCAATTATATAAAAAATTGGTCGCAGTAGGAAACAGCTCTTGACAATGATATCCCTTGATATATTAATAGTTGAAAATGCTGTTCATTTCATATCAGCAGTCTGGCAATGAGAAAATAACAATTACAAATGTGGCATTTTCTTTTGATTTCAATGGGAAAGGAATACACAGGCTGAAATTTCAGTGACGAATGTTTACGCTGCTCAGAATATGTTCCAGTGCTTTGGACCCCTAAGCAAACAGCCTGTTATTTCTCCTGCAATAAATGTGGCTTCATCTCGGCTTATGCAACAAGTAGCCAGGGGCCGGGAAAGGCATGCCCAGTGCATATTGCAACTCATCAGGTATTAAGGCATTAACTCCTCAACTAACTCATGATCACATATTACGTGTGGCTCTGCATTTTGTGAACAAGTTGCATTAGGCACTGAAACATCACATCCCGTAATTCTTAATTGGTTGGTACAATACTAATTCTTTTGACCCCCCCCTTTTTTTTTCCTTTGGCATTCGATCTAACAATTCATAATATGTCATGAAGTTTCACATTTCTATTATAATAGCGCTCTGATTCTAGACTTGCCAGATGCCCTTAAAACACACAGCGATATTTTCATACTATGCATGTAAATGTGAAAAGACGTGCTTTCTTAGTGGCATGGAAATGTACAGACTCTTGGCACCTTGATAGGCTGTGAACGTGCTGTATGGGCAAATTCAGGAGCAAAGCCATTTCTGTAATATTTGATGTCAGGCTTTTAACAAGCGCGGGCTGAGATACTTGTTCCAGTCTCTTTCCTTGTGACCGAAAAGTAGATCACAAATTATATAAGCTCTTCTAATATAAAACAAAGTAAAGGCAGAAGGTATATACTGTACAACAGTCGACTTACAACAGTTCATTTAGTGACCGTTCGAAGTTACAACATCATTGCAAAAAGTGACTTATGACCATTTTTCACACTTACGACCATTGCACCAGCCTCATGTTCACGTGACCAAAATTCAGATGCTTGGCAACAGGTTCATATTAATGATGGATGCAGTGTCCCCAGATCACCTTTTGCGACCTTCTGACAAGCAAAGCCAATGGTGAAGCCTGATTCACTTAACAACCGGGTTATTATCTTAACAACTGCAGTGATTCACTTAACAACTGTGGGAAGAAAAGTTGTAAAATGGGGCAAAACTCGCTTAACAAATGTCTCACTTAGCAACATAAAGTTTGGGCTCAATTGTGGTCATAAGCCAAGAATCTCATCCGGGTGCAATTCAAAGTGTTGATCATCTTTAAAGCCCTACGTGGCTTAGGACCAGGCTACCTCCGGGACCGCATCCTACCTCACACTTCCCTTCGACTGGTTAGGTCCCACAGAGTGGGTCTCCTCCGGGTCCCGTCAGCCAAACAATGCCGACTGGCGGGGCCTAGGGGGAGGGCCTTCTCTGTAGGGGCCCCTGTTCTCTGGAACCAACTTCCCCCAGAGATCCGAATTATCCCCACCTTGCTGGCCTTTCGAAAAGCCATTAAGACATGGCTCTTCCTGCAGGCGGGGTGATTTTGAGACAACCTTACATCTGATTACTCCCCCATGTATGTATGGTGTTATATGTGTCTTTTAATTGTTTTTAAACTGTTTTTAATGATTTGTTTGGTGTTTCTTAAAATGCTGTACGCCGCCCTGAGTCCTTAGGGAGTAGGGCGGCATAGAAGAACCTCCAAATAAAATAAAATAAAATAAAATAAAGAACTATCTGACCTGGCCTTTGAGGGCTAGATGAGGAATTGATTTACTGATAAATATTGATTTATTTGAGCCGAGGTGGCGCAATAAATAAAATAATAAATAAATAAATACTGGAACAGGCAAAGCTATCCACCAGTATTTGTACTAAGAAAAAGTTATTGACAGTTCTTTAAGAACAGGACTAGGTAGATCAAAGGATTGGCTTTGACCTCCAAAGCCTTAAATCACCTTGGATTGGGCCTATCTCAAGGACTCCTCACTAGCCAGATATTCTGGGAGCCCTGACCCCATCCCCACATAATGCCTCCACCTCTCCACAGAGGTCAGCAGATGTGGTCTCTCATTTCTGGAGCTCCTTCCTGAGTTCATAGGCCAGGTGCTTTATCTGATCATTTTTAGAGGACAGGCAAAGGATTGTGTGCACCGCTTTTAACGGCATTTAATTCGAATGCTGTATCTGACAAAACGGGTTTCCAGATAGAGACCCTCCAATGCTACCAATCAAAACATGCTATGCAAGTATTCTGCCCTTAGTGAATTTTATACAGAAAGAGGGGGAGGGCGGCAAGCAGAGGGAAATGTAGGAAGACACACTTTCACCCCCATGAAATAGAGTGAATGGGAGAGTCCTAATAATTGCTCAGTGAAAGCATATAACAACACTGGTCTGCTCCGTTTAGCCAATTTATTTTCAAGCCCACTGTGGATTTTATGTTTTTTTTTTACCAGAATTT
Organism: Diadophis punctatus similis; assembly: GCA_023053685.1. Classification (NCBI taxonomy): domain Eukaryota; kingdom Metazoa; phylum Chordata; class Lepidosauria; order Squamata; family Dipsadidae; genus Diadophis; species Diadophis punctatus. Next base: position 4,846,912 of record JALIGW010000034.1, on the reverse strand, counting down.
GAGAAATAACACTTAAACGTTGTGAGACAGAGTCTAATTTTAATTAAGGGCTGGAAAATTAGAATTGACCTTGGTATTTAAAGGTGTATTTTGATATCTCACCTGTTCTCATTTTACAATATCTGAGTTGTTGTTGCTGTTATTGTTGTTTATTTGATCCTCAAGTTTGATCCTCTGAAATGCCTTTTTCTGATTTATTTAGGACGGGGCAAAATCTAACCAAAGCAAAACATTTTATTCCTGGGTGGAAAATATAAGCACAGTACTCCCTCAGAAAACAAATTCTTTACTTTGGCTGAATTGACCATAATCTGCATTTAGCTCAGTTGCAGAGCGTGATAGATACATGATCAAATATATGCTTTGCTTTGTCTCCTCTGGAGACTGAGCTTTTTCCAGAGCTTGAAGGTTCGGTACAGGATAACATCTCTCTACCAGCTATCAGCATTTCCAGAATTGGGATTATTTCCTAAGAAAGAGAAACTAGTGCTGTGCAAAATAAATGGATAGCATACCAAAATGCGATTTAGCAGCCAAGAGCAGCTTTGGCAATTCTCCAGTTACAAGAACTTGTATCTTTAGAATTTTTAGCACGGTCAGATTAGTTAGAGCAATGGTTCTCAAATAGTGGGGTGGGCCCCCCTGGGGGGGGCGCGGAGCGATGCCAAGGGGGGTGCGTATGACCCTGGGGAACATGCGTGGTCCCTCTCGATCGATTCCCCCAGACGGGGAGTGTTTTCCCAGTTGCACCCATGCTCCTGCGCCAGCTCCTTCCTGGCATTGCAGCCTCCCAGGAAGTAGGGTGGGCTGCGGGGAGGCCTCTGCTGCTCCAATTATTCGCCGTGAGTGCCCAGCAGAGGTTGCGCTTATGAGCCAGGCCGGTGACCCCAAAACATCAGCTTGATTAAACTGGCCTGCTTCGTGTCAAAAGAGAGCCCTAACCATGGTAGCCTATGCCTGCCTAACCGAAAACAGGCTCCACTGAGTTCAGTGTGACTTATTCCCAGGTAAGTGGGTAGAGCAGCCTTCTCCAGCCAATAGTTTGCTTGCAGCTTATAATAAGTAAAATAATAAATATTAACATTAAAGTTCCATTGGGGCCCAGATTGGAGAGTTGGGGGGGGGGGCGCGCGCGAAAGGTTTACTTCTTCCTAGGGGGGGAGCGTAACAGAAAATAATTGAGACGCACTGAGTTAGAGTATTCTGTAAATTGAATCCACCCACCTACAATTGTAGCTGTCATAGCTGCTATCTGGATCTGAAATTAAGATTTCTGGAATTCAGAGTGTAAATCACATTTTATCTCCTAGTACCCTTGGAGTGATTATCCCCCATAAACAATTTTTTTTTAAAAAAAACAGTGTCTTTTTATACACTGGAAGCTAGCTGTGCAGTAGCACTACCAACCTGCGAAGGATGTCATTCTGTAGCACAATCCACACAATGGATGATCCAGTTCTTCAGAAGAGTATCAGAAACCTTACTGACCCAAATTGATTCAAGCAGCCACCTCTAATATAACGGGCGATACATAACATGGGGTCAGCAAATAGAAATGCCACTCAAATTATTCCATAGATTGAGTTTAGAAATTATCACACGTTTCCAAAATTGAAAGTTAGAGACAGCCTACATGGGGATAAAGAACCTGAATCCTTCCAGATGTTGCTTGAACTATAATTTTAGCATCATTGGCTATCCCCAATCAGAACTGCTGAGAACTTTGGTCCAGCAGTTTCTGGGAAGCCAATGGCCCCTGTATTGCTGTCTTCATATGTGCTGCCATATACTGGAAGTTGTTATGCACAGTGGAAAAGAGGAAATGGTTGTGACATTTCGCCCTTGTGCTCAGGTTTCCCCATACTGGTACTTTTCTGATGGGTTAGGATTGCATTTCCCAGAATTTTCAGTAAATGCACTGGCTAGCTGTAGTGACACACTTACTGGAAAAGGGGTTATAAACCGTTGTATGTTTGTTTCACCTACCAATAGAGTACTTTTTTTGAATGGAGAAAGCAGTAAAACATATCTGCAAAGCTCTTTGAAAATGAAAGTACTAATTATTACAGCACGTAAAGGATCACTTCTAAGAATTTGCTGGATAGAATATAATTAACATTTGAAGGGATTCATTAAGAGTCAAAATGAAGCTCTTGTATAACGAGCTCCAACAAGCATAGCACACAACTCTCAACAGATTATTCTTCAAAAGGGTTCAAGGCTGTCATAACCAAATTACTATTTAAAGAGTCCTTTTCATTATCTTTCCATTTAAGTACCACTGTTTTAAATTAATGCCTCTTCCCTCCCCCCCTCCTCCATATATGCTGTTTTCTGGGGACTATAGGTTGTTAGTCCATTTCTAATAATTGCAGTGTTAATTATTTTGCAGTTATCATGTTTGTTAAGTGTGGGGGGAAATTATTAGCTCAGTGGTAGAAAAATCAGATTCATCATTTCACTGATATAATTGCTGCTAGGGATGGGAGAGGCAAAAAACAAAAAAAAAAGGCTGCAGTTGAAATTATATATCTGGATCAGACAGTACAATCACAATGGAGGCCCCAATGCTGAAAACATCTACCCATGTCACACCCAGCAAGGAAAAGCCAGGTCTACCTGAAGCCTAGACCCATCAATAGTCTTTGCCTGCCTGCCTGCCTGCCTGCCTGCCTGCATCTATCTATCTATCTATCTATCTATCTATCTATCTATCTATCTATCTATCTATCTATCTATCTATCTATCTATCTATCTATCTATCTATCTATCATCTATCTATCTATCTATCTATCTATCTATCTATCTATCTATCTATCTATCTATCTATCTATCTATCTATCTATCATCTATCTATCTATCTACATCCATCCATACACCCACCCACCCACCTACCTACCTACCTACCTACCTCCATCCATCCATCTATCTATCTATCATCCATCTAATCAAAGGAGTGGCCAAGAGTCAACACTGACTTGAAGACACCAATATACAGTATATTAGTGTCTTCAAGTCAATGTTGTCCCTTGGCCAGTGCCTTGAATAGTCCCTGCAATTTTCCTAGCAAGGTTTTTCAAAGTAGTTTGCCCTTGCCTACTTTCTAGGGCTGAGAGAAATTGGCTGGCCCAAGGTCACCGGCTGGTTTTGTGCCTAGAGCAGGTCTAGAACTCAAGGTCTCCCTTATTTCTAGCCTGTGGCCTTAACCACTACACCAAACTAGCTTTTTTCTCAGGCTAAACCTGTCTACACGTAATTTCTTTTTTCATCTGTCACATTCTAAATCTCCATGACAAGACTGAAATATGGCATAAATAATATAAGCAAATTGAGATCTTTCTAAAGTAACAGTATGTAGACACGTGATAGTAATTGCAAATACCTCTCAGCAGGGTGGGCTGCTGGGGGTTCACAGGGGTCTGGGAGAACCTCTAGCTAAGATTTTGTGCAGTTCGGAAAACCCCCAAATCCCAGTCCTGGCTGGCCCTGTCCATCCCACCCCGCCTCTCCCAGGAGTCCCCACGTGGTCCGTTTTGGATGCAGGTAAGTGTAGGGTACGTGCGGAGGCTCGGGGAGGGCGAAAAACTGGCCTACTGGAAGTTCGGGAAGGCTGGAAACAGGCCCGTTTCTGGCCTCCAGAGGGCCTCTGGAGCCTGGGGAGGCCGTTTTCGCCCTCCCGGAGGCTCAAGCAAAGCCTCCGGAGTCCGGGGAAGGCAACCCCCCGGCGTGGTGCAGGAGGCCAACTAGGCCACACCCACCATGTCTACGCCCACCCAGCAACCGGGCAGAGAACCCTTGCTAAAATTTTTGAAGCCCACCCTTGCTTCTCAGGAGAAATCTAACCTAAGCAACTAGGCCTTCAAACTCATGGAATGGCAGCAGTGAAACAAAAAGATTATTGCAGTAGAGATCAGTGTTTCCTCAATGGGGGGAAAAAAATCCTGTTAGCTATCAGAGTCTGTATTTAATTAGATAAAAGACCTTAAAACATTTGAAGTGGAACGTAAGTTATTTTATGTGCTTCTTAGGATACTAATGAAACTTTGTTTTCAACGTAACAAAACATTCAGAACATTTAAACTGATATGACAAAGGTTATGGGGGGAAAACAGATGTTTTATGGATATTTCTGAGCATTCTTCACATTTTTTAAAAAAATCTGCAGATGACAGAATTATTTATATCAGTGTCATGATATCCATATCAGTGTCATGAAAGGCCAACCTGTGTCTGATATTTACATTTCTTTTCCTGACAAGGGGGGGAAAGATTAAAACGCCAATGGGTTGCTACCACTTATAAGACTAAAATATTTAATATTTTAAGTGGGATTAAAATATTGTAGTAAGATTAAAGTGTTACACAGCTGCGTACCCTTGGAAATTAGGATGATGAACCTGTTGGACTCTGGGTCTCCTGGAAAGATTCTTTTGAAGTTGTTCTTGCTGCTACTGTTGCTGCTATCCCCATCCAATAAATCAGATTCAGACTACATATTTTTACATACAGTTCTAAAGTTCTGAATTGGCACTAGGAATAAATAGAGCAGCATCCATCTTGGGCTATGAGTATAAATGCATTAACCTTAATCTCACTTGCCTCACTCCACAAATCTACTTCCATTCAAGCACACTTTCATTTTATTTTCTTCCCAAAAGACCTTTTGCTACCTTTCTGCTTTATAACCTGGCAAATAGTGTGGGAAATCAGGTGACTCAGCCAAGGATGGAGATATTTAAGTTATAGCCTGGGGTGTAGTTCTGTCTTGTACATACCTGCTATTCACTATTCATAAGCAAGGCCTGACCAAAATTATGCTATAGCCTGCCTTTAGCACAATGTACTTTCTGCTTACTTTTAAGTAATATCTCTAAATTCAAGTAAAGAAAAAGTTTCATTAACAAAAAATTGTCCATGTCTGAACCAAGATTATGGCCATTTCCCTCAACTGAGACATTCTCCAGATTTATGAATTTCATCTCCTAGAGCCATGGTGGCTGAGGTGGGTTCCTTCCGGTTTGGACCTGTTCTATGGAACCGGTAGTAACATGGTGGCCTGGGTCGCTAGAACCGGCAACGACCCATGCCTGCCACGGCTCTCTCGGTGGCGCCATAGGCGGCGCCATCTTGTTTTTTGCTTCTGCACATGCGCAGAAGCTGTGTTTTTAGCACTCCGCATGTGCGTGCGCCCACACGCTGCGCCCACGCGGAGTGTCAGGAAGTGAACCGGCAGCAAGGAACTTACCCCTGCCTGGTGGTGAACCTATGGCACACGTGCAAGAGGTGGCATGAAGAGCTCTCTCTGTGGACATGCGCCATCGCCCCAGCCCAGCTCGGTCACATTTCTCCATCGCGTTTCTCGCTGTCGTTTGCAGGGAGACAAAAATTTGACTAAAAAAAATGCGTGAAACAGCATTCCGCCTTCGTTGTGGTACATTTGCTGTTGCTGCCCCCATGGCCTGCCCCTTACTCTCACAATGCCTTGCACAGCACAGTCAAATTTAGCGTGGAGCCATATTGTGATCCTGTGGTCGTCTTGCTTTGGCAAAAAAGCAACTGACATCCACTTGGTCTGGTATCTGGAGCGCATGCGTGCGAAGAACAGCTCATGTGCCCAAAGACGTGGAGACAGGATCCCGGCTGTTGCTTCCTAAGGGAGCAGAGCTGTCAGCCAGGACCATCCGGCTGGGGCTTCCCTCCCTCCCCGCCTGAGCGGGCTTCTTGTGCGGCCCCAGCCCTCCAGCCCACAACAATGTGCATCCGCAGTCCAGAGTGCCTGGCCAGCTTGGGCACCCCAGAAGAGAAGCAGCAGCAGCACTGCTTCTTCTCGGTGGCAGGCAAGGGCGACGGTTCTCCTCCAGAATCCTGGCTGCAAGCAGCAGAGTGAGAATCGCTGCATAGCCCTAGGAGAGCAGCAGGGGCACGGCTGCTTGTTCTCGGTGGTTGGAAGGGGGGATTTCTCCTCCAGCATCCCAGGCACAAGCGAGAAATCCCCCCCACTTCCAGCCACTGAGAACAAGCTATCCTGCCCCTGCTGTTCTCCTGGGGCTGCACAGCAGTTCCCCCCCTGCTGCTTGGGATGCTATGAGTTTGAGCGGCAGCTAAATGAAAACAAACAGGGTAACCAAGTGTGGTTGGGGGCAAGTAAGTCGGCAGGTTCAATGCCAGAGGGAATAAAAGAAGGGTTGGGAATCCTTGTGTGCCCAGCCGCCGCCTCTTCTTTAACACCACCCTCGGAGATTGCGTGCCACCGCACCATTACTTGGAAGGCTGCTTTCTTCACTGGCTCTGCTCGAGAAGGGCGAAGACCGCTGGATGGCTTCAAGGGCCCTGGCAATGCCCTGCTTCCTGCTGCTGCATGAGATACAAAGGCAAGCAGGCCGCCTTTCCAGCGCTCCCGCCAATGCTGGCGCTCGGCCAGCTCCTCTTTTTTCCTCCGAGCATGGGTGAGGCTGCTCATTGGTGCTCGCGTGGCGGGTGGCAGATTGTGGCTCCGCTGGGCACCGCCATGGCAAAAGCGCGCAGCCCCTGCTTCGGCGCTACCAGGCTGCACTTTCGGCCTGGTTCCCAACCCGACCACCAGCCACTCTTACCTTATGTGGCAGTGGCGGCGCCTCCTCCTGGCCATGACTTCCAGGCCAAAAGCGCAGCCCAGCGGCACCCAAGCGAGGGCTGCACACTTTCACCCCGGTGGTGCCCAATGGAGCCACAATCTGCCGCCCGCCATGCAAGTGCCAATGAGCAGCCTCACCCATGCTTGGAGCTCCGGGCTGTACTTTTAGCCAGCAAGTCATGCCCAGGAGGAGGAAGAGGCGCGGCCACCGCTGCGTAAGTGGGGTTATGAGTGGGGTTGGGAGCCAGGCCGAGCGGGGCAAGCCAGCTTGCGGTTCCCGAGAGGGGTGGGCCGCAAGGGCTGGGCTGGGCCCGCTCGTGCCCAGAGCAGAGCATTGGTCCAAGGGTGGCATGCCAGCAACAGCAGGCTGGGCGGCTCGCTCCTCCGCTGTCCTGCTGGCTGGATGGATGGATGCTGCCCGAAGCGCGAGACTGGCAGGTGGAGGAGGAGCCACCACTGCCTCTGCAAAGACAGGCCATTCGCGCCGGCAAAGGTTGATTCAAAATGGGGTGCGGGGGTGCATGCGGAGTGGACACGCGCATGCGCAGTGTGGGATGCATTTGCAGGACGCATTTGTTGGGCAGGACACATGTACGTGTGGAGGGTGCATGCGGGTGTGTGTGCACGCGCATGTGCAGGGGGCCGCACATTGCATTATGGGTGCTGGCACGCAGGAGTGCTGGCACACACGCATGTGTACTTTTGGCACACGTCGACAAAAAGGTTCACCATCACTGATCTATATTAATCAATTCTGCAAACAATTGAGTACTTGGAGCCATATGTTTGTTTTTCTGATGCTGAACAATAAGTCTTTTGATTCTAAGTCCATTTACTTTGCCCACAACTCAAAATATTAAATCTCAAAGTTGAGGTAATGCATGTAATTGCTTTTTACTAAATTGGAACAATGAATTTAAATAAAACATTAATTTCACTGCAGCTCCAACAAGAGAAATACAATGAGGTTATTTCTAAAACATTATTTCTTGTTGAAAATGATATAATCTAAAAATATCTTTAAATTTGGGGGCTTTTTAAACATTTCTTCTTTATCAGTTAAGTAAAGCTTGCCGGAGATTCATCATGAATCCTTTGATTTTGCCAAAGAAATACTATGAAGCTTATATAATGGTTACTTTAAAAGCTGGCAAGGACATCTGAACTGTGGTTTATTGCTTTGTCATCCAAATGTTTTGTGAAGTGCTGATGCCAGGTTATTAACAGTTATTTTGGCATTATAAAGAGTACTACTCCAGTAATAAAGGTAGTCCTCATATTACACCAGGAATTGGGAGCAGAATAGCTATCACTATGTCATACAGCACAATGTCACATGAACACGTCAATTATTAATGGCAGTTCCAACAGTGCCAGTTGGGGTTGTTAAACAAGGACCATGCAGGTGGTTAAGTGAGGACTTCACATGACTGTGACTTCCAACATCCTGATAGTTTCCTCGTTGACTTTCTTGTAGGAAGCCAGGAGGGATCATCAGAAATCACAATTATGTGACCTCAGGGAGGCCACAAGGGCTGGATCTGTGAGGGCAGGTTGTAAGTCCCTCTCATTCAGCTCCATCACAAGTTTGAACCAAGGTTGTAATCTGAGGACCACTAGTGAAACTAACATAATTTGATTTTATGAAAGGACATCACACCTGTGATATCATTGGATTGTTGGTGGATATTGCTTGTTTCTTTACAGTCAATTGTAGATCCCAAAATATATAAGCTATCCACATTTCAATAGATCAATTCTATCAATTCTAAATTATCTGCAAATTCTAGTAGTGATAGTCAAAGAGCGCAGTGAAAAATTAAATACAGAACCAAAGTAATGACAACAAGCCCCGCAACCAATCTTTCATTTGTCTCAAAGTAGTGTCAACAGCATAGCCTAGTTTGATGTTTCTTCTCAAATTTTAAAACAATTTTCTTCTTCTTCCAATACAGGTTCCCTAAATATATATTCTGCAAGTAGGTTGAACAGGTAAATGAACAGCATGCAACCTAGTCTCACTCCTAGAAAAGACAAACTCCTTTATATTATGGATTTCGAGATGGGTTACCAAGAGTAGTCTGCCCTACAAGAATAAATCAATACTGGATCAAATAAAAACTGACTGTTGCCTTGGGGCATTAATCAGCAGGGAGACACTGACATACTTCAGGCATGTGATGTAAGCTAATGTTGGACTGGGGAAAAATGCTTGACAAGTATGAAGAAAGTAGGGAGGGAAAGCAACAGGTAAAATGGATGGATGGGATCCCTGGAATATCATTGGAAGAGTTAGTCATTACTGCCAAAGACAGGTCCAGATGATAGGTCTTTTACCTATAGAATCACCAAGGGTCTAGTCCAGGGGTAGGCAAACTATGGCTCTTTGAGGATCTGTGGACTTCAACTCCCAGAATTCCTGAGCCAGCCATGCATTGCCTACCCCTGGTCTAGTCCAACTTGATGGTATCTAAGAAAGCAACTATAGAGCAGTTTGAATAATTGATGCTCAGATAATCACATTATTCTGAGCATTGCATTGACTAATGAATCAAATTATGGAATGCAAAGAGTAAGAGCAAGATTTTGAAGGAAGATTCAGGCATATGGCCTATATATTCTGATATATTGTCATTCTCAAGCATACTTAATGCACAAATTCACAAGTTGTGCTAAACTTCCAACTTTAACCATTGTTTGTTAACCAAGCAACAAGTGATCTGGTTCATTCATTGCTCTACATCATAATCTTTGATTAGAGCACCATGGCTACACTCATACCATGTCAAGAAACAACCACATCTTAGTGAGATGAATACATCCAACCAGCATATCTCATGTCCACTTTTAGTAAGCTCACCATCCATTATGAAGGACCTTTTTCTTGTCAAACGTCACTTCTGAATAGCAATGTTTCCACTCTCCCAATTCCACCAAAGCATTTTAAATTTGGTTGTGTGATCATCCTTGTTTCTGCTGAACTCCAAATGCTGAGATTAACCCTGTGGCAGGGTTGTCAAACTATGGGTACCATGACCATCCAGAATGATAAATGAATAAATAAAATGAAACCCAGTATACAAATAAAACTTATGAGCTGTTCCTCATTTGTACCCATGATTTCAGATATCTGGTTGGCACTGAATGGATTCCTTACCCGATCCTTTATCCTTTTTGTGCCTGCAAAAGTTGAAGACCTCACAATTCAGTTTCACTGCTGGCTTGTGCTTGTCAAGCACAATGGGTCTAGGTCTTTGCAGTGCTCAGTGTTCCCAAGGAACAAGTCCAGCTGTATATCACATAGTGACTGAATGTTGAAATCCAGATGGAGGTTTGAATTCAGGAAGATTGGAGTGGGAAAGCCGAGTTCCTGCTAATATCTATCTAATATCTATGAAAAAAAAGGAGAAATACCTGAACAGAGCTGGTAAGGATGTTAATTCTTACCAGCTAGTTAACTGTTAATTCTTACCAGCCAATATAGTCTACTGCAGTGGTTCTCAACCTTCCTAATGCCGCGACCCTTTAATACAGTTCCTCATGTTGTGGTGACTTCCAACTATAAAATAATAAAATTATTAGGAAACTCAGGGGTGGGTTCTAACTTACCTCGCTGCCGGTTCGCTTCCTCCTGCACTGTGTGGCCATTTTTTAAAAAAAAATTGCAAAAAAAAAAGCCAAAAACAAGATGGCGACACATGCGCAGTGCCGGAAATTCGGCTTCTGCTCATGCTCAGAAGTTCCCATGGTACAGATTTTTTTTTTGCAGTAGTCAATTTGCATGTGGGTGGACACGCCTGGAGACGGATAGAGGAGCGGTGTCTCGGTTCCTAAGACCATCGGAAATATGTGTTTTCTGATGGTCTTAGGTGACCCCTGTGAAAGGGTCGTTCGACCCCCAAAGGGGTCGCGACCCACAGGTTGAGAACCGCTGGTCTAGTGGTTAAGGTAGCAAGCAAGAAAGCGTGAGAGAGTGAGTTCAAGTCCTGCCTTAGCCACGAAAGCCATCTGGGTAACTTTGGGCCAGTCACTCTTTCTCAGCCCAACCTACCTCACAGGGTTGTTGTTGTGGGGGAAAACAGGAGGAGAAAGATGTGTTGGATAAGTTTGCCACTTTGAGTTATTTGTAAAAATAGTAAAGGTACTAATACATACAAATACAAATAGAGTAAAATAATCCATAAAATAAAACCAGGCTTCTATTGCTGTGGAAACTCTCCTTTCGTCTCGCTCCCTCAGCCATGAAGCTGAAGCTTCCTGACTATAGCTCTGAAGAGTCCAACAGAAATAGGGGAGCTGTAAAGAAGCTCCAGCCTTTTGAGCCAATGCTGCACCCCACTCCTGCACCCCAGATCTCTCCAGCCTCTTCACAGCTTTCCCAGGCTCATGCTTAGGATCTTCCAGCATTTCTTTTGCAGGGCTGGATAGCCCGCCATCTTGACCACAGGCCCACAACCCTAGCTCCAGGCCCTGCTGCTGAGCTTGTGCCTGGCTTTGCAGAGTGACTGCTTGTTTTGCCTCCTCCAGGTTCTGCAACCTACGTAACCATCCACTCCCTGGCTGGCAAATACGGCTTGGCAAATTTGAAAACCGTCTTGGCTTTGAAGACATCGTTCTTCCTTATTTAAATCCCCACCAAAAGCTGCAAGGATGGCATGGCTCCAGATTTTTCACAATTATGCACACACACACACACACACACACACACGATAGCTGCAACAATTACAATGCACACACACCCTGTACGTCAAGAAGAAAGCAAAATGGCTCCCTTCAGCCCAAAGGCCAGGAAGCAAAGTGAAGCTGGTGGACCCTTATGTAAATAAAACCAGAAAGTACCTGGGAAATGGGTACAATTCAACTTGTCTTTTAATATAACTTTTATAAGGATCTTTGAAGGGTCATCATAAGCCCTCTTTTGATGACCTATAAAACTGGACAATTTTTACATCCACTTTCAGACTCAAACCACAAAATCACCTATGAGAGATTTTATATTTTAGATACAAATATATTGTCTCATCGGCTGAGGAATGCAACTTGGGGAGGCCCAGAAGGCCTGCCTTTTCTGCTACAAGGTAAACCCTATAGAACATTTCTCCTAAGGGGGCTAGGATGGCCCCAATTCTACTGGCGTTTTTAGGGGCCTAAAAACCTGGTTCTATACACGGGCCAGGGCCTCTAATTGCATGCAGGGGCCTGTCTTCCTGGCTGGGCTAGTGATTGTCAATTTTGACACCTTCCTTGGCTGCTGGGGATTTTAATTTTTATATGGTTGTTAACAATTATTTAGATTTTATTTTAATATCGTTTGCTGCTCAGAGTCACCTGTTGATACGCACAGCAAATTAATTAAATAAATGCATAAATGCAAGGTAACCATTAACAGCCTTTTCTCTTTTTAACTGTTTTTTTTTCTTGAAGTCTGATCATAAATAAAGAATTTGGTTTGATTGATTTGACTATAAAACTGTCTAGAAACTGCCCAGAAAGGTTAAGATTGGGTTTGCTGATAATTTTACTGAAATTTACTAGAGAATTCAGGCTCAGAAATGTCTTGGGGGGGGGGGGTGAAGGCAAGGCAGATCAGGTTAATGCCTGCAATGTTGCAGTGGAAGCTCTGTCTTTTTTTCCACATGCATTACAACATGGCAGCTGGTATTATGCCACTTTTCTTAGAATCACGAAAGCAATGACCTCCTATGAATGTGTTGTGGTAGACAGGAGGAAGAGCCATAGACAACAGTCAGATAAGAGGCAGCTTAGGCCGCAGAAGCAATGGGGGCATGTCAAAAGGCTCAGAACGAACCTTCCAAAGTTCCTTGGACTGCAAAGACAAGATTTTGATAATGTAATCTTTCAATAAATTTAGAGCTACCGGTAGTACTTTAGAGCTAGGATGTGCTTCTTGACTTGTACTACTTCACAAGACTTATGGGCCGCTGCCTGGATGATGTTAGGGTCTGGATGGGGAAGAACCGGCTAAAACTTAACCCTGACAAGACTGAGTGGCTGTGGATATTGCCTCCTAAGGACTTGACCAACTGTCCCTCCTTGGTTCTTGGGGGAGAGAAATTAGCTCCCTCAGAACGGGTCCGCAATTTGGGTGTCCTCCTAGATCCACAGCTAAAATTGGAGCAACATCTTTCAGCTGTGGCTAGGGGGACCTTTGCACAAGTACGTCTTGTGCACCAATTGCGACCCTACTTGGAGAGGGGGGCACTTCTCACAGTCACTCATGCCCTCATCACCTCACGGCTGGATTACTGCAATGCGCTCTACATGGGGCTACCCTTGAAGAGTGTCCGGCGACTGCAATTGGTGCAAAATGCAGCTGCGCGAGCTGTGGTGGGTGTACCCAGATGCACCCACATAACACCAATCCTCCGCCAGCTGCATTGGTTGCCCATTAGTCTCCGGATCCAATTTAAGGTGTTGGTCGTTACCTTTAAAGCCCTACATGGCTCAGGGCCAGGTTACCTTCGGGACCGCATCCTGCCGCATACCTCCCTAAGACCGGTCAGGGCCCACAGAGTCGGCCTCCTCCAGGTCCCATCGACCAAACAATGTCGGTTGGCGGGGCCGAGGGGGAGGGCCTTCTCTGTGGGAGCTCCCTCCCTGTGGAACCAGCTTCCCCCGGAGATCAGGACTATCCCCACCCTGCTGGCCTTCCGGAAAGCAATAAAAACCTGGCTCTTCCGGCAGGCGGGGTGAAAGCGAGACGATACTCTTTTAACTTTTGTATGTTTTTAATTATTGTATTTTATTGTATTTTATATTGCTGTAATGGATCTGAATATGTTGTGAGCCGCCCAGAGTCCCTAGGGAGTTGGGTGGCATACAAATCCATTTAATTAAATTAAAATTAAATTATATCAACTTTGCAAGTCTGATAGTACATCCCACCCCAATGCCTTTACAGTCCAAGAAACTAAGAAGGGTCCCTTCTGAGACATTTGCTACACACCCATTGTTTCTGTTAAGGAGTGTGCAGAGCGACCCCTGAGTTATCAGGGACATGCACATAGAAACGGGGTATTTCAGCTTGGCAACCAGTGGATAGGAGTAATGATCCAGTCACAAACAAATTCGTTAAAATGTATAAAATAGTTTACTTTTAGATAAATAGCACAGTCCAATTAAACAATCCAGGTCATACACGTTCAGTCAGTCAATATCAAGAAGTACAATAATCTTCTTACTAGCCTGTCTTTGTCTTAAACATCAAACAAAGATATTACAGCTTACAAACACTTCAATACTATCAGGAAGTAACAGAGCTTCACACAGAGCTCACTATCAGACACAAAGTCAATCACGAATGAATCAGTAGAGAGAACGAACCATGATCTCTAGCTCCCTCTTATGGCAATCTTGAAACACTACAGCCAATCAGAATACAGCAATACATTTAAAGTTGTAGTACTTAAATATATACAAACATAGATTGGTGGCCTGTTTATATATTAACAACCCAACCATTTGGACATAGTCCTAACAGTTTCTTTGGGCTAAGCTGCCTCTTATCTGACCGTGTCTAGTTTGCGGCTCTAAGCTCCTGTTTCCCAAGGTCATTCCCACACATGATTACAGAATGTCGTCACATGGACTTCAGGTGTCGGGAAACAGGGTGAGCCAAATGTTCCCATGTTAAGAAAAGAACTTTCCACCTAAAAATCCATGCAACTGCAACACCGAAAATGACAGAAAGAAGCTTTGCAATCTCAGTTGGACTTCAATCAAAGTGGGAGGAAATTGCCACAACTGCCTGAGATCAGGGTAATGGTCATATGTAGAGGGATACTCTGTGAGAGCATGACATAAACCATGATCCTATCACCTGTGTAGAAAAGTTGCATTTAATAAGCCATTAGACTTTCTAAAGAATAGCATTCAGTACCAGAGGTGGGTTCTTGCCGGAGCTGCCCAGTACGCAGCTCCGGTAGGGAGCGGTGGATTTCGCAACTGCTCCGGAGCCCTCTCTGCCGGTCCACCCGGCGCGTCGCCATTTTTCCCCGCTGATTTTCGGTGATTTTCGGGCGATTTTGCTTCTGTGCATGCGTGGAAGCAAAATTGTGCTGAAATCTCGTGAGGGAACGCGTGCGCACGTGAGATTTCAGCGAGATTTTGCCTCCGTGCATGCGCGGAAGCAAAATCACACTGAAATCTCTCTCGCGTGCACATCCCCTCGTGAGATTTTGGTGCGATTTTGCTTCCACGCATGCGCAGAAGCAAAATCGTGCAAGGGGGCACGCCCGCGTAGCGAGTGCACCCCCCAAAGCGTGGAGATGCGCGCGCATGGCTCCGGCAGCGAGGTAAGTGAGCAACCCGCCCCTGTTCAGTACCATTGCAAGGAATATATAGGCATTCTTAATACCCATGAACAAAACAGATATATAAGAAAATGAAGCTCTTTTCATTATTGTTAGTAATTACAGTGGTGTTTAAGATATTATGTATCATGGTATATAACAGTTAACAGCTGTACATAAGTTTCTTCAGGCCCAAAAGTATCACTTACACAATTTCATCAGTTTATTTGTTTTAAGGCCTTGTTCAATTAATTGGTTATAGCTTAACTTCTAAATTTAAACAGTTAATCTGCTCTGTGTTAGTTGCTTTTTCCAGCTAATTCTTCCACAGCTACATTAGGTGGGAAGTGAAATGGGTTCCCAATGTAGAGATAGAAGTAATTACAAATATAAATGCACTCCAGCAATTTGGAATAGATGAACTAGTTTAAATTTCAGTCTCATCCTGACTGATGCCTGGAGGACAAGCAATTCATTAAGTAAAGATTATACATGTAACTTGTTTAAACAGAAAAATCTACTCAAAGATAGATAACATTCTAATATCAATTCATATTTTAATGAATTTACAATGGGAACAATAATACCTTATACCCAAGTCCTAGATATCTAATCAATTCCTTCCTTTCCTCATACTTTATTTATTGATTTTCTAACAATGTTTTTGCAATGCCCCAGTTCAATGACTCCAATTCAAATGGAAACTGAAGGCTTATTGTCAGGAAACACATGTATTAACTATAATATTTTGAAGGGGGGGAAATCAACATATTTTTAAATGAACCCTGTAGTATATGAGATACCATATTAGGATATAAATAATTTAAAAAGTAAGCTGGAAATGCTCAGGTTTTTCCACTTTAAAAGATCAATATAAAAAATTATTACCATTTGACAGTGAAGATACTAAGAATTTTATTTATATAAAATTTGAAAATTATATTTATAATGTAATTTATATTACATTATATAAATACTTTATATTATTATAGAAGTACATTAAGTTAATGTTCAATATTATTAGCTTCTGCAGTTATAAAAAGAAATAAAAAATATTATTCATATAATTTATAAAAATCAGGCCACTTAACCAAGTTACACAAAATAATTTAGACATTAAAATGGTAATGGTATCATAAACTACTTAGTAAATTCTAAACTCACTACATCTATATACTACTATCGTTGTCATGATCTTTAACTGTGTGAAATGGTGCATCATAGGACACTTTTTGAACCAAGGTACCTCAAACAGACTAACTTCCTGGATGTGTTCAAAATTCAGGATCCATGACTACTGAAGGAACGAAATTTGGGGAAGTTGTGGCTTCTACAGAGCTGTTGGCTACTGCTGGGTTGCTGCTGCAGTCATGTGGTGTTCATTTCTAATGTTCTGTGACAGTTTCCCAGGCAGTCTCACAATCCCTCACTCCCTCCGCCACCCAGCAGCAGCTACTTATCTGCCAGATGGGATGGGATGGGAGGGGGTGGGGTGGGATGGGATGGGAAGGGATGGGAAGGGAAGGGAAGGGAAGGGAGGGGAGAGTTCCAATACCCTCTGCCAGATTCCCTCAAGGAAACTCAATACCAGTAGGAAGCTAAAAGTGGCTCCTGTTCCCATTGATTTTTTGCTCACCTGTGATCATTCTGTTTCTCTGTTTAAATATATCTCTAATTTTTCTTTATCTTCTTTTTTTTCCGGTTTAAAACATTAGATTATAATCTAACCTAATTATTAGATTATAGAGTAAAATACAAAAATACAAAAGAAAATAATAAGATACAGTGGGGAGGAAAAGGGAAAAGAAAAGTGAGGAGGGAAGGGAGAAAAGAAAAAAAAGCATTGACTTCCAATTCCCTGTGTTGCAGTAGAATAAGGCATTAACATCAAACCTCAACTTTTTATTTTTCCATAATATTATAAACTAGCCATTTCTAGAACAACAAATCAATCTAATCAGCAAAACCGAGAGATGGCTAAGTTGACCATTTTGATTTTTTTAAAAAAAGAATACAAGTACTTTTGTTGCTATATGGAGATCGCTTCTGGACTTTGTGTCTGAGGAGGAAAAACATGAAACTTTGATTTAGGATGTATTTCTAAAACAACAACCCAATGGGAACGAGTTGCCTCATTAGTTATAAAGATGAAATGGGGAGCCATGATTACATTTTTTTAAAATGTAAACTTTGAAAGGAGTTACTGTTTAATAAAACACCATGAAATTTATTTGTGGATATATTGATTATTTTTAAAAATCCAACTAGAGATACTTCAGTTGAAAATTAAATACATTTAGCCAGTAACAGGTGTAGAAGTTAACTTTGAAATGTATTCTGCTATGAAAATTAATCCTGCTAAAGTATCAAGATCTTATTAAACTTTGCAGCTGTCCACAAGGATATAGATATTTCGGAGTGATTATTGCAAAGGACTGACATCAGTTAAACAATATTAATTATGACCCTCTTCTACTCAAGATTAAAACAAAAGATAAATTATAGCAAGAGCTTTCACGATCCTTTTTCGGTAGGATGGTTACCAATGAATTACCGGTATTATGCTTCCTAAATTATTTTTGTTTTAAATGCTCTCAGCTTCATTACGTATCAGTGTTTCTCAAATGTTCTGCTATTGTGGAGCATTAAGTACAAATTTGAAAAATGAGAGGACCATCTAATTAATGAAATATTTTTCTATATGCTCATTACAGGTTTTGAAAGTAAGATCATTATTTCTGTTTCATTTCTGCATCCCTTCCCACCCCCACTATTTTAAAAAGAATTTCAAAACTACCATGAACAAGGGAAGTATTTATTTTCCGTTGGAATTATTTTATGCACCCCATGCTATAATAAACAAATGTTAGCACTAATCTCCTGGTCAAGAACAATGGATCTAAAGGGGTGCCTACCCCAATCAAATATTAATTTTTTATCATTCTGTTTCCTATTCACCTCTTTTCTTTGGTTTGACTTCCATGAAATCTCAATTCCACTTGATACAATGTGCAGACCACTGTTTGCAATTGCCCTAGAGACTAATTTTTATTCATTTCACATATTTATATACCACCCAGCTCCAAAGGGCTGAGGACATTTATACAAATAAACATTAAAAACATAAACAAAACAAAACAAGCCAGTCCCTCCCCCTCTAAAAGCAACAGAAAAAAAACCACAATCATCTTCATAAAACAATTAGTTATCTGGCAAAAACATAGTATGGGTTGTCAGTTTTCCAAATTTTAAGTGCTGACAGTGCTACTGTATGAGCACTTGTATGTGTCAATGAACAGGTTTTTTCAGCCATTAATTGGTTTTCTTGAACCAACTGTTGAATGGTAAATACAGGGAGGCTGCAGTGAATCACCTGCTGAACCTCTGCAGGTTGAAATCCAAGAATCACTGGAATAGTCACTAGTACCCCCTTGGTGTCAGGCTCAATTATTTCTCCACAAAATCTCCAGACCACTATACTGTAGCTAAGACTACTAACAATATTTGAAAAATAGCAAAAACAATAGCACTTGGTCTTATATACTACTTCACAGTGCTTTACAGCCCTCTCTAAGCAGTTTACAGAGTCAGCCTATTGCCCCCAACAATCTGGGTCCTCATTTTACCCACCTCAGAAGGATGGAAGGCTGAGTCAACCTTAAACCAGTCAGGATCCAACTGCCAAACTGCTGGCAGTTGGCAGTCAGCAGAATTAGCCTGCAATACTGCATTCTAACCAATGTGCCACCACGGCTCTTTTATATTATAATCTGCTTCATTTAATAGTAAGAGAATCCTAAATATATAAATAATACATAAAACTTTTATACAGAAAAAAAATCTTGAAGATATTAAAAAAGCTTTGGAAAACACAACTTGGCATTTGAACTTGATGAATCTTGCGGGGACTTTATGTGGTATAGCACTGCTATTAAATCAGTATTATATCTGCTCAAATTGCCATATAAATACTAGTATTTCCAAATTACGTTGACAGTATTAGAAATGAATTGGCACATCTATGATGGAAGCATCCATCTTTTTGGTTGAAAGGTTGTTTTTTTTAAGTGGAACTAATCCAAAAGTCCGCTATAATGAAACCTGCTTTTGGATTATGGTCCACATTTTCTGCAGCATATATTTGGATGCAACATAAAAAATATTGTTAGCTGCCAAATTTGTTAGAGCAAAATGCCAGAAAATACATCTTTTCATGGGAGCAGTGGTATTTAAAAGAAGGGAGAATTGCCCTGCTAAAAAACTGACAAAATAATCAAGAGCAAAAAAAAAAAAACATTCCACAGTGAAAGTTTGATTGATTGGTTATGTGCCATCAATTTGTTTTCAACCTCTAGTAAACTCATACCGGTAGAACTTCTCCATGAGGATGTACCCTAGCCTGTTTTTTCAGCTCTCTCAAAATTGCACCAATCACCACTATAACTGAGTCCATCCACCTTGCTATTGGTCATCTTCTTTGAAGGGTTGTAAATGCATGATTTCCCTCCCGAATCAGTGTACCGTGTGTGATACAGCATATTCTGGGAAGAATAACATTAAGCCATTCCACATGGGACGACATGATAGCGGTATTCCAATATTTGAGGGGCTGCCACAAAGAAGAGGTGGTCAACCTATTTTCCAAAGCACCTGAAGGCTGAACAAGAAGCAATGGATGGAAAATTAATCAAGGTGAAAACCAACGTAGACTTAAGAATAAATTTCCTGACGGTAAGAACAATCAATCAGTGGAACGGCTTGCCTTCAGAGGTCGTGGGTGCTCCAACACTGGAGGTTTTCAAGAAGAGATTGGACAGCCATTTGTTTAGAATGGTATAGAGTCTCTTGCTTGAACAGAGAGGTGGACTAGAAGATCTCTAAAGTCTATTTCATCTCTGTTCTGTTACATCCTTCTCAGCATCGATACTTTTTCCTAGCCTGCTTCTTCAAAGTTCACAGAGTAGAACTTTTTGGTAAGTCCACAGACTTTCACAGAAGGTACTATGGGTTGCAGAGTATTACAGGGAACAACACTGATTGCACAATTCTGATCTTTGTAGCTATAGACCAGTGGTTCCCAATCTTTTTTTGGCTATGCCCCACCTAATCATCTCTAAAATCCTGAAGCCCCCCCCCCCCCCCGTGACATATAATTCGTACTATTCAAAAAGGTGAACTCCTACTCGTGTGGAGGAAGCCTAAAAGGCCATTAACTTGGTTTAAACAAGGTTCCAATTGCCCACATTAAAAATCAAATTGCCCCCCTGTGGGGCATGGGCCCCACATTGGGAACCACTGCTATAGACACAGCATGCATATGTATTTCTCTTCTTAGGCTTTCAAGCACTGGTCTGCAGTGTATTTCTTGACTGATTGTTCCTTTACTGTTGAAGATTGATTCTAAATGCAAATCTGTCTACCACTTTGATGCAATGAAAGACAAATCTACTCAAATATCAATGTTAGCTACTGTATAATGGCCAGCATTATTAGCTATATTATCTATGTTTTTTTAATTAATTATGTCTGTGCAAATGTTACAATGGAGCAGAAGTACTGAACACAAATGTGTGAAATAATTTCAGACGTTTGCATATGTATTCATATAATACATTATATAATACACAATAATTTTTATTGTGATGTTTCTTCACTTGCTTTGTTTTTGGCTGGTTTTTATTTCCACATTTTAACTTCAGATCTATTTATAACAGAAAAATAAATTAAAATAAATTGGCTATATAACCTTAAAGAATGTAAATGTTTTTTAATATATATATTTATAACTTTCCAAAACTATAATTTGAATCCATGAGCCATAAGTGAACAATTTACATCTTAAATAAGATACTACTTATTCCAGAAATAAGAATAAATTGAAGATGCTATCAAGGGCTTTGAAAAGGAAGAAATCTATTTTTGAAGAGTATTACACATAATTCTCAAATCAGCAGGAGTTTCAAGTAGGGCATCTAAACAAACAAACCTCTACGCAGCCAACATACAGTAAGCATTCAAAAGAAAGAAACCCTGAATTTGGGGTCTACTCCCCTCAAAAGAAAAAGAGAGAAAGAGCTCATCTGCCCCGTATTCTAGTAACCCCAATTCAATCAATCAATCAATCAATCAATCAATCAATCAATCAATCAATCAATCAATCACTTCCCATTTTAAAGATAAACTGCTTGGAGAAAACAAAACAAAACTAGTCTTTCTTTCAAGTAAATACAATACTGTAGTCATCTACATAGGAGAATCAAACTTCTCCTATGAAATTAAAAGATATAGATTGCAACCCTGAGGGTTCAGTATAGAGAAAAGCAAGCTCTTAGGCTGGTGGGCATAATTGGGATTTGGAGGGCTTACTATGGTTTCTTTCACCAAAAAAAGATCCTTCATGAATACAACCAGTCTTGAAATACTTTTTGATTATAAATCAAAACTAAGGATACTGTTTTCATCCTCCGCCTGTGTTTTGAAGGTAATTTTTATCACTGCAGCTTACCTTGGCATTTTTCCTGAGACATTGGACTAACTTCCAAACAAAGCATTAGCCTGTCACCACCTGTCAACTGTATTTTCTTTAATACCTAAGAGGTGTACATATGATCAATAGGTATTTTTGTAAGGAAAGATTATGATAGAAGGAGGTGCCTTGCTTTGCAATATACCAATTTCCTTTCATTTTTAATTAAAAACCTGAACAATAATAATGATTATGTGTGTGGGGGGGGGGGAGACCCTGGTAGCACACACCAATGATAATGTCTACTTTAGAGTCCAAAAGCTAGATGTTCCTTAATGCAGTCCGGCCCAACTTAATGCCTTCCAATCCAGTAGTCTGGAGCTACCAAACTCCAGGAATTCCTAAGAAATTCTGGGATGGGTAATCCAATCTACTAGATGTCTACGGAGATTCTCAGTCATGCAAATCATGATGGTCCCAAAGGTGCTTTTTCAAAAGGCAACCGGACTTTGTTTTTCCTTAAAGACGTTTCGCTTCTCATTCAAGAAACTTCTTCAGCTCTATTTTGGAATAGAATAAAACAATGGTTGGAAGAAATATTAATGTTGAAGCAGGGGTGGGTTCCTACCGGTGCAGTCCAGTGCGCATGCGCGAAAGCAAAATCTCGCCGAAATCGCGTGAGGGAACGCACGCGTGTGCGAGATTTTGGTGAGATTTTGCTTCCACGCATGCGCAGAAGCAAAATCTCACCAAAATTGCACGCGCATCCCCTCACAAGATTTCGGCGAGATTTTGCTTCTGCACATGTAGGTGGCACGTGTGCGCACGAAATGTGGAGATGTGCGCACAGCGCACTGGTATCGGTAAGTAAGCAACCCGCCCCTGTGTTGAAGATAGAGCTAAAACCCGAACTTTTCCTATTGGATATTACTATAGATAAATATGATAAGGGAACATTATACTTAATGTTACATATTCTGACTGCTGCCAGATTGGCCTATGCACAAAAATGGAAGAACAAAGAAACCCCCTCAGATGAAGAGATATTGTATAAAATACTGTCTTGTGCTGACTTACATTGAAATTGAAAGATAAGAATGAATCAGAATATTTTGAAATCTGGGATAAATTGTACTACTGGTGGGAATCGAGGAGGATTGTTGGGATTATGAATTAGTGACAAGTTGGAATTGTATATACTTTTATGTTAGCAAATGTGAAAAAATTGATTTAGTATTGTATATAAAGTTGAGATATATTTATATAGAGATTAAGAAATGTATTCAAGAGGAGAAATAACTCGATGGAAATGTTCAAACTGTAATGTTACGTCATGCCCATGTTTTTAATTGTATTATAAATAAAAATTTATTTAAAAAACAAAAAAAGAAACTTCTTCAGCTCTATATCACATAAAGCTTCAGAACTGAAAAAGCTTCTTGGATGAGCAGCGAAACATTTTCAAGGAAAAACAAAGTCCGGTTGCCTTTTCAAAAAGCACTTTTGGGACAACCAATCTATTAGAAGATACCATATTGGGAAAAGCTGGTTTGACAGAAAATCTTCAATAATCAACAATAGTTTTAAACCAGGGGTGTGATGTCATCATGGCGGCGTCACGTGATGTATCGGGACTTTTCCCCCTTCGCTAAACCGGGCGTGGGCGTGGCCAGCATGTGATGCATCTGGCTCACGGGCCGCGAGTTTGACAGCCCTGTTCTAAACTATACCACTCCCTTAGTCTTAAAAAGTAGTCATTGCAGTTTCATCCATTAGAATAAATAGCTGGCAATACAAAATTCCAGACAAATCCAGTTTGCAGGGAATATATGGAGAGCAGTCCACTAAAGAAACCTTCCCTCAATCCCAACCACAAGGTTTATCAAAAGAAGTAAGATGGAAATCCAATTCAGTGTGGAGGAAAGGGCATCAAACTTCAATCTTGCTTTCAATTACCCTTCAATTCTATGGAGCCTGTTCTACAGAATCAAGGATAGTATGCTAGTAGATAGCCCTGGATTACTGACATCAAGCATGCCACTTCCTAATTATAATGCTAATGCTATTAGGATGGTTCCCTAATAACTCAAAGGCCAATTCAAATCAGTATTATCACTAGGAAGTAAGATATAAAACTGCCCAACATGCTTAATCTCAATTACCCAGGCCTGTCGATGGAACAACAGCTGCCAGCATCAGATCCTCATGTATGGACATGTGAACAATAATAATAATAATAATAATAATAATAATAATAATAATAATAATAATAATAATAATAATAATAATAATAATAATAATAATAATAATAATAATAATAATAATAATAATAATAATAATAATAATAGGTGGAGAGGGAGGAGGAGGAAGGTGACCAAATGGAAAAATGAGAATATTTGGGTCTTTTAACAGAGATGATGAAAGCAAGGATGATGGGATGGGGCTAAGAGGATTTCTTCAACTTAAAACCTGCTGTTTTGTTGAATTTCAGCTCCCATGACTTATTCAGAATGTGTGTATATATGGCGATGCATGTTTCGAAACACATATACAGTATAAATTCCAACAATTCGTGACCACTGTTTTAGTTAGGAATGTAAAACTCAAATACTCCAGAGGTAAAGGTCTTGAGGCCCAGCCTACTCAGTGATTTCAATCCCTTGAGCTATCCCCCTCTCAGTGGCAATTTAATTCTATTCTTTTAGTTATTCCAGGTAGTCCTTGACTTGCAACTGGACACTTAGCAACTATTTCAAAGTTATGACAGAGGGCCCCAGTCCAAAAAAAAAAGTACTTATGACTCAGATTCAAAGTTACAAGGGCTGGGCTCCCCTGTGGTTACATGATTACATTTGGGCTCTCAGCAACTAGCTTGCATTTACTGCCATTTCCTATGGTCACATGACTGTGATTTATCATGGGGTTGTGGTTGTTGTTGTTTTTGCCAGAAATTGGTATTTACTTCAGGTTTCTGGCAAAAAATACCATTATAGACAATGGCTTCACTTAATGACTACAGTTTCACTTAACAACTATAGTGATCCGCTTAATGTCTGCCATACATTAGAGATTCTATTTTATTCAAACAAAAACACAACAAGGGCAGATTTATCTGCTCAATCCAGCAAGTTTAAAAGTAAAGACTTCGGGTACATCCAGCTCCATAGCTCTATACCAGTGATGGCGAACCTATGGCACGCGTGCCACAGGTGGCACACGGAGCCATATCTGCCGGCACGCGAGCTGTTGCCTTAGCTAAGCTCCAGCATGCATGTGCAGACCGCCCAGCTGATTTTTGGCTCACGTGGAGGCTCTGGGAGGGCATTTTAGGCTTCCGGAGGGCCTCCGGGGGGACATTTTTGCCCTCCCCAGGCTCCAAGGAAGCCTCTGGAGCCTGGGGAGGGTGAAAAATGGGCCTACCGGGCCCACCGGAAGTCGGGAAACGGGCCATTTCTGGCCTCCAGAGCACCTCAGCTGGGGGGGGAGGCCATTTTCACCCTCCCCAGGCATTGAATTATGGGTGTGGGCACTCACATGCGCGTGATAGTGCGCGCACACACGCTTTTGGCACCCAAGGGAAAAAAGGTTTGCCATCACTGCTCTATACTCTATAAAGAGCCGAGGTGGCGCAGTGGTTAAATGCAGCTACTGCAGGCTACTCCAGCTGACTGCTAGTTCAGCAGTTCAGCTGTTCAAATCTCACCAGGCTGAAGGTTGACTCAGCCTTCCATCCACGAAGGGAAGGGAAGCGCTCCCCGGCTTCCGCCTTTCGGCTCCGCTCCGGACTCCTGGGCAGAAAGCAACAGTAAGCGTAGTAGGCGGAGTGTCTGGGCTGGGAGCGGCGGCGGCTAGGGGAGAGGTTTGCGGCTTGGCATCGCTGCAGAAGTGTCGGCCTCTCGGGGAGCTGCGCGCACTTGTGTGTGTGTGTGTGTGTGTGTGTGTGTGTGTGTTTGTGAGCGCGCGCAGCGGAGTGACTCACTTGCTCGCTCGCTTCTCTCTCTCTCTCTCTCTGCCTGGAGCTGCCGCTGGGGTTGTTGTGATCCGCCGCCGCCTCCTGATTTCCTTTCTCCCCCTGTCACTCCAGCAGCCCAGCGCTGGCGGAGGGGGAGCAGGAGAGCCAAGAGACGCTGGGTTGGAGCACCATCTCCGGGCTGCTCCCCTTCCCAAGCCAGCCCCGCTCGCTCGCTTGCCAGCCAGCCAGCCCAAGCCACTGCCGGCTCCCGAAGGGGAGGCGGGAGGCAAGGAAAGGCCTCCCGCCTCCCCACCCACCCACCTGGACGCCGACATTTGCGTTCTTTTGCCCTCTGCACATGCGCAGAGGGCAAAACTCAAATGGCGGTTCCCCTAGAAACCCACCCCCCGTCAATGGTGTCCCACTTTAAAAAAAAAATCTGGTCACCTTATTCACGGAGCTGGGGTGGGTGTGGCCTGCGCATGACGCATCCGGCCCGCGGGCCGCCAGTTTGACACCCCTGTGTTAAAGCATAACAACATTTTAGCAATCAACATTAAGCATGTTGTTGTTCTGTTTCTATGCCTGTTTGTAAATTCTGTCTTGTTTTAATCCCATCCAATTACACGAAATGCATCTTCCAATTACATAAATAATACTCTTTCCTACCATATTTTTTCCTTAGGAATGCACTTCCTTTAATGAACAATTATTTCCTTAAACAAGGAAATAATTATTTGAAGAATAATGTATCATTTCATGTGGTGTTAGCATGATTACTTTGTACTTTTAAAGTCTTGATGTGGTGAGCCAAATTGCTTTTGATCTTCATGGTTTAAACCTCCTCCACCTAAAGAATGACATGACATTTATTTGTTATTTTTCTCTTGAGCTTCTTTAAGATGAAACTTGGAACTGAGTTTTCTGCTATTCAGAGGTAGCCCAAGCAAATTTGGTAAGATACTAGATGACAAGGTCCATCTTCAGCCAGGTAAAACAGTAACTAGTATATTAGACTCACCTATTTCTTTCAGGCTAACCAATCTCACAGAGGATAGTGCAGATAAAAATGAAAGGAGATTTCCATGCAAGCTGTCTTGAGTTCCTATAGAAAAAACAGTATGTAAACATAGTGTAACTAAAGCTAACCAAGTAAAAATAAATGAACTAGATCTTGTGAACCAGAAATCACACTTTCACTGATGACTGCCATGGTTCTTATAGTAGCAAATCCCATTAATTTTACTATGTATTGTAAGAAGTATGTTCTGAATATACTACTGTTCAGCTTACTGGGACTCTTCAGCTTTTAATGCTATGAGGAGAGAAATGCTATATTCATGGTATCTACCCCATTCATAGTGTTATACATTTTTAATCATTTTTCCCTAGTGTAAAAAGCTAAGTGTAGTAAAATTTTGGTTTACCTGCTCTATATTTTTTCAGCTTTATAATATTGTCTACGACGTGTGGTCAACTGGAAATGAACACTGTAGACCAACCATGGTCTCATCACAGATTTTTATAAAGGATTTGCAGTGTAACTATTGACAGTTTTATTACTTTTTTAAAAACAAAAATGCTCTCCAGCATCAAAATTGCCTTTTTCACAACATCCAGACATTTGGACAAATTCACGGAATTTTCCCTACACACTTACTCAACTTACTTTTCCTAAGCAATCAGTTTCAGCTTATAACCCTGTACTGAGTATTTGACGTCAGGACTTTTGTTTTTGCCCTAAAATACGTAATTTTCACTTGTTTACCCTGAATGAAAGACATTGGTCATTTTATAGCTGTTTGCCGTGGTTTGCACAGAAAGTTCTTAAGAGTTCCTTGCAATTCTTTTTATTTTAACCTTCCTAAATAATTTGATGTCATCAGTAGACCACAACCCTATTTATTCCAACCTCTAGACCATTTATGGAGAAGTAAAAAAAACACCACTCCCAATACAGATCTTTGGGTGACTTCACTATTTACATCCTTCTGTTGCAAATCCTATCGATTTGTGTATACACCCTGCTTTCAGTTTAAGCAGGAATAAATAAAAGGGCCTCTCCTCTAATCCTGTGGCTGATAAACTTGTTCAGGATTCTTCTTTGAGGGATTTTTTCAGAAGCTTTCTTGTACATCCAAGTAAACAATGCCTACTAGATCACCCTTATCCGCATGCTTCCTGAGATACTCAGAAGGCTTACCTCTGCAGTCAGTATATCATGTTTTGTCTGCGCTCTACTTTTCTTTGCTCCTCCCCACTAAAATCCATTATTATTATTTTTTTCAATGCTGAAGCCAAGAACAGAATGTAGACACTAGAAACATCAAGAGGAAAATGTGTTTGATCTTACAATACCTATGTGCTGGGTACTTTTATCTTTAAGCAAAGTTTCTACAAGGTCACCCAGGACACATTTAAGCCAGAGATCCCAATCTTTCTGGACCAGTGGGTATTTACAACATTTTGAGAATGTGTGGGCTCTCGATAAAAATGCCTTGAGAATGTTGCCTGTTCACACAGTAGGTGTGGCTGTCATAAAACACAATTGTTGAAGGCAAACTGATGAGTTTGCCCATGGCCATTCTCTCTCTCTCTGTGTGTGTGAGAGAGAGAGAGAAAGAGAGAGAGAGGAAGGGAGGGAGGGAGGGAGGGAGGGAGGGAGAGAGAGAGAGAGAGAGAGAGAGAGAGAGAGAGAGAGAGAGAGAGAGAGAGAGAGAGAGAGAGAGAGAGAGAGAGAGAGAGAGAGAGAGAGAGAGAGAGAGAGAGAGATTTATACTCATTTGAAGTGCCTGATCTTCTGATTTCCCCGGCACTTGACACATATTATCCCAACAACTTATAATACAAAGATTGTCACTGCTATCAATTATGCCAATCTATGACCATAATAAAAATCGTTTTTATTTGATTCAGTTCTATCATACTCCTCAATCAAACCTTCAAAGATGATGGTACAGCACTGGACCATAAAGCACCATAAACAGTAAATTTATATATAACAGTCAAGGCAAATTCTATCTCTTTCAGTCCTAAGCCCATAGTATGGAGCAAAAGATGCCAAAATGGATGAGAAAATGGTCACTGTTCCATTAGGCTATTCACCCACCACTTGCTGGACATAGGTTGGCTCTCTTAAAGAACAATGACCTGCCTCTACTGCTGCATCAGACGCAGATATCCAAAAACTTCTAGTTCACATTGGATGACCCTTCCCAAATCACTGTGGCCTCCACAGCTTGCTGAAGCTGATCACAAATTGAGCAGTGACTACCTTATTGATGTCATTGTCACTGTGTCAAAATGGAGGACACAATCAGCTCTACTGCCCAAATTAGGGGTGCTTTTAGAACTACGGTGACATCCCTGACTCAATGAGGAATCCCTTTGGCTGTGTGTCCTGGTTCATGACCGGAACTGAGCCACGATCCTTCATCAGCTTCTGGACCATTCTTCAGTCATCCAACAGATCACATCCCCCACCCAAGTCAATGCCATGGCTATTTTTTTGCATCAGACTAGACTGAAAACATATATGTCAGATTCTCAATCACCAACTTACACCTCCGCCAATTCCCCTCTCCAGCCATTCTCATTATAACATCATTCAAATTTGGGAGCTCCGGCAATAACCAACTGATCCCAACACCAAATTAAAAAGGGGAAAAAAACATACCCACTCTACATTTTATAAGTGGCTGATGTAGATTCTTTACCGATTCATCCCTTAAAATGACATCATTTCTGAAAAAGAGGAAAATGCATTCGGAATGGGCTTAATTATAATGCACATCTATCATTTTATGCACCAATCCCCACAGCCAAGCTTAAATGCTCTTCACTCATCTTTGAGTTGACAGAAAACTATCCTTGCATGAGATCTGCAGATCCCATTGCCAATCTCTATCCTGTCACTGCAATCATCTGGCTTCTCTCCAAGGCAATTGGTGACAAAGTCTGACAGATAATACATATCTAGAGGCTACTCTTGAACAGTGTTGGAATCAAGAAGAACATATTGCTTTAACACCCCTGCAGCAAAGGAGAATTTTGGGCTACGAATGAGACAAAGGTAATGACATGTTGACATGGCAGAGAAAAATATATACCTTGTTGGAATTTATTTGTTTGGCATCTGCAGAAGGGGTGGTGGTGGTGGTGGCAGGAGCAGAGTGTGCATTATGACATCACAATGCCAGCTCCACTTATTATGTGCAATATCACAAAAATGACAGGGAAAAGCTGGCATTACCAGCAATATGCTGATGACACCCAGTTGTACCTCAGGGCCAGGTTACCTCAGGGCCAGGTTACCTCCGGGACCGCATCCTACCGTATACCTCCCTACGACGTGTTAGGTCCCACAGAGTTGGTCCCCTCCAGGTCCCATCAACCAAGCAATGCCGGTTGGTGGTACCTCGGGGGAGGGCCTTCTCTGTGGGAGCCCTGTCTCTCTGGAACCAACTCCCTCCAGAGATCCAGACTATCCCCACCTTACTGGCCTTCCATAAAGCCGTGAAAACATGGCTCTTCCTGCCGGCGGGGTGAAATTAAGATCAATCCCCCATGTTTGAATGATGGTCTGTTTTTAAATTTTGTAATTTTGTAATTTTTTAATCATTGGTATCGTTTTTATAAATTGTTTTTGTATTATGTTGTACGCCGCCCTGAGTCCTATGGGAGTTGGGTGGCATATAAAAACGACCGAATAAATAAAGAAATAAATAAATTACAGCCAGCCACACCGTGCATATTTCATTATTTCATTGTTATTATGGCCAGGTACAGATGCCAACATCTGTACCATGCAAATGTAACAAGCAACATCAGTATGGAGAAATGGCCATTGGTTCTTTTTGATATTCAGAGAATACACTGTGCTTCCTGGGATGCAGAAATGGCTTCTTTAAAAAACAGTTGTTGAGATCTATGCATGATAAAATGCCTCTGTGAGTAAACAGCAAAAAAGAGGGAAATGAATATATTGATCAAAGCAACATTGCAGCAGAAATCTGAACAGACTTGGCTTGGCTTCCAGAAATTATTTGGAGACTAAAAGAACTGGGGCAGTAGCTGATGGCATACTCTTACACTCCTCATGTACTGACAGGAGACATTTAAGCTTGGTATTTTGTGTGAAAGAATGGGAGCTGGTTCTTTAAGCAGACATGCTCCACTTTCCCCATGTACAAATTTTGCTATTGGCTTTCTCTTTCCCTTGTGTTTGCAATTTGGGTAGAAGTTGGATGGTAGTGGGTGGGCCTGAAGGCTGACGTGAGTGGGAACAGAGTTCTAGACGCTAGCTTGGGCAAACTATCCCCTCTTCTGACAGATATTTCTTGAGATCTCCAGAAATCAATGTTAGGATTAGAGAGGATTTCTCCCCTGACAAAATGGTGCCCCCATAGCCGGGTTGCAAAGATACTCAGGACTTGCTGTATCTTTTGGAGGGATAGAGACAGACATACTTCCAAACATAGTTCTAAATACTCACCAGTGGTGGGTTCCTACCGGCGTAGCTCTGGTAGGGAGCGGCTGATTGCGCAATTTGCGTGCGACCTCTCCGGTGCTGTATTCGCCGGTCCGTCACGCGCATCGCCATCTTTTTAAAAGAATTTTTAGGCTTTTTTGCTTCTGCGCATGCGCGGAAGCAAAATCTCGCCAAGGGATGCATGCGTGCGAGAGATTTCAGCGAGATTTTGCTTCTGCATGCACAGAAGCAAAATCTTGCCGAAAACGCGCGCACGCATGTCCCCTCACGAGATTTTGGTGAGATTTTGCTTCCGCGCATGCGCAGAAGCAAAATTGCATGAGGGGGGCGCACATGTAGCGAGTGCACACATGCGCGCACGAAACATGGAGATGCACGCATAGCGCACCGGTATCAGTAAGTGAGCAAGCCGCCCCTGATACTCACCATTTTTCTTCAATCCCTTTTTTCTATCCCTCTTTATGACAAATCTCTATTCCTTTGTATTCTACAAAACGGTACCCATGTTTACGAAGCTACACTATCTGATAATGAATACCTTTAAGCTATATCTTCAGTTGAATACATGGCAATTATACTAGAATGTGTTTTGATTAGAATAAAAATGGAGCAGGGAGAATTTTTTTAAAAAAGTTATTTTGTATTGGTAATAGAGTCTATGCATTGCATTCTGGATCTAAACACTTTCCAGCTATTGGCAAGTCAAGTTAAACACATGACAGGCAATATTTAGGTCTGCTCTAGATTAATTGCAGGGTTTTTCTGACAATGGATCTATTACTACCCCTTTTGCCTACTGATACTGTAACTAAATAGCTGCCAATGAGCCAGATCTTGGTTTTACATTCTGAACGATTCTAGGAATCAGGCTCTTTCTACATGCAAGTGCAACATCAAACCAGGATCAGTGCCCACCCAGGGATCTAAGGTGCCACTGGGCTTGTGAGGGTCTTGGAAAATTGAGGGCGTTAAGAATTGGCTGATGTCCTATTCTAGAGGGAATCTTATAATGAGTTTTAGAGAATTTCTACTGGAGCTGTGGGGCAGGTTATTTTCCCATTGATGGGAATTCTTGACTCATCCCCCTCCCAGTTTCTGGGGTTCATCACCTTTCTCTTTTAGCCAAGATGCCATGGTACCTTACTAAAATTCCCTCTCCCCAGTAATTTTAAGGCTGCTTTGCCACTCCCCAGTTAGATGATTTTTCCCATGAGTTTTCTTTGCCAACTGGTGAGATAACTGGTGGGCTGGACAGTAGTGTGGAAACTTATGGCATTCCATAGCATTTGGGGCCAGTTGCTGCTGGAAGCCATTCGCTCTCTTAGTGATTCTTTCTCCTACTGTTTTCTTCTTTTGCTTTCAAGTTTCTCAAAGTTCAAATTAATTGGCTGCATTCACCCAAAATACCAAATCAAGTTTTGTTAAAACAACCCATCATGTGATGATTTTCCCTTAAGACTGCGCCATGGATGAGTTCAGGATCACTCTGAGTCCCAAAGAAAACTACGTTCTGGCATAAATGACATGCAAACCCAGCCAATCTTTACATTTCATTAGTGAAATTGATTTTGGAAAGGGTTACAGGGTTCCTCTCATTAAAAGCATGCTGTACTATTTTACACTGCCCAGAAATTCATGGAAAAATTGCAACTGAAGCCACTGTTGTTCCTATGTGCTAGTGTATGACAACTGTGGTTGGAACGATAACAATGCAGTCCTTCAGCGATCCGATAGCTATTTTTGTCTCATTAATTTACAAATAGTACATTGAACCTATTGATATCTAAACAAGCTACGCCATGAGCATGTAAAATTCTGGAGGTTTAAATGTGCGCACATTTTAAATGGATATCACGTGCACGTTTGTGAATGAATATATTATATGAAATTTTTTATTTGCGAACTGCTTGTTTTTTTTTTTTTGGATCATTTCACAGAAATGATACAAATTGTTCGATGGATTACACCCAAGTAAGTGTGCAT
Organism: Diadophis punctatus similis; assembly: GCA_023053685.1. NCBI lineage: Eukaryota > Metazoa > Chordata > Lepidosauria > Squamata > Dipsadidae > Diadophis > Diadophis punctatus. Next base: position 4,814,095 of record JALIGW010000034.1, on the reverse strand, counting down.
TGGACTGTAATTTCAGTGTATTTTTACTATGGAATACCCTTCAGTTGTTGCAAGTATTTACAGATTACAGATTGACAGAGTTGGAAGGGACCTTGTAGGTCATCTAGTCCAACCCCCCCACTCAAGCAGGAGACTCTACACCATTTCTGACAAATGGCAGTCCAATCTCTTCTTGAAAGTCTCAATTGTTGAAGCTCCTACAACTTCCGAAGGCAAGCTGTTCCACTGGTTGATTGTTCTCACTGTCATAAAGTTCCTCCTTATTTCCAGGTTGAATCTCTCCTTGATCAGTTTCCATTCATTATTCCTTGTCTGGCCTTTAGGTGCTTTGGAAAATAGCTTGACCCCCTCCTCTCTGTGGCAGCCCCTCAAATATTGGAACACTGCTATGTCTCCCCTGGTCCTTCTTTTCACTAGATTAGCCATGCCCAATTCCTGTAACCATTCTTCATATGTTTGTATAATGTATAGTATAGTATAGTATAATGTATAGTTTGATGGTTTACTGTGACAGCATTACGATGGATACAAATACACCCAATGTTTTGTTCTCTTCTTGAGCAGCATTATACAGAGCACCGAAGAAGAGTCAGAACAGAGGTGGGTTCCTCCCGGTTCACCCAAAACTGTAGCAACCCGCTGGTGATGTCACGATGACGTCATGGAACCAGTTTGGTCGGTGCCGGTCTGTGGACGCCGCCATCTTTTTTTAAAAAAAATGGATTTTTTTGTATTTTTAAATATTTTTTCAGGTTTTTTTTCTTCTGCGCATGCGCTTCCGCAGTTTCCGGCACTGCGCATGCGTTGCAATCTTGTTTTCTGCTTTTTGGGGGGGGGGATTTTTTTGGCACTGCGCACGTGTTGCAATCTTGTTTTCTGCTTTTGGGGGGGGGGGTTTAAAATTTGTTTGGCACTGTGCGAGCGCACCCATGCAGCGTGGGAGGAAGCAAACCGGCAGTGAGGTAAGTTAGAACCCACCCCTGCATCAGAAGAAGTAAGCTAAATAAATTTAAAAGGAAATATTTCTAAAATTGCTGTTCTTGTTATTTTCTGCCTTCAAGTCAGTGTGTTGACTCCTGGTGATTGCCTGGACATATCCTTGCAGATTTCAGAAGTGGCTTAACATTGTTTTCTTTCTAGGGCTGAGACAGAGTGACTGGCCCACGCTGGCTTTGTGCCTAAACTAGACCAAAACTCCAGGTCTCCTGGTTTCTTGCCTGATGCCTTAACCACCATTATTCACTATGCTTCTTGAAACCTTCTTCCCTGTTAACCATCTTTCTTTCTACCATATCCATACACTTCATACATTGTTTTGTTTTTATAGTTTTCGCCTCTATCTTCATCACATCTCATCAATTTCATTCAGCCAGAACTTCCTCAGTCTTCTTCTCATTCCAGTAATCCTTCAAACATTTGTTTTGCACCTTAATCTTCATTCATTCCTTCTACATTACTAAAATGCTTCATTCTACTTATTTGGTGCTGGTCCAGGGGTGACATTCAAAATTTCCCCCTAACGGTTCTGTGGGCGTGGCTTGGTGGGGGTCATGTGACTGAGTGGGTATGGCCAACTTGACATCACTCACAGCAAGGTGGAGCGGCACTTCCCCACTAAGCCAGCCCACAGAACTGACAGAAAAGTTCTGCCAAGTCTTCTAGCATTCAACCTGGCTGCTTCTTGCCTCCTTCTCATGTTTGCTCTGTGTGTATGAGCCCTAGGAGTGAGTGGGAGGGGTGGGGCGGGGCCAGTCAGTGGTGCAATTTATCGGTTCTCCAAACTGCGCATAATCGCCACTACCAGTTCTATAGAACCTGTCCGAACCTGCTGAATTTCACCCGTGCTGGTCCCTCAATAAGTCTATTATTTAGTCCATAGTCACTCGATACCCATTCATTTTGTCCCATTCTCTTCTTACTTCACCTTATACTAGCGCTCCATTTCTACTAGATTCAACTTATTTTTTAACAAAATGGGCAGAAACTTTTATATACAGCCATTTCCTTGTCTTTCAGCAAATGTTCTTTTCTGAAAACAGAGCATACATACCCATCCATCTTTCTACCAACATTCACACATCTTTAAATTTCTCCATCCATTTTCCTATCTTCACTAATATTTGGCCAAGGTACACAAATGCATCTACTTGTTCTAGACTTTAACCATTGGTGTATAATTTATGACTGGACACTCCATTTCCCCTATAAAACACAGCCTGCCTTGTCTTTGATACATCAATTTTCAGATCCATATTCTGTGTCACATCATACAATCTTCCTAATGTTTGCTGCAAATTATACATCATCTATATAAGAGGACTTCTATGGGGATGGGGATGTCAAAATAGGCCACATGGCAATTAAGGAACAACAATCAAAGCCGTACTCCCTCTCCCTTTACTTACTCTCTCTCTCTCTCTCTCTCTCTCTCTCTCTCTCTCTCTCTCTCTCTCTCTCTCTCTCTCTCTCTCTCTGTGTGTGTGTGTGTGTATAGATAGATAGATAAATAGATAGAAACAGGAGGAGAGCCTGTGGCTTAGATCTTAAAGGTACTGCCTTATAGGCAGGCTGCCCAGGTTCAAATCCCAGTAAGGGTATGGCTAGCTGATGAGAGCTAAATAGCTTGAAATAGATCTATACTAGTCTCCCTCATTTTCATTATCAGTAAAAATGTGTTACACACACACACACACATTTCACAGTCTCAACATATTTTTAATCTCCTGGTGACCATTCCTTATAATCCATACATCTATTAAATGAAGGAAATGTGTGTGTATGTATGTATGTATGTATGTATGTATGTATGTATGTATGTATGTATGTATGTATGTGTATATATATATATATATATATATATATATATATATATATATATATATATATGTGTGTGTGTGTGTGTGTGTGTGTGTGTGTGTGTGTGTGTGTGTGTGTGTGTGTATGTATGTGTGCATATATATATATATATATATATATATATATATATATATATATATATATATATATATATATATATATATATATATATATATATATATATATATATATATATATATATATATGTTTTCTGAGGTTTTCGCGGGTGTTTGTATGTAGGTCTTTGGGTATTCGGGTTTTCTCCCACATTGCTCCTAGAAGCAGGAAGCAGAAGACACCAGCCTGAAGATGATGAATGAGACTTCATTGAAACGTCGCCAAGACACTTCCAATTTCACGCGGGAGAAAACCCGAATACCCAAAGACCTACATATATGTATGTATGTATGTATGTATGTATGTATGTATATATATATATATATATATATATATATATATATATATATATATATATATATATATATATATATATATATATATGTGTGTGTGTGTGTGTGTGTGTGTGTGTGTGTGTGTGTGTGTGTGTGTGTGTGTGTGTGTGTGTGTGTAAATATGTATGTATGTGTGTGTGTATACACACACACACACACACACACACACACATTTACATATATACATACATACACACACACACATTTCACAGTCTCAACGTATTTTTAATCTCCTGGTGACCATTCCTTGTAATCCATACATC
>JALIGW010000034.1:4733714-4808714 GCA_023053685.1 Diadophis punctatus similis | reverse complement strand
CATGTTGACACAGCCATGTTTTGAGGGACTTTATTTATTTATTTTTATTTATTTATTTATATTTATTTGTTTGTCAAACATGTACAAGATAGTAGGTATTGGTATAAACATAAACATAAACATTAGCAAAGTAGGTACAGGTAAATTAGGCAATAGGACAGTAGGACAGGGATGGGTAGGCACAATGGTGCGCTTATGCACGCTCCTTACAGACCTCTTAGAAATGGGGTGAGGTCGACTGTAGACAGTCTAAGGTTAAAGTTTTTGGGGTTTGGGGAAGAAACCACAGAGTCAGGTAGTGCATTCCAGGCATTGATCACTCTGTTGCTGAAGTCGTATTTTCTGCAGTCGAGTTTGGAGTGGTTTACATTAAGTTTGAATCTATTGTGTGCTCGTGTATTGTTGCGGTTGAAGCTGAAGTAGTCATTGACAGGTAGGACATTGTGGCAGATGATTTTATGAACTACATTTATATCAGATCGAAGGCGACGTAGCATTTTGAGATGCATGTACAGTCAGTCATACAGCTGAATCTTGTAGTTATAACAATTAAATTGGTAGAATCAGATAATCCATGCACACAAAGGGATAGGCCAGTGGTGAAATGCTCCCGGTTCACTCTTGCCTGTCGGTCATCGGAGAGCCGATCGCGAAGGCAGCACGACACTCCGCCCACCCGCTGGGACACCACCATTTGAGTTCTTTTACCCTCTGTGCATGCACAAAGCGTTCTGTGCATCCGCAGAGGGTAAAAGAACTCAAATGGCGGTGTCCCGGTGGGTGGGTGGGCAGAGCATCGCGCTGCCTTCACGATCGGCTCTCTGACGACTGACAGGCAAGAGCGAACCGGGAGCATTTCACCCCTGGATAGGCACATGCGCCCATATCTTTCACCAGCATGAAGAAGAAGACAGTGAAGATGAGGAAGGAGTATCTTCACGTCATGCCTGCACCAGTAGAAATGTCTATGATACTGCCATTTTTAAGATGTACAAATTTGAAATAAAAACCTGTGATACTTCCCAAACATTTGAATATAGAACTTCATGTTTCTGATATTTCTTATTCAGTACACATCTGTGTTGGTCTTCACTCATTATTTCAATACAATACAGGGTGGAAAATAATAACAAATTATAGAGTGGAGCAGGGGTGGGTTCTGGTTTTCTTCACTGCTGGTTCTCTCCTTGATGCGCTGCGCGGGCGCACGCACATGTGCAGTGCTAAAAAACTAGCTTCTGCACATGTGCAGAAGCAAAAAACAGTTTCTGCGTGTGCACAGAAGCAAAAAACAAGATGGCGCCGCCGAGAGAGCCGGTTCAGGGGCGTGGCAGGCCTGGGTCGCTGCTGGTTCCAGCAACCCAGGCCGCCAAGTTACTATCGGTTCCATAGAACCGGTCCGAACCAGGAGGAACCCACCTCTGGAGTGGAGTCAAGACTTTATCACCATCATGGGTAGATCTTTCAGAGTTCTTAAATGTTCAAATTATGCATGATAGTTGCTACTATTTCAGAACTATAGTCTTCTTCTGCAAATGATATTTAGGTAGCCCTTATAATATCAGCAGGGACGCGGTGGCTCAGTGGCTAAGATGCTGAGCTTGTCGATCAGAAAGGTCGGCAGTTCGGCACTTCGAATTCCTAAGCGCTGTGTAATGGAGTGAACTCCCGTTACTTGTCCAGCTTCTGCCAACCTAGCGGTTCGAAAGCATGTAAAAATGCAAGTAGAAAAATAGGTACCACTTTGGTGGGAAGGTAACAGAGTTCTGTGCGCCTTCGGCATTTATTCATGCCGGCCACATGACCATGGAGATGTCTTCGGACAGTGCTGGCTCTTCAGCTTTGAAACGGAGTTGAGCACCGCCCCCTAGAGTCGGGAACGACAAGCACATATGTGCAAGGGGAACCTTTACCTTTATAATATCAGCTACATGTGTGTTTGAAATTAGATGATGTGTCTCCAAATGGTAACAAAGGCAAAGATGGAGAAGCTTTTTTCCAGTGTATTGTAGACAATTAAGATGTACCGGAGTATAAGACGCACCTTAGTTTTTGGGGAGGAAAATAGGGGAAAAAATCTGCCTACCAGGTATTCATCTGGCTAGCGTCCTTAGTCTGGTCAGCTTCAGTATATTATTTTATCCCCTGGTTAGGGCTTAAAAAAACCTTATTCGGAGCAAGTAGCAATGAAAAAAAAGCCTGCAAAAACTTAGGGCTGGAAAAAACCTCCTTTGGAGAAAGTAGCAATGAAAAAGCCTGCAAGCCGGTAAGAGCCAGGAAGATCATTAGCACCTCATTAGAGCTGGAAAAAACAGCTTCCAAAAAGCTACATTCAGAGTATAAGACGCACCCAAATTTTCGGTCTCTTTTAGGTGGGGAAAGGGTACCTCTTATACTCCGAAAAATACGGTAAATATTAGCACAAACAAACAAGTACAGTTTGCATTTTCAGTATATTCTAAGACAGGATGGCTGTTAGAATGCCTTCTGGAATCACACAGCCATTATTGTGAGGCTGTATCAGTTTCCTGAACAGGTTTTATATTGCTTCTAGGATGCTTCAGGAAGATGCTATAAGTCACTAGTGGAGAAACAGGGTAAGACACATAGTCCCAGTTTTTCCAGCAAAATGGTCTTTAGGAAAAAGGAATGCAATAAAACACTTCCTAACTGGCAGTTCTCTCTCCCCCACCAACCTACCCTGCCTTGTTCTCGAGTCTGAGCAACAATTGTTGAAATTGCTAGTAGCGTTTTAGATTCTGCCGGTGTTCAAGAGGTGAACGCCATCACTCATGGCTAATGTTGATAGGCAGTTATGCCTCTCTTTGTTTCTTCTTTCCCTGGAGGAAATTCTAGAGGCATGCTTTGTTTACTCTGCAATTTCTCCTCTTCTTCCTTCTCCGACTATTTTCTTTTTCTTTTCTTTTTTTAAAAAAGTCAGCAATAATGTTTACTTGGCTTCCTTCTCCTGATACTGTTTACCAGCTTTGATGTGGCTAAATGACTAAGTCAATACATATTAGGGAATACATAATAATGTTGTAATGAGAATTAGCAGGGCACTGAAAAGACAGAAAAGGAAGCCTGCTAGCTTTCGCACTGTTTAGTCTGGTGGTAATGAAGAGCTCAGAGATGACCTGATTTCTTTAAAGTAGGTCAGGTTTGAGTGAAGCGCAGCTATGGGTCTCTCAGGAAGCTAAAACATCTCTCTCTCTCTCTCTCTCTCTCTCTCCCTCCCTCTCCCTCTCTCCCTCCCTCTCCCTCTCCCTCTCCCCCTCCCTCCCTCCCTCTCTCCCCTCCTTCTCCTTCTCCTTCTCCTTCTCCTTCTTCTCTTTTTCTCTTTTTCTCACCTTGCTTCCTGAAATCATGGGGGATTTTGTCATCACCACAGTTGGAGGCATGAAAATGGTTACTTGGGATCTTTTCAAAAGTGTCCTTTGTGTTAAAAGGTAAAGGTTCCCCTCGCACATATGTGCTAGTCGTTCCTGACTCTAGGGGGCAGTGCTCATCTCCGTTTCAAAGCCGAAGAGCCAGCGCTGTCCGAAGATCTCTCCGTGGTCATGTGGCCGGCATGACTAAATGCCGAAGGCTCACGAAACGCTGTTACCTTCCCACCAAAGGTGGTCCCTATTTTTGTACTTGCATTTTTTACATGCTTTCTAACTGCTAGGTTGGCAGAAGCTGGGACAAGTAACGAGAGCTCACCCCATTACGCGGCACTAGGGATTTGAACCGCCGAACTGCTGACCTTTCCATCAACAAACTCAGCATCTTAGCCACTGAGCCACCACGTCCCTTTGTGTTAGGTACAGAATTTAATCTTGAGAGTAGCTGATGAGCCTCCTGGTGTATGTTATTTGGTGCCCCATTGGTCCTATAAGGTATCCCTTGATTGGTAAAAGTAATGCATCCAGCTGTCATTGATTTTGCACTGACCTTTCTGGACCTTCTCTTGTTGTATGTCAAAGATGGACAATCCTTTGCTGGCCAGGAAAGGCTTGAGAATTGCATGAAAGCCAACTGGGAGGACCACTTACTCTCTTTCAGGCCAACCCACCTCACAGGGTTGTTTTTGAGAAAATAGCAGCAGTGAAGGACTATTACTTGTTTGTTGTCTTAAATTATATATAAAAAGATGGGAAATTTTATATATATGTGTGTGTGTAGGATTTTTTGCTGATAAATGAATATATATATATATATATATATATATATATATATATATATATATATATATATATATATATATATATATATATATATATATATATATATACTTTATTGTGTAACATTTTTTGCTGATACATGAAAATAAAGGGAGACTATTATAGATCTATTTCGAGCTTATTTTGCTCTCGTCAGATAGCCATACCCTTAGTGGGAATTGAACCTGGGCAGTCTGCTTGTAAGGCAGCAGTTTAACCTCTAGGCCTTCCCTATCAGGTTCTCTTCCCTATCAGCTCTTCACCAGGAAAGGGTTATATATGTTTATTCTGTCAAATCATCCTGGTGTATGGAAGGAAATATATATATATATATATATATACTTTATTATATATATATATATATATATATATATATATATATATATATATATATATATATATATATATATATATATATATATATATATGTGTGTGTGTGTGTGTGTGTGTGTGTGTGTGTGTGTGTGTGTGTGTGTGTGTGTGTGTGTGTGTGTGTGTGTGTGTGTGTGTGTGTAGGATTTTTTGCTGATAAATGAAAATAAAGGGAGACTATTATAGATCTATTTCAAGCTTATTTTGCTCTCGTCAGATAGCCATATATATATATATATATATAATAATAATAATAATAAAGATGGGAAATAAATAATACATACATACATACATACATACATACATACATACATACATACATACATTTCAAAACCACTGATTTGTTCAGGAAGTTGCCAAGAGTTTTGACTTTTCACACAATCAAAATCCCGCCTACTGAACACAGAATATTAGATGCATTGTCTTCAATGAAGAGAATAATGGATACATGATCAAAACGTGAATTCTATTTCTGCGTTGAGAGAAAGCTGGGTTTTACTATCTTAATTCAACAATCAAGCCCTTATCTTGTTTAACAATCAATCACAGTTATGACGGTGATGAAAAAGGTAACTTTGCGACCAATCCTCGCATTTACCAATCCTGTAGGTCTGTAAAACAAAGGAAAGATTTACGGTAAACAAGTAAGATCATAAGCACAGTCATGGTTTTACTTAGCAACTCCTTCATTTAACAACCATGTTGACAGTCCCAACTGTGATCACTAAACAAGGACTTCCTGTAATTAAGTTTTATCCAGGAATCTTTTCTCTGTGAAAATTGGAGGAGCTTGCCTCAGGGAGGGAAAAAAAGGTCCATCCCAGCAATGGTTTGTCTACCATAGAATGCCCTCTGGCTGAAGGACAGGCTGGTGTCAAAGTTATTTTTGGTTCTGAGGGAACCCTGATTTGATGTCATCTGTTTTGATTTCCCATGATTCATCTTTTGTTATTGTTTCTATTGATTACATCTGGCCTGAGATGGTATGAGGGAGGGAAGCTACTAAACAAACTAATTGGATTAGTTTGAATAGCTACTTCAGGTTTACAACAGTTGAGTTTCTTCTCAATGAACATAATCATAGGAGATGCAATGCTCATTTCTTTTCAAATGTACTTAGGAAACATGCTTAACAGAATAACAGAGTTGGAAGTGACAATATAACGCCGGAAAGATTAACTATGCATGTAAGTTCAATTCACCTCCTAGCTTTAATGAACATTTTCATGAATACTTTTGACAAGCCAAGTCAGCTTCTGAGAATAACTTCCTTCCCCCCCTTCCCTTCATTACATGAATGGTTTAACCAAAATTAACCTTCTAGGTAGAACCTTCTAAGTAGAAAGATACGCTGTGACAGAAGAACTATCATCAACTGGAATTGAATATTTTCAGTGTTTATGCAAATCTTAAGGGCATCATGCAAACAACGACCATGAGTTTTAGTCCTGCCTCAGCCATGAAAAGCCATCTGGGTGATCTTGGGCCAGTCACTCTCTCTCAGCCCAGCCCACTTCACAGGGTTATTGTTGTGGGGAATATAGGAGGAGGGAGGTTTCTTGGATATGTTTGCCACCTTCAGTTATTTGTAAAAATAGTAAAAGCGGGATACAAATAAATAAAATGTTGTTGTTAGTTGCGAAGTCGTGTCCGACCCATTGCGACCCCATGGACAATGTTCCTCCAGGCCTTTCTGTCCTCTACCATCCCCCGGAGACCATTTAAGCTCACACCGACTGCTTCAGTGACTCCATCCAGCCACTTCATTCTCTGTCGTCCCCTTCTTCTTTTGCCCTCAATCTTTCCCAGCATTAGGCTCTTCTCCAGTGAGTCCTTCCTTCTCATTTGGTGGCCAAAGTATTTGAGTTAAATAAAATGTATCTCGTCTTAATTTTATAAAGGTATCTTCATTGCACAATGGGTGCTTACTTTAGCTCAAAGAAACCTTTTTAGTGCACTTTTATCACACTCCCCCCCTGTGGGTGTTATGTACAGTATGTGTTCAAATATATCTGGGCTGCAGAAATCTGAACTATTGGGTGATAGTAATGTAACATCTATCTATTGGACATCTAGATTAAGGTAACCCAATTTGGATAGTTGTAAGACTTGATTGCAAGATATATTGACAGACAACTAGGCAAGGGACTTTGGATATCGCCATGCAAAAAAATGATCTCCCATCTGAAGTATGTTTTTTCTCCTTTTATTTAGAATATGACACAAGCCCTGCTTCCTTTTAAAATACTACAGGTAATAAAATTACCTTACACAAAACTTTAAGGGGGGGGGGGGAATGACACATACATCTTATATTATGAATGAACCTAAGTAAGCTGCTAGGATTTTATTAGCTCTGGGAGAAAGCTATTTACTAATTTTACAATATTACATCTGTTTTAAAATAAGACTTGCTCTGGATATTTCATTTTCAGGAACCAGCTACTGGAATCTTTTAATCCTTTACTATTCCACTGAGGATCTTCTGGTTTTCAAGAACGCAGTGGAAAAGTAATTGAACCTATCTCTTTAGGGTTGACATTTGTAATGAAAAGCAAGTATTTATATTTAAATGCATAGCGGGCCCATGTTAGTTGGGGCTTTCACTTCAACATTTAAGATCCAATGTGTATGCCGTCAATTGCATAAACTGATCCTTTGCAAAAAAAAAAAAAATAAGACACATTCTTTAAATTATTGGGGCAAAGAACAGTTTTTAGCAATTTTCTTCATATTTAGTAGTCAGACCTACTGCATTAACAGATCGTCTTCCTTAAAATGTATTTCAGACCTGGAGCTTAGCCTTTCTTGCATCTGATTATTCTAATTTCAAACTGAATATCGGAAGCTGGATTAGGCTGCCATGTTTTATTTTTCCAGTAGTGAAAAATCGCAGCAGGAGAATATTCATCACATCAAACAGTTCCCCATTTTCATCTTCAGCCCATTCAAAGAATTGGCTATCCAATTTCTATTTGGCATAACAGCAGAGGGGAGACTTAGTATCTCACCTAATGGATTGCTGTTAAATTTTGCTTTATTTAACATGAGACAGACCCCTACGTGAGCCATGTTGCTTCAACAAGTGCATAAGCTTGAATCATGTGCTAGAACTATACTACTACTGTTAGATCGTGGATTCAGCACAGGAGACCGACTTTGAAAACAGCTCTTTATTTGAGATAAGAAGCACAACCAGCAAAAAGCCTCTGACAGCTTGCCTTTTTATAGTGGCTGTCAGCAACACTTGTAACCAATTCAAAATGTAGCAACCAATGGAGGTTCAGCATTTTCCCTCCAATAATACTGGCCCTGGATGAAACCAGTTATTCCTAGCCAGAACATAACATCCCTCCCCCTCTAGATGGGCTCATCCGGCAAACGTAATCGCGCAGGTAGGCGGGGCATTTATGCTCCCGCTCGGACCTGCGCACTTCAGTCAAGGGGAAACTAGCAGCCCGATCGGACTGGTCTGCTGCAATTCCGGGAGCTGTGCTTGGAAGCTCCTGGAATGTCTCGCTCTCAGTTCTCTCTGCTTGTGGACTTAATTCGACTGAGGGACGCTGCTGGACTGTGGCTTCACCAGGTAGGCCTTCTGAGACATCCGGGCATGATTCAGCTAGGGAAGGAATGTAGGGAGTTATCTCACTTGGGTTTATTATGTCTCCTTTAATTCTACTTCTTAACTGATCAATGTGTCTTTTCCATAGGCGGCCGTCTTGCAGCCGGACCGCGTAAGACACAGGCCCTATGACAGTTTCTATTACCCCTGGCAGCCATAGGGGCCCTTCAGCATAATTGCGGGCAAATACTGTGTCCGCTGTGGCAAATGACCTTGTTTTCTTTGTGCTTTCTTGTTTTGCGCCGGTTGTGTAGTTTGGATGTAAGCGGTCCAGGAGTGACCGGAGCCGGCGGCCCATTAGGAGCTCTGCTGGGCTGCGGCCAGTTGTGGCACTGGGAGTTATGTGCTGGGTTAGGAGGAACCTGTCTATCCTATCCTGCCAATCTCCAGGCCCCAGTCTGGCTAACGCTTCCTTGGCAGATCTCACAAATTGTTCCGCTAGGCCGTTTGTGACCGGGTGGAATGGAGCAGATAAAGCGTGGCTGATTCCTTGGCTAGCCAGATACCCCTCAAAAGGTGTGGCTGTGAATTGCGGGCCGTTGTCTGTTACTAATGTGTCCGGAATGCCATGGGTTGTGAATAAATGCCTTAGAACCTTAATGACAGACTCAGCAGTGGTCGACTTCATAGGGAAGATCTCGAGCCACTTGGAATATGCGTCCACGATAATTAGGAACATTTGGCCATGGCATGGACCCGCAAAATCAGCATGAAGCCGTGACCATGGGGATTTTGGTAGATCCCAATCGTGCACCGGGGCTTTGGGAGGCGCCGGCCGTGACTCCTGACAGGGTAGGCATCGGGCGACCCACTCCTGGACCTCCGCATCCATCTTGGGCCACCACACGTACCCTCTAGCTAAGGCCTTCATTCGCACAATTCCCGGATGACCTTCATGTAATGTTTGAAGTATTCCAGCACGCAGGCTGGTAGGTATCACCACCCTGTCTCCCCATAGGAGGCATCCCCCTTGCTCTGACAGTTCATGCTGTCTTAGCTCGTACGGCTTAAACTCAGGCCTGGCAGGGTCTCTCGGCCACCCCCTCCACACCCAGTTCAGGACAGTCCTGAGAGTGGGGTCTCTGGCTGTGTGCTTGGCCACCTCAGCCGAGGTGATCAGGCCTGAATCCTCTAGGTCAATTAAGAGCACAGGGGCCTCTGGGACGATATCCGACAGTACCTCGGGCAACGGGCACCTGCTTAATGCGTCTGCATTTCCCATTTCTCTCCCAGGCCGGTGTACCAGGCAATAGGAATATGCAGATAGGAAAATGGCCCAGCGGGCAAAACGGGGGGACAAAGCAGCCGGGGTAGGGCGATCCCCAGCAAGTAACCCCAATAGAGGCTTGTGGTCCGTTACCAACATGAAGTCTCGCCCGAACAAATATTCATGGAATTTTTTAACCCCCGCTACCAGGGCCAAGGCTTCCTTGTCCAGCTGACTATAATTCCTTTCCGCGCTGGACAAGGTTCTTGAATAATAGGCTATTGGAGCCTCAAGCCCATTGGGGAGCCGATGACTTAGGACAGCCCCGACCCCTACTGGGGACGCATCACAAGCTAGGACCACCGGCAAGGTGATGTTGTACTGAATCAAAAAGCTTTCGCTGGTCAGCAATTTTTTTACAGCTCTGAAAGCAGCATTTTCTTTATGGCCCCACACCCACGGAGCATTCTTAGCCAGTAACCTATGGAGGGGCTCCGCAACAGTTGCTTTATCTCTTAAAAATAGGCTATAAAAATTAAGAAGGCCTAGGAAAGCCTGCAGCTCCGCCTGATTTTTAGGGGCTGGGGCTTCCTGAATGGCCTTCAGTTTACTCTCTGTGGGGTGGATGCCTCCACCATCAATTCTTTACCCCAGGAACTCAACCTCTGGTACCCCCAATACACATTTGTTGCGTTTGGCTTTCAAACCCGCAGCGCGTAACTTCTCGAGGACCATTGTGACTCGACAGCGTAGCTGGTCACTATCGTTCGCTGAAATAAGAACATCGTCGAAGTAGGGCACGACCCCGGGGATGTTCTGCAACAGACGTTCCATCACACTCTGGAACAACCCCGGGGCCACACTAACCCCAAATTGCAATCTATGACATTTAAATGCCCCCCTGTGAGTCACAATGGTCTGAGCCTCTGCCGTGGCACCATCTACTGGTAACTGCTGGTAGGCCTGTGCCAGATCTAACTTGGCGAACAGGCGTCCAGACCCCAACGAGTGCAGCAATTGATGTACAATTGGCACGGGGTAGGCACTCTGTTGCAATGCCCTGTTTACTGTGCACTTGTAGTCAGCGCATATCCTGATGCTTCCGTCCCCTTTAAGGGGCGTGACAATGGGCGTCTCCGACCGTGCATGATCCACTGGTTCTAGAACACCCTGCTTGATCAGTTTATCTAATTCAATATCTATTTTGGCTCGCAATGGTAAAGGAACCCTGCGGGGCTTTAAACGAATGGGGGCAACCTTAGGATCAAGATTAAACGAAATTGGGGTCCCCACATACTTGCCCAACCCGTCACTGAAAACGTCCTGAAATTCCTCAAACAGATCGTCCAAATTTGAAGTTTTGACATTGTTGACGCCGGAGACCCCTAAACCAAGGGATTCGAACCAACTCAGTCCTAAGAGGCTCGGGAGGTCGCCGTTCACGATGATGAGCTGGAGTGGTCCTGCAAAGTTGTTGAACTGGACTTGCACATTGGCCTGACCAAGGACTGGAATCCGGTTCCCCTGGTAGTCTGACAGGCGAAATCCGGTGTCCTGGATTCGGTTAGAGTAGAAGCTTGGCACAGCTCTTTTGAGAGTCTTCCAGGCAATGATAGACACCGCTGAGCCCGTGTCTATCTCCATCTGCATCGGTGCTCCCTCGATGAGGATGGTCACCATCAGCTTCTTTCCGCCCAGAGAGCTGGCTCTATCAATTCGTGTGTTGTTGGTAGCCGGTTGCATTCTTGGGTATCTTTGGCGCGGCTTTGGATTTTCGCGCCAAGATCTCGGTGACAGCTCAGCTCGCGGAGTATTGCGCGCTGGTGCATCTCTGTTTGGCAGTGTTGTGCGGCAAACTCATGCTAGATGGCCCCTCCTCTCGCACCTCTGGCATGTAACGTCTCTGAATCTACATGAAAATCTCAGGTGTCGCCCCCCCACAGCTGGAACACCCATGGGGGAAATCTCCGGGCGGCGGTGGTGGAGGCGGGCATCGCAGCTCAGTACGGCAAACATCGTCATCACTGCTCACGTCGTCGTCCAGCGTTCCCTTATGGACGGTCGGTACAATGGGCGGCATAGGCTTCGCTTCCTTCTTAGATGAGGCAAAACGGTGGAGAGATTCAGCCGCTTTGGTGGACGACTCAGCTGCCCTGGCTTCGTCCAGCGCGGCAGCCAAAGTGAGGTTAGGACGAGCTAGGAGGTGGCGCTGCAGGCGGATATCCTGAACACCGCAGATCAATTGGTCTAGCATTATGTCGTCCAAGTCGCGAAATTCACAGTGTCCAGCTGCCTTATGGAGAGCAGCAATATATTGATTAATAGTCTCTCCTTCCATTTGCATGCGCTGCCGAAATTCGTAACGCCGCACAACTTTAGAAGGGGTTGGCGCATAGTGCGTCTTCAGTGTCCCCTTCAGCATGTCCCATTGCACCGTGTGGACAGGCGTCGGGGCAGAGAGAGACTCTGCAGTGTCAAAAACCTCTGGGCCACAGTGACTCAAAAATAATGCCCTTTTTCTATTGTCTGCCAGGCCCAGCAGGTCATTAGCCTCAAGGAAACACTCGAAACGCCGCATGTACGAGTCCCACTTCTCCCGGGCAGGATCGAATGGTGGAGGTGGATGAAAGGCAGACATGATGCCAAGAACAAGGCAGGCGAGGTGCGAGCTGCCTGGCTGGTTGTGAAGCCCGTGGGGCTTGTCGTTGTTCTCCTGGTCCCGAATTCTTCGTCGCCACTGTTAGATCGTGGATTCAGCACAGGAGACCGACTTTGACAACAGCTCTTTATTTGAGATAAGAAGCACAACCAGCAAAAAGCCTCTGACAGCTTGCCTTTTTATAGGGGCTGTCAGCAACACTTGTAATCAATTTAAAATGTAGCAACCAATGGAGGTTCAGCATTTTCCCTCCAATAATACTGGCCCTGGATGAAACCAGTTATTCCTAGCCAGAACATAACAACTACCATGTTTCCCTGAAAATAAGACCCTGTTTTATATTGTTTTGAACCCCGAAATAAGCGCTTGGCCTCATTTTTTGGGAGGTCTTACTATTTTGGGGTGCGTGGAGCAAGATGGGGCTCCTCTTGCCATCTTACCTGATTTCCAGCTCTGTCTCCCTAACCTTAACCAGAGGAAATGGTATTTTCGGGGGAGGGCTTATTTTCGGGGGAAGGTTTATTTTCAGGGGAGGTCTTATTTTTGGGGAAACATGGTATAACAAAATATGTTATTTTCTCACTATCAAAAAATCATACTGAAGATTTGTTTTCCTACTTCAAAATAGTTGAAAATCAGGACTTTCCTCTTTTTATTATTTAAAAATATGTTCGATAGATGCATAGTTAAATAATAAAATGAGCTTCATAATAAAAACCATTAAGAAACAAAAATCAAATCTTGTAATTTAGCAGATCCTGATTTTGTTACATGGCTCTATCTATTATCAATTCATGCAGGTGCCTCATTTCAATTAACCTGGAATTCAAGTATTGCAGAATCTCATCCACTAATTATTTACATAATTACAGAGCAGAGATGAGCAGAATAGAATCAGTCCTCATGCTATATTGCTGTGATTATAGAAGAAAAGAGACATGTTCAACACACCATTCAACACCCATAGACAAAATTGGTCCTTAGTGAAATGGAGGTAAAATATGAACAGAAATGTTCAGTGAAAGAGGCACGGACTCTTAAAACAAGACAAGGTACTAATGTCTCACCTGGACTACCAGCTTCTTTTAGGTAAGTTGATCCAAGATCAAGGAACAGTTAATTTTAAATCTGCTTTCTAGGAAATAAGTCCATGAGACTCAATGAAGTCAACATCCAAGGGTAACACCATAGGAACAGGGTGGGTTCCAACTTACCTCGCTGCTGGTTCGCTTCCTCCCGCGCCGTGTGGGTGCACCGTGTGGGTGCGCGTACGCCTTGTGCACGTGCATGGGCAGTAACAAAAAATCTGGGGGGGGGATCCGAAAAAAAGATGTCGACCGCATGCACAGTGCCGGAACTTGAGAGCATGCTGAAAAGGGAAAAAAATAAATTAAAATTAAATTTTTTTTAAAAAAAAACTGGCGGCGCCCACGGACCAGCACCGACTGATCCACTTTGGTGACATCATCATGACATCACCAGCGGCCCGCTACCAGTTCGGACAAACTGGTCGAACCAGGAGAAACCCACCCCTGCATAGGAATATGCTGCCTTCTTGGGGATCATGCATCCATACTGTGTGTGCCTCCTCAAAATTAACCATGAGGACCATCTTTACTCCTCAAATATTTATGTATAAGGAATGTAGCTTTAACACATTGCAATATCCCTTGATCCCTTATTGACTCTTTCAATGAAGCATGAATATTGACAGAGCTGGATTTGGAACCAAGAGTCCAAATGCCCCAATAAGAGAGCCGAGGTAGCGCAGCGGTTAGAGTGGGGTACTGAGGCCACTTTAGCTGACTGTGATCCGCAGCTCAGCAGTTCAAATCTCACCGGCTCAAGGTTGACTCAGCCTTCCATCCTTCCGAGGTAGGTAAAATGAGGACCCAGATTGTTGGGGGCAATATAAATATACATTGCTTACTGGTGTAAACCGCTTAGAGAGTGCTTACACTGTGAGGTGGTATATAAATGTCACAAATAAATAAATAAATAAATAAATAAATAAATAAATAAATAAATAAATAAATGAATGAATGAATGAATGAATGAATGAATGAATGAATGAATGAATGAATGAATGAATGAATAAATAAATAAATAAATAAAAGAGAACCTCTATGCTAATATTCAATATACTTTGGAACAGAAATTATTAAAGATTAAATCATTTGAGTAACATGTCAAATAGAAGGCAAAATCAGAACATTTCCCACCAGCATCTAATCGTTGTTGTTGTTGATGTATTGTACACATACTGTATTTTGTTACACATCTTTTCTGGGATGAGAGGATTTTTTTCTAAGTGTACTTAAACATTAACTTTAACATGCTGAAGTTCAGATATAGTCTATTTTTTGTGGTATTTATACAAAATGATGGGTACAGAGAAGTAAAATACATGATGGATTAAACCCCTTCCCCCATTTTAATAGGGAGTAAGGATTCTGGACCAGCTGTCTATTTTGAAGAAGTACAGTTGTCTTTTTAAATTTTCAGTTATCTTAGCGTGAGCCACCCATAGTTTTATTTGGAAAAAACACTGTATAAGCATTGGAAATAAATCTCTTTGCTACGCATTGAAATTATGGAAAACGATTTTTCAACTTACTGCTTTGCATGCCAAAAGCAACAATGCTGCGGTCTGACCTGACTAAAATCACAGTGCATGTAATTCGATGAAATTAAGGAGAAAAGTGATGGTTCCCCCTAATTTCTACACAAGCAGCTATTCATTAAAATAAAAAGGTAAGCTAACTGAAGTGGCAGGCGAGCCCCTTGGCTACTGTCACAAAACATTACGTCCAAGGGAAGAAAGTGACTGAAAATATAATGCAATAACAAACTGCATTTCCCTAGCCCTTTAGAAAAGTCCCAAAGTAGCTGTAGATGATTTATTGATCAAAGTGTACTGAATTTCTTGCTACCGGTAGCATTGGGGGGGAAAACACTTCTATATATTGTCATGCACTTTTATGAGTCAGGATAGAGAAAAATATTAAAAGAGAATGAGAGAAAACTAGGTAGTTGAGTAGCGGAAGAATATTAGTGATATTAATTTTGGAGTACCTAGTATTTCCATTCATTTTTATGATGATTCAGCTTGAGGTCTACAGCTGGAAGTCTTTCACTGTGGCATCCCCAAAGCTCTATAAAGAAAGTAATATAAGAAAGTGTTTAGCATTTATTAAGTCCAGCTCTGGATTTTACTACTACCTAATATTTCCATTCTTGGGTCCTTGGTATGCATGGACTGTAAATGGTACCTTTCATGAAAGAGGTCTTCTAAGAAGCAGAGAGACTGCTCCTACTGTGTGTCGGTGGATCTTTTTTCCTCTTCCTTTTTTTTAAAAAAGAAAGACCTACAGCCATGAACACGCATACCATGCTACAAATGGTTCCATTATGCAAGCTTTTACATGCAAGCAGAATTGTCCCTCTCTTGGCCATTATTTCTGATGACATTCTTAATACTGGCAATTGTTTTAGGAAAAGACACTATTGTCTGCCTTTGGTTATCTGCTGACCAAAGCACATACAATACAAGGCTTTGGATAAACTGAGCTTAGCCTCCGGGGAAGAGCTTTAACGCGGAAGGGCCTGTCTGAATATCCCAATTCACTGGCAATCTTCTGAAGAGGAAATGTTGGCCATTATATATGGGGTGCAGTTTGTCTAAACCCTGAACAAACATCATTTGTTCCTTCATAAAGAAATGAGTTTGGGAGGGGGGTATATCTGAATGCTACCAATATCAAAGTGGGGAGAACAACAACAAGAAAACATGGTTTGAAAAAGATAAAAGGAGAGAGAGGGGGGAGGGAGGGAGGGAGAGGGAGAGGGAGAGGGAGAGGGAGAAAGAGAGAGAGAGAGAGAGAGAGAGAGAGAGAGAGAGAGAGAGAGAGAGAGAGAGAGAGAGAGAGAGAGAGAGAGAGAGAGAGAGAGTATTTATTTTTGTTGATTTGGCCTGGCTAAGAAAAACTACCTTTCCAGTTAATTGAATGGCTGTTATTTTAAAACACAATTTCCCCGCTAGAGGATATAAAGAGTCAACATTAAAATGAGGGTGGGAAGCTCTTAGTCTGCTATGCTAGGATGGGAGTCTTTGCCTTTCTTTTTCATTTTTGCACTGTCACATGAGTATCATGCAGAAAAGAGCCAAAGTCATGTTAAATCAGTTCCCCTAAAACAAATGTCACAGAAAGGCACTAGTATTCACGTTCAAGTTCCAAAAATCTGTTAATATGAAATATCTGACATTTAATGCAAATTAAGATAAAATGTTTGAAGTCCATCAATGATGCTTGTTTTCCTGGATCTGTAAATCAGGATTGGTCAATCTTTCAGCAGCCCAGCCACTGCCGCTCTTTTTCAGCAATCTTTTGAGCAGGTGAAGACTGTCGGGGATGGAGCCACAATATGGAGATGACAGAGATGGATTTGGACTGGGAGTGTAGTGTGGTGTATGGTTAGAGTGCTGAAGTTGGACCACGGAGGCTCAGGATCAAGTCCTCCACTCTTGTGGAGATGTAATGGTATGTGGGAATGACCTTGGGAGACAGGAGAAAGAAACACTGCCTAGACCAGGGGTCCCCAACCTTTTGGACCTCAGGGACCACCAAGGTCATAATTTTAAATCCCGTGGACCACCAAATTCATAATTTTAAGTCCTGCAGAGTCCAGTGGTGAAATCTAAAATTTTTCCCTACCGGTTCTGTGGGTTTGGCTTGGAGGTCAGGTGGGCGTGGCTTCAGGTGGGCGTGGCTTGGTGGTTTATTTCCTTTCCTTTCCTTCTTTCCTTCCTTCCTTCCTTCTTTCCTTCTTTCTTTCTTGTCTCTTTCTCTCCCTCTTTCTTTCTCTTTCTCTTTCTTTCTTTCTTTCTTTCTTTCTTTCTTTCTTTCTTTCTTTCTTTCTTTCTTTCTTTCTTTCTTTTACTTTCTTTTTCTTTTTTCTTGTCCCTGTCTCTCTTTCTTTTCTCTCTCTCTCCCTTTCCAAGAGGAACCATTTATTTGCCCACGGCTGAAGGCCAGCGCTTCTGGAGAGAGGCCTTTGTGCAACGCGTCTCCTTTGGGTTACATCACAGCTGGGCTCCTGTCACTGCCAGGGATTGCGCTGAAAAGCCTCTTCCCCAGGCCACAGTTGCTCAGCAATGCAGTGCCGGGTCCGCCTTGTGCATTGTGCATGTCACCTTTTTCCAGGGCCGCCCTGATAGCGTTACCGGCCGGGCCACTGAAAGAGCCTCACTTCAGCCAACCACTTCCACTGAACAGGGTGCCGGCTTTTCTTCCTTGCTTCGTCCGCCCTTTTGAGGCTGAGTCAGCGCAGCCCCCCCCCCCCAGACGTTTCCCTCCTCCCGCAAGGAGCCCTGTCTGGTTGGCGGCCGACCAGTGGATTGCTTCTGGTTCGAACCGGTTCTTAGAACTGGTAGCGCCAGTGGCAGGAGGCTCCGTCCACCTGCCCGGGATGCTTCTGCGCATGCGCAGAAGCATCACGCACGCAAGCACGCACGTGAACCAGCAGCAAAATTATTTAGAACCCATCACTGCTACAGACGTTAAAATATTTGAAGGTATTAGTACTCAGTTATGTTCACATTTCAAGGAACTGCACATGAGGAGTTTTCCTGATCTGGTGCATTTTCTTTTAGGTCTGCATCATTGAAGAAACTAGAAATCTACAAAACAGAGGCAGCACTCTGCCCTGCTCGATTTACATAGGATTTACTGTTATCCTGAATTGTTCAGACTGCTGAGATGGAAGCAAAGGACAAAATTAGCAGCTCAGCAGTAATTGGACTGCTGCAGCTGGGCTTCTGCCAAACATACCCAGAATTTCAGCAATAGTTTCTGGAAATAACTTTATGATTTCCTGCTTTTGTGGGTGGGCAGGTGTGGGTGTGTGTATTCAACAAAGTTCCCATTGGCTGCACTGCAATACTGTTTAAACTACATCGTCTTCTTTTTTGTCTTTACCTTTGACCAAACCTGTCCTGTTCTCTTCAGAGTTATGAGCTGCAGGGCTCTGGAGCCCCACAAACACAGGAAGGAACCAATGTAGCTGTATTTTTATGCAATTCATCACAATTAAGAAACATCTTTATAGTTCCAAGCATACCTTTACAAGGCATGTTTGGGCAAATCATTACATCTGCTATTAAGTTCCTTTTCTTTTTCCTCAAAAGTAAAAGAGGGTTATAAAGGGCACCGTTTCTTGGTTTTTGGAAAGCAGTTTAATCCGCAGGTATTAAACGCATCGCCTTTGGATTTTGCTTTTTCATTGCACGCGATCGGAACTTCTAGGAGTCATATCCAAGAAGATATGCCCCCCCCACCCTGAATTCAGGGGGATTTTCAGAGAAATGTTTGGAGTTAAAACCTAAACTGCAAATTTAGACTTACGGTACTGTACTTTGAAAAGACTGTCACAGAAAATGATAGGATTTATTTTGGAATAAAAATGCATAGTGTCACGGTAAACTTATCTGAAAGTATCATGAATTCCCTCTCTCACTCTAGAATAATGCTCCCCAATCTTTCCGGCTTGGTGGACTGGTAGGGGGAAGGGATGATTGTGTGTGAGTGGTGGCGCACATGCGCGCGTGCAACTCCATTTGTGTGATTGGCAGGCACACATGCACGCCACTTGTGCAAATAGAGCTGTACGTGCACGCTCAACTGCTTCTTGCATGTTCGGTTCCAAAGGGGCTGTGAGGACGTCCAAAGAGGACGTGACCTGGGTGTTGGGGACTCCTGTTCTAGGACACTCTTCCCACATCAGATGTCCTACAAATATGTTGGTTGGATTACAATTTTCATCACCCTATTCACCACCTCTGATGGAATAACGGGAGTTATAGCTCATGTGTTTGGGTTGAGAAAGGTTGGCTTCCCTGCCTTGGTTGTAAGTAATTGACTGTTCTTTCCCTTCCTCTCCTCCTCTTTGCCTGGTAGATTGAGATTCTAATCTGGTTCCTACATAGATTTGAGATAGAGACTGTTCTTCAATTTTTATTTCAGTGCATTATGCCAGTGCTACCAATAGACGAGAATATATGTTGTAAATTCAGGGTTGAACTGTGGAGTCCTTGGTGCTCTCTGAGGTTGTTTGTTTTCTTGCAGAGATTTCATTGTAACCTGATTAGGTATCATCTTCGGTGCTAGAAGGCAGTGGGGTTTGCTCTCTGTGTATAAACAGTAACTTGCTCTGTCAGTGTTGGTGGGGAATGACAGTGTATAATAAAATGGGAGATGACCACAGTAATCCAATTGTAAACAGTGTTGCAGTGTTGATGCCCACCTCTAATGAAATAGTCATATTTGAGGATTTCACAGCAACTTGCTATGCTTATTTAAAAACCTTTGCTTCATCAAATACATCTCCAACAGGACTCTGATCGTTCAGACATTATAGCAAATTAGTTCACAGCTTCCCTTAACATTGGCTTTGTTGGCTCCGGCTGCTAAGAGCTGTAGTTTTTCAATAACGGAATTTTACTGTTGTTTTCGAGATGAGAAAGCAAAGGCCAGTGGAATTCTTTATGTAGTGCAGGGATCCCCAAACTTGGCAACTTTAAGACTTGTGGACTTGCTATGCTGGCTGGAGAATTCTGGGAGTTGAAGTCCACAAGTCTTAAAGTTGCCAAGTTTGAAGACCTCTGCTGTAGTGTAATAGACTGATATCTTGTATGTTGGAAGAATGCATTCATTCAGAAATTGGTCAGCCAAAACTATGATGTTTATGCTAATATAAAGTGACCTCTGAGGTGTAGATTGCATTGTATCTCTTCACCAGACTGGACTGCAGTGTTATAAAAGAAGCAAAATGAATTCAGGTGGTAATTAACAAGAGGGCAATAAATATAGCATATGGTTAGAAATTAATTTAATCAATTATTGTTGTTAAATTCAATCACATTCATGATCACAGTTCTTA
Source organism: Diadophis punctatus similis (assembly GCA_023053685.1). Lineage (NCBI taxonomy): Eukaryota > Metazoa > Chordata > Lepidosauria > Squamata > Dipsadidae > Diadophis > Diadophis punctatus. The sequence goes on along the minus strand of JALIGW010000034.1, from coordinate 4,788,711 downwards.
GCTTTGGAATAAAGGATTACCTTTTACCTAATGCCCTGCTTGTTACCTTTTTAGACCTAATATTCTGCTTTCATATTTAGGCATGCTACTCTTACTTACTCTTTTATGTCAGACATTTGGTATCAAATTGATGCTGAATCCACGGAGTCACACCTGGAGGGTGCCTCAATAAAACCAACTCAGTTTTCATTTCTGAACTTCAAGAACTATCACTAACCAGTGTTACTTTAGCACGTTGTAAATGCCATTAACAAAGATAAAACATTTAAGCTGGGATCTTCTGAGACAGCTTGAGACCTGCAAATGTGGGTTAATTCAAATAGTATATGTATGTGCCAATTAAATGTCAGAATGTGCAAATAAAATCCAAGGGAATCTTTCATAGAAGAAAGATTTTGCATAACAAAATCTTAACACTTTGGTATATTTACAAGCTACGGAGTGGGGGTCAGCGTGAGACAAATTAGCACTATCATGTGAGATTCAATTGATATTGACAGTAGTAAAGAGAAGGCAGTGTAAAACTACTGCTCTCTATACAGTTACAGAGGGCCCGTTTCACAAACATGCCTTGTGCTCCATCAAATAAAGAAGGGATATTATTTCTGATGGCAATTTAAGGGGAAAATTAACTCAAGTGCAATTCCAATTTTTTGCTGTTCATTTTGAGACTGTTCAGAGGATAACTTGGTCCTGGGGTTCTCTATGCCCGGAGAAAGAGATTTTTATGGCTTTGTGAGATAACATTTTTCCTCTGCTTTTGCTTGCCTAGGTATTGTATGAATTGGGGAGAGTCTACATTTATTTAAGTATAGAAGCTTGCCTGTCCTTCAAGTTTAAAACTCATTTTCTAAGGGTTTAAGTTTAGGGTTATCCTGTTTAGTCATATTGTTATGTATTAAGGTTAAACCTGAAGTTAAACTGTTTACACCACGCTTTGCAGAGTGGGAAAATGAAGATCGCTGATTGGTTGAACCATCCGGCAGCAATGTTCCCTGTAAAGTTATAAAACGGCGTGCGGCAGTTGAAAACTGCCGCGCAGTGTCCCCCTTTCATGTGCGCGGCCGCGCAAGCGTGCAGCCTCTGCAATTAGAAAACGCCGGGCAGAAGTTAGAAACCTCCGCGCACCGTTCTCCCATCACTTGCACGGCCGCGCGGTCGCGCACCTTAGAGGGAACAGTGTCCGGCAGCCCTCTATTTAAGAGAGAGCTTCCAGACTGGTTCCTTTGCTGGATCTGACTGTATTCAATAAAGAACTGTTAGTCACAATACTGCCTCCAGCCTCTTCAGTACCAGAACTTAACACATATAATGTTTGTGTTACAAACTGTTTCAAAGAATACTTTAAAAACTCATTGGCAGGCTCTTTCTTGTAAAGGTTCCTATGGACACGATAGACTACCATTCATTTGGTCGAATTTCCTGAAGTACCTAACAGAGGAACTTTTAAGCATTCTGCTCAGGGTTTCTGCCTTCAGTTCAACTCTAAGAAAAACAACAGGGAACTTCATTTTTGTCCAGTCTCCAGAAATACAGGTGTAATACATTTTGGGCCAGTCCTGAAACACATCAGGTAAGTGCATAATTGTACAGCCTTGTACACAAGGTTTTCATGAGGAATTCCTTTATTATACCAATGAAACCAAATCTCTACATAAAAGGGAGTTATTGTGAAGACAAAAATTATAGGAAAATCAAGCGGAGATTACAACTTACCTAATTAGAAATAAGTATAGTCAGCCTAGGTAAATAGGTTATTAATTATCTCTTTGAATAATCTGAAAGGTTTTTAGCCCATGTTTGGTGTTCAATGCAGAGAAGAAAGTTGGAGAGAGTTTGTCTGGGCCTCCTGCCTGCCTGGAAGTTTATATGCAGGCCTTCTTCCTTCAAATTTTTTTTGAGCATATAGAATGAGAAGGATAATTGAAAACTAACTTATTTTGAAGGAGCTGGTGTTTCTTAATTATTTCGGGATAGCTAGCAAATAAAATAAAAAATCTATGTAATGAGTACACCCTTTGGTAGAATGATAATGACAGAATATAATTTTCATCAGTTATGTCATTGTATAGGGTTGAACAGAAGATTTGGAGAGGAAAAAAACGCTTAATTCCATTTATTTAAATTACTAGTTCACTTGAAACACTCTTTTCTGAAGAATGAACAGTTTGTGGCAATTCTCATTATAACCCCAGGGCCCAGGCATATTTTGTATTTTTGTATTTTGTATTTGTTTATTTTGTCAAGCATAAATGAATATAAGCAAAGTACAAACAGTAAAACATGATTGAATATATATATAATATTACAAGCATGAATAAGAGTAGAAGAGGTATGAATATATGGGTACATTAGGACAGGAACGGTAGGCACGATTGTACGCTTATGCACGCCCCTTACTGACCTCTTAGGAATGGGGTGAGGTCAATGGTAGATAATAAGAGGTTGAAGTTTTTGGGGTTTGGGGAAGAAACTACTGAGTCAGGTAAAGTGTTCCAGGCGTTGACAACTCTGTTGTTGAAGTCGAATTTTTTGCAATCAAGTCTGGAGCGGTTTACATTAAGTTTGTATCTATTGTGAGCTCGTGTATTATTGTGGTTGAAGCTGAAATAGTCATTAACGGGTAGGACATTGAGGCGGATAATTTCTCAGGCATAGGAGCATCCCTAGCACCAGGCTAACGTTATCTGGGCTTTGAAGCTAAATAGAGGCAGTTAGAAATTGGGTGGAAGACCCCCAGGAATATTTGGGTTATGCGATAGACTGACAGATTGGAAAACATCACCAGAAAAATGCAGTGATAAATTACTTCCTTACTGTTATATGGAAACAGTTTGGATGCATTTATAATGATCAGGAATTAAGATTTATACAAGGACTTTTAAAAAAAAACTTTAAAAAAAATAAAGTGGTAATATCTATGACCTTTCCATGTTTGGCCCTGTTTAGACTGAAATGAATAAGCAAACAAAATGCAGTTTAATCCAGAAAAAAAAGTAAGGAATTATTGACTGGGGTTTTTGATGTCCATGAATAGGATTATTTTTAAGGATAATGTTCTTAAAAACTCAGCAATCCTTCTGGATGGATAGGGAGCAATAACATAGCCATGGTGTCATTTGTCAACCTTGGCTCTGATTGCATCCATCTGGTATTCTCATGTAATTATGATTATTCTCATCAGGCTGCCATTAAGGCTAATTCAGAAATGAAATCTGGTTAAAATATAGTTACTGGAAGATTTCTGGGTCCAATTCAAAGTACAGATTTTGAAGTTTAAAACTTGGAATGGTCTAGAACCAGAAGTGTGGGAGATAAGATGGAAGCTTGAGTTCCCCAGAACAAGAAATTCAGAGAATGACAACAAGCAAATGTCTCTTGGCATGGACTATGGAAAACATAAAACAGAAAAATAGAGAAAGCAGAAGGAAAAGGCAGTGTTATTAATCCCAAAACATTTTAAGGAGCAATAGCAATAAGTGTCAGAAGCAATAAAATGTTGGAAATGGCTTCATTTCTGATATATCAATAATGATTCATTTCTAGCTGTGGTGTGTCAAGTTTCTGGAAAGCTTCAGTCACATTTAATCTGACAAGAAGAGCATGACAATATAAGAACTGTCTTCTCTCTTATAAGTACCTGCCAGAATACCAAGACCATCTCCAGATACCCTGCTCTGTGTTCCCTTACAGTTCAATATTGTCAAGATTGAAAACATATTTCCAACAGACATCCACTAACTCTCCATTTTTATTGATGACCATCTTATAGCGATTCAGTGTATGAACTATGAACAGTATTAACATGTGTATGTGTGTGTATGAACAGAACAGATGACTAGGGGTAGAATATCAGTATGCAACTCTTTAAACCAGCTATGTCTTTACTTGAGACCTCTTGATTGTGCACAGGATACCCCAAAGTCTCTGCACTGCATTGCCCTATTGTCTTATGTCAGATGGTAGAGCACTTGTTGTTGTTGTTTTTACAAAAGCTTTTAGATAAAAATGGGTGGAGTGCAGTGGTGGGTTCCTACCGGTGAGGTCCACTCTATAGCACCGGTAGCGGCCCACTGGTGACGTCACAGTACCGGTGCGGTCGGTTGCCGGTGCCTGGGCGCCGGCATTGTTTTTAAAAAAATAATTTTTTTAAAAAAAATTTCTTCTGCGTATGCCCAGAAGCCGAGCTTCCAGCACTGCGCATGCACTGCCTTCCTACCCCACAGTGAGTCCAAGCAGGGGAGGTTGGCTGAGGGAGTGTGTGAGACACTGAAAGAACGGGTGGCAGGACCTATCTCAGTTCCCCTCCCTTCAGCAGTCTGAGAAGCCATGAACGCGCGGTGATGATCCCAGGCATTTTCGCACGTTCGAGCCTTCTTGAGCTGCTGAGGGGAGGGGGAACAGGCGGCAGGAGCCTAGGATCATTGAATGGGGAGAAGCATTCAGGCCGGACGGAGCCTCCTAGAAGAACCACTGCTCCCACTGCGGGAGGCTGCGTTGTGGGTGGGCAATGCCCCCCTGCTTCTCTGGCCGCTGCCAAGCTTCCGAGGCCCATGCCCACCCAGTCACATGGCTGGCAAGCCACACCCACAAAATAAGCCACACCCACAGAGTGGTAGTAAAAAAATTAGGAACCCGCCCCTGGTGGAGTGTTATCCAGAGATTAAAATAGTAGCAGTTCAAATCCCAACATGTCTAGAGGATGCCACATTGGGGAAGCCCGACTACTTCCAAAACCATCATTTACATGAAAGTTATATCATTGGAATCCGAAGTCAACTTTATTGGTCATCACTGCGCAATACAAATCTGTCATATAGCATAGCGGTTGCGTCCTGTTTCATAAATAGATTACAAAACTTTTGCTCATCAGTACAGACTACATATAGTAAGTTCATATGTCAAACGGGCATGGCCAAAAGAACAATAAAAGATAGGACTTTCATTCCTATTCAAGTCTTGACAGTCAATCTGTCAGAATGTTACCTATTTCTCACGATAAAAAGCAGTTAAAGAAGATGAAGGAGAGCTATGTATTTAATTTAGAGGTCACCTGACTCTACAAGACTCTTTGTGGCTGACCACATTAAAAACAATAAAACATTGAGATCAAAGCTCATACACCACTGGAAGAAAAATGGTACTTAAAAGGATAAAATTCTATAAGGTGACTTGCTTTCACTTTACTCCAACGTTTGGGGAACAGCCAGGTTGTCAATGCTTTTTTGAATATCATCAGATGGGATTTCTGAAGAGATCCCATCTGGAGGACGAGAGTAAGAGCATATTTTCCAGATGTTTGATTGAATATCAGTGTCGATTCTTAGACACCACTAAGATTAGGGGTGTCAAACTCACAGCATCACACTGTCATCATGTGATGTATTGCGACTTTCCCCCTTCGCTAAAATGGGGGTGGGGGTGGCCAGCGCGTGACGCATCTGGCCTGCGGGCCGCGAGTTTGACACACCTGACTTAGATTTTCTCCATAATGACCTGTCCTAATCTGGTCTTCTGGGCCTTCTTAGGCCTCTTAGCATGGGTTAATTTATAAAATGTTTCAGATGGCCCTGTCAGGTCCTACCCAAAACTGGAAGTTTATGCTTGCAGTTACAAGTGGCCAGGATGGCTATTTCCCCCTGGCTCCTAACAGGAGATAAGAGACTGGTTTCTGTAGCCAGTTCAAGCTAAAGGAATAGGATTTATCAGGGAACATTCCCAGCAGAATAGTTTTATAGATACAGTAACCTATAACGGAGTGCAGTTTCAGGTCTATAAATTTTACAGAAAGATAATCCATAGTCAAGAAAGATAGGAAGAAGGGTTCCTTTCATTTACAAGGAGGAGGCAGCTCAACCTTGACAAATGTCTCTTGATAAGTTATGTGTACTTTGATATTTTTAACCCTTTGTAAGATGTTCAAAGCTGTATGGCTAATAGGCAGCCTTAATACAGAATTCATCATCATCAATTGCAAAAGGCAGCTTTATTTGAAACACTATGTGATGTTGAATTTAATACCATCAAACAACAACTTCTACATATTCCAGGTCCTTCAGAAGGACAAATAAGACCGATAAGAAATGCCAAATCCAGTCTAAAATCTGGCTAAAAGTGTGACCAACTATAACAATGTGAAAATTACAAAGCATCATTTAAATCAGAAAGGGATAGAGGTCAATAGCTGCATTCCAAAAAACAGATAGTCCCAGGATTTTTGGTTTAATGGAGAGGGAAGGGGGTGGGTTTTTTAAAAAGTAAATTAATTCTGTGCAAAGCTTAAGGCACCCGTTTGCCTCTTAACTTTCCAATTTTGCCAAACATCAGAAAAGGAGGGGAAGGAATTTTTAGCTCAACCTTATTTGAAAGCACAAAAGGTATGCTATACTCTGGCTCAAAATTTGTACACTCCTTATTTTTAAATGAAAAGTAGTTACTATATTTGTTTTAATAGGTTTTGAAACAAAATAATGTCACGCACAACTGTAGTGGTTACAGATTTCTTTCATAATAACATAAAACTGCAACGAGAAGGCCATTCATTTTGCTTATTATTTTTATGGGGGGCCATTACAGTCACGTTCTTTTGCTTCCACATAAAATTTCCATTACATACTGTATACTTCATTTGTGAAAACACTATGCCGTTCAGAATTGGATCTCCTTTCCCTTTCTATTGCCATATAAAGTATGCATTTCTGATGCTGTGAAATCCATTCATCACATCTCCCTCCCTCTGACAAACATCAGTTCTTTTAGCGTGATAAATATAGTATATGCTTTAGTCTATGGCTCGCAATTTTTTGGTGGTATATAACTACTGGTGCTAGACCCTTTTGTTAACCTTTTATTTCCTTTAATATTTTTCCACATCTAACAACAGAGGATTTCTCTCTCTCTCCCTCTCCCTCTCCCTCTCCCTCTCTCTCTCTCTCTCTCTCTCTCTCTCTCTCTCTCTCTCTCTCTCTCTCTTTCTCTACACACACACACACACACACACACACCTAGATTTATTGAATATGGGAACATTTCCTTGTATGGTCACAGCAGCATCGCTCACACTGGAATTTGGGGGCTACAGCTCCCAGATGACCCAGCCTTATAGGTACAACCCTGGTGGTAATTTTGGGAACTATAATCCCAGGGTATCTGAATGTCATTGGTTTGGAGAAGGTTGCTGCATTGGACAAGATCCTTGGAGGTGGAAACTTTTTCTTTTTCCTTAACGATTTGGGAAAGAGATCATCCGCAAAATCAATGTTAGATATAATCTGTGGGTTTCATTCATTTATTTAAATTTATTAGCTACCCAACTTTAATGGACTGTGGGCAGCTTATGAAACTGGGAAATCCATACAACAGCTACAGGTAGTTCTCAACTTACGACCACAATTGAGCCCAAGATTTATGTTGCTAAGTGAGAAATTTGTTAAGTGAGTCTTGCCCCATTTTACGACTTTCCTTGACACATTTCTTAAGTGAGTTGCTACAAATTTCCAGAAGTTGCTGCAATTCTTGAGCCACTACCCTCTCAAATTATCTTGCCCTCAAAGAGTGTTACGTACTGACGTACTAGTAAATTTGCATAGCCGCCACTGATTGGTCAATATAGCGGTAGCAGATTTGAACGCCTGTCACTGGTCGGCCGGGTTGCAGGGAAGCCCTTAAAAGCGGCTTCCCTGCCGCTCGTCGCCAGTTCTTTTTCCTTGAGCTTACTTGCTACAATAAAGGTGCTGAACTGTTCTATGTCTTCATTCTGATTCCCGCGCTAATCTAACAAAGAGGATACAGTATGCAATTTGGGATTGTAGTCTTCTTTACTTCCTCTCTCAAAATAATGTATGAGAGCTTTAGAGATAACCTTAATTAGTGGGTTTCATGTGGAGAACTATGCTTGCAGCCCCTTGCAGAGAACTAGGAGTGTACGGGTGCAATTTATCTATATATTTCAAATTTATTTTAAGTTTTAAAACACATTTCAAAATACGTTTGTTTTAAATGCATCATACTTTTTGTTCCTTTGAGGTAGTGCTGACTCCTGGCAACTTCTTGGACAAGCCCTGCAGTTTTCTTGGCAGGATTTCAGAAGTGGTTTACTTGCCCACTTCTGAGGGCTGGAAGAGAATGACCGGCCCAAGGTCATCCAGATGGCTTTGAGGCTAAGGCAGGACTAGAATTCAAGGTCTCTTGGTTTCTAACTTGATGCTTTAATCACCACAGCAAACTGGCTCTTAGAGATCCATAGTATTTTGATGATACATGTCTCCCAAGGTTTGTGTGTTAAAAATAGCAAAATGGGTGTCAGCCATTGGGGTTTTGCTGCAATACTACAGTAATAGCAAAATGGGTATCTGCATAGAATTGGCTAGTCTGGTAAGTACAGGAGAAAGTGCTTTCACAGTAGACAGTTGTGAAGTTTGATTTAACATTGCTTGCCCCATAAAAACCCATGTTTATATTGCGAAGTTTTCTAATAAAACCCATGATTTTATATTCCATACAAAATGTTCTTATGTAACTATTTACTTTTACCTATTATGTACTTATGTGGTCTGCCTAATGTTTTATTCATTCTGTGTAGGATGTTGCGTCTGTGTCTGTGTAGCCTTGCTTAGCCTTCAAAGCCACTTATAAATATCCTGAAACTTTTACTTTTAATTACTTTTGATGGTGGTGGCATTTGGAGAAAACTATCCATCAAGGACTTTAAGTTACACTGGGAGAGATGCTTGGATTTCATGCTGCTTGGAATGGTGGTGAAACAACCACAGTTCCCTGTAACATACTGTAGGAAGTTAGCACCCACCCCTCTCCTAGAAAAATGAAACATCCTAGGAAATATTAAAAAGGCAGAATATTATTCTATATATCCCTGGAAACATGCTTTTAGGCAGACAAAAGACTCACTCTTAGTAGCCCCCACCATTGTCAATGTGCCAGCTCACTCTTAGTAGCCCCCACCATTGTCAATGGGCCCAGCTCACTCATTCCCCCCACCTTTGTTAATGGGCAATCTATTCTACATAACAAGCATCTACAGGAAGAACCATAATAGGAATCCCAAAGCCCTTTCATTACACCACATGGGACCTGGGAAGATTACATCAGCCAAGCCTGGGACTCAGGACAGCCCACAAGAGTTGCCCCAGCATGCCCCTGGGAGTCTGACAGCCAATGGGATACATTTCTCTACAGAAACAGGAAAATCTTAGGGCGGGGCCCAAGAGAGGGCATAAAACAAGGAAATTTCAGCATCTTGGCCCTTCTTTCTCTGGACCCAACATCTGGAAGCATGTGATCTACCTTTTCTGTACAGGAGCTCATGCCATGTGTTCCTGTACACCATTAAATCTTCTTTCCAAGCAACTTCCATGAATCCAGTGTCTTTTTCCCCACTTGGAACTGAACCCAGAAGGATATTACTTCCAACAGTACTGATCTACATCTCTATGTATGTTTAATCAATGGCCATGCATAGTGAGCCTACTAGGAGTTGTATGTGAACAACATATGGAAGACTACATGACATACAAAGCCAGGAAAAACGATCAGAAAGGAACTGGGAAAAAGTCACACCGGATAGGTGTGGATGTGGGGGTGTGTGGGGGAGGTGGAATGTGGGGAAGGACAAAGAAGCCAGGAAGAAAGTAGTGGAGAATTTGCCCCTAACCTGGAAAAAAGGGTCAGAAGTCCATGGGCACTATCGGAAAAGTCTTCCATTATAGCATTTTGGACAGAAATGTATAATTATGTATGTTTTGATATTATGGTATATGCATGGATGTTTATGTAAAGATGGTGAAAAAATAAAAAATTCTTTTTTTAAAAAAAAGGAAAAGTCTTCAACCAAACCAACAACCAAGCTCATTGGTAATGGTCGATTTATTTTTCTTCTTTCCTATGCAACTGAAGGGGAAAAAAAGTCATCAGGTTTTACTGTTTCAAAGGTCATGGATGAAATGAAGGGGGGGGGAAGGTTCACTGGTTGAGATCCCCTTAAAAAAGGGACAGGCAGAGTGTTGATATTTGTGGCCAGATTACCTCTGTGCAGGAAGGATTGTAATTCATGGGCCACTCACAGCTGGCCAAATATATTCCAAACATCATTCAAAACTTAAGTTGCTGCATCCAGAATCAAATGAATTCTCTGATTTGTTATCAAAGATAGATAGATATTTCTGCTTAAAGTCAGGTAGTTAGTTACAAGGGTGTAGGGGCACGGGTGTCAAATTGCGGCATGTTGCCATCATGTGACATATCATGATGTTTTTCCCCTTTGTGGAGCTGGGGTGGGTGTGGCCTGCATGGGACGCATCTGGCCTGCGGGGCCGCCAGTTTGACACCCCTGGTGTAGGGAATCAAGGCCATATTGTCTGTGTCCCTATGTTTTATGTAGCCCCCCCAAAAAAGTGTTATAAGGAATATCCTTTTAGGTTCAGTTCCAAGTGGGGAAAAAGACACTGGATTCATGAAGGTTGCTTGGAAGGAAGGTTTAATGGTGGACAGGAGCACATGGCATGAGCCCCTGTACAGAAAAGGTAGCTTACATGGTTCCAGGTGTGGGTGAAGAGAAAAAGAGAGAGAAGAGATGCTGAGTTCCTTGTTTTTATAGTCTAAGTTGGGTCCCACCTCTTAGATTTCCTGTTCCTGTATAGAAATGTATCCCATTGGCTCTCAGACCCCCCAGGGGCATGCTGGGGCAACTCTTGGCTTTTGTCTAATCCAGCTTTTGCTGAATGAAAGGGCCTTGGGCAAATCCTATTATGGTTTCATTATGCAGAAGACTTTCAGCCAGGTGAGAGGAATGTGTGAGCTGGGCCCAGCCCCCAATGACCCATTAGCAGGGGTTTCCAAGAGGAGTCTTTTGTTTGTTTAAAAGCATGTTTCCAGATGTGTTCCACAGAATATTTTCTACCGTTTAATATCTCCTAGGATATCTCATTTCCTAGGAGAGGGGTGGTTGCTAACTTCCTACAATCCCTCATTTTTTTTTCAAAACATGTGAGTGCAACACATGTTTTGACACAAGCTTCAAATTGATCAGGTCAGGGAGATTTTATGGGTGCTTTCAATTTTCTCTGATGCAGAGGGGAAGACGTTGAAAGAGGCAGTTGAAAGAGGCAGCAGCAGGATTCCTTCAGTGGCTCCCAAAAGGAGAGCTTTCAACCATGATGGTCAATGGCCAGGGCAAAAGTTCTGGAAATAAATTTACAGTATCCAATTTTCCATGCCAATTATGTTCAGATGTTTGATAACACTTTCGATGAGCTCCCAGACAGGTTTCAAGCAAGCACAGGCCCCACAATATTCCCACAGCCATGGTTTACCTTGAAATCACAGGCTGCCCATTTCCAAGGGATGGTTCTTGAATCTGCCCTAGCTCTTACTTTAGTGCATCTAGGATTTGTGAGTCCAAATTGAAGTTAGCCAGTGTGCAATCCAGGCTTTTCCTTTTTTTTTTTTAGAATGAGCCCTGGGACTCTTACTCCTGAGACCACCAGTGCAAAATACCCTGCTTTACTGGGCAGCAGTCAGGCCTTGGGTTTTTGAAAATCCTTTCTGCTAGCTCTTCAAGTGGGGAAATTGCCTGAGGGGACCTGTCCCCTTCCCCATGGAATTAGCAGGGAGATATGACTGCCTGGGCTTTAATGCCACAAAGCAGGAATCAAAACAACAACAACAACAAAAAACAGCAAACTAAAAGCAGCTTTGGGTGGAGGTAGGTGGAAAAAGGATAACCTCAGTCTAATTCTGAATGGCGTGTCTCTGTGTGTTTGTGTATGCAGTTACAAATTTCCCACCCACTAGACAGAAATCTAAAGTGTACAGAACTCACTGTGGCAACCACTCCCAATACAATTCTTACATGAGTACATTAAACTGATTACAATATAGATGAGACAAGAAAGAGAAACTTTACGATGAATTTCAGTGAATGAAGCAAGGAAAGAAAGAAAACAAAGAAAAAACTTTACAATGAATTTCTGTGACTGAAGCAAAGAAAGAAAGAAAAACTTTACAATGAATTTCTGTGACTGAAGCAAAGAAAGAAAACTTTACAATGAAGTTCTGTGACTGAAGCAAAGAAAGAAAACTTTACAATGAAGTTCCCCCCTCCCCCCTAGTCTTTTCAGCTGTCTTCTGGGGATTGAAAATAGATGTTTGGTCTTTATTTGTCCATCTCAGGGTCCTTTCATTCATGTCTGCTGGGTGGCCTTAGGTGTTGGTGGTAAGGCTGGTCAGCCAGGCTTGGAAAGATCTGCTCCACTCTGGTTGCTGTGATGACTAGAGGACTAGATTCAAACCCAATTCTGGCTCAAATGGATGGAATGTCTTTACTGGAGGCAGTTTCTGAGCCCATTTGCTCTGCTTCCATAGGCTTCAGGATCATGTGTGCAGGGCTGAAAGACATAAGAACAGGATCCCTTCCCCCTTTTGCTGGTAATTCTACCACGAGAGGCATTGTAAAAGGATTAGAGATTTGTGGGGGGGGGTAGATAGCTTGTAGGCAGGGTTTGAGGAAAACAAACAACACATCAGTATCGCAGTTAAATCAATTATAACAAAATGGAGACATCACCAGGGGAAAAAAATGAACAGACATTTTCATCTTAGCAGAGAATTGGCATCCATTAAACATCACAGAAGAGCAATATTAAAACTGTTTGCATGTACATACAGTAAATTTAAGAATGAAATTTTCCTGTAAATTAACTTAAAACATTGTCTCTAAAATTTGGGCTGTTCTTAAAAACACAGAGAGGAATAGGAAAATTCAACTCTGTTCCTTGTCCCAGACCAGGTTGGCCAGACCTAACTGGGCAAAGACATTTTCCTTTCTTTTCAGTGCTTTTAATTTTTTCTAACCATTTGAAATTCATATCTCTAGGAAACAGAGATATTTTACAGTTGCAATTACCTCGAGTGCGCACAAGACAAGACAAAGACGTACACATACACAAAAACATGGACAAAGAGGATGACAGGACACACACACAAGTCCTTCCTGCCATAAATTTCAGTTAAATTAGGGAAGGCACAAATCTTAACAAACAAACCACGTGGTTACATATAAGAGAGAGAAAAGAGGAGAGAGAGAGAGACAAACAAACACCTCAACATTTTTCCTTTTCTGTTTTCTTAAGTACCTTTATTTAGCCAAATTGGCTGTTTTGTTTTGTTTTGTTTTTTCTGTGTCATCCCTCAGCAAAGTCCATTTCCTACTTTTGCACATTCCTGTATTCCTGGCGTCCCAGGTTCCAAGCCCTCACAAGGGTACCCGCCACCCTCGAACTAGAGCTTCCCATGATCCTTTAAATGTAAGGTTCACTTTGGCTTAGCTAGTGACGCGCTCACTGTTTTCAGAGGCTAAAAAACTCTGGGAAGGACTTCCGATTCCCTCATGGAAGTAAGGGCCCCTTCCTTGGGGAGTCGTCCGCAGTTTTCAGAGGCTAAAAAAACTCTGGGAAGGATTTCCGCTACCCCACAGAAGTATGGGCCCCTTCCTTGGGGAGTCGTCCGCAGTTTTCAGAGGCTAAAAAAACTCTGGGAAGGACTTCCGCTACCCCACAGAAGTATGGGCCCCTTCCTTGGGGAATCTCCTTTAGGTTTATCAGATCCAAAAAGGGGATCTGCGAGGACATAGCTGCCCCTGTACGACTAGTACTAAGACCTCCACTTTCTATTCACGATCTTCACATTTTAGAACCAAAAAAATTATGGGGTTTGCTTTTGGGATGTGCACATAAAAACAGCAACAACAACAACAAAATTTGCTTTCCCACCCTTCAATCACACACACACACACACACACACACACACAACACACACACACACACACACACACACACTCTCTTCCTCTTTCCCTAACAGAAGCTCCTGTGCTCTGTAAACGCTAAACAGAACTTACACAAATCAAAACAGAGAAAGAGAAGACATTGACACATAGGCTGGTAGATGAGAAAGAAACTCTATACTACCAAATGAGGATAAACAAAAATAATTCAATATTATGAAAAGCTGTATGAGCAAGAAGTTTCAGAAAATAAAATTAAAGAATATTTGAAAAAAAAATGGAATTGCCTAAAGTATCAGAAAAGGACAAAAACTATTAAATGAATGAATATCAATGATGGAATTAACAGAAGCAGATCAAGAGACAAAAGAACAACCAAACACCAGGACCAGGTGGGTCAGTGGCAGAATTTTATAAAGATTTTACATAATGAAGTATTGATTGATGTAAAGGTACCACATTCCTGAATGGGAGCAAATATTACTTTGATTCCAAAATAAGATTCAGATTTAATGCAGATAAAACTATAGGCCCATCTCTTCACTGAATGCTGACTATAAAATATATATTTCAATAATGGCAGCAAACTAAAAGGTTCCTAAATGAATTTATACATTCAGCTCTCTTAAGCTTTTTTCTAAGAGACAGATTAAAAACAAAATGAGAATGATTTTAAATACATAAAAAAGGCACAAGAAAAGGATGCTATTCATTTTGATACTGGAAGTGCTAAATATAAATATTATGGCAGACACAGAAATTAAAGGCATGGAAACTTGAAAACTAATTTTGCACCAAGTGAGAAATAAAATAGGTTAATAACCAACCAAGACGAAGTTGTAGAAGGATTTGAAACTGCATCATTAACATAATACCAATCAGAAAAAAAAACCAGAAATCCAAGAAACCAGCATGGCTACACAAAGACCTCACTGACAAATTGAATGAATGAAGGACAGATACAAAAATGGAAAGAGGGCACATAACTAAGGCAGAATATCAGCAGATAGCAAGAATCTGTAAAGAAAAATCAGGAAACAAAGGCCTTGAATGAACAAAAACTTGCAACAAAAGTGAAAGATAATATAAAAGATTCTTCCAATACATAAAAAAACAAGAAAAAAAAATCAAGGAAACAGTTGGACCACTAAGGAGAGAAGGCAACACAGAGAAAGCCATGAGTTGCTTAACTCATTCTTTGCATGTCTTCTTGCAAAAAGAAATGCAACCCAACTAACCAGAAATATAACTGGAAAGGAAAAATAAAACAGACTGTAAGCTAAAGTTAAAATAAGCAAAAACAGTAAGAGAACACCAGGTCCCAGAGTCCTAAAGGAGCTGGTAAATGAAATCTCAGAACCACTGCACATCTTAAAAAAAAATCTTGGGACACGGGGACTACCTGAGAAACTGGGAAAAAGCTAATGTGGTTCCCATCTTCAAAAAGGAAGAAAAAAAAACAACTAAACTCTGAGCCCTATCTAATGCAAAGAAAAGTAAAATCCTACACCTAGGTAAGGAAAACCAAAAATATAGATAAGTATTATAAATTGGTGCAACAAATTAAAACAGATTTGGAGAAGTGGAAAAGAACCACCATAAAATGAGTATCCTGCAATGGCTAGCAGACAAAACAGGGCTGGGGGGGGGAGAAGGGGGGGAGAAGGAAATATCAAAGGATTTAGGAAGATACATTAACTTGGTTAAACAAAAAGCATGATTATTTTTTCCCTAAAATGATTTGTACCCAGACAACACACTATTCAATTGAAATTGGAATTTACATATGCCATAAAGTAAAATTAAAAAGCAAAAATTACCCCCACACACACATACACACATGCAAACACACATTTCCCAGTTTTCTATGGTTTAAAGTAAAATTTAGAGGTAGGTACTCACCTTCTTTCCAAGCAGCCCTTGAATTGAAACTCAAAACCCCTTTAAAACCTAATTTCCAATGGCCCAGGTCAAATAAATTTATTTAGGCCAGGATCATTGGAGAGGTTAGCTTGGAATCCCATCTGGCTCGCCAATTGTTATAAGGAATATCCTTTTAGGTTCAGTTCCAAGTGGGGAAAAAGACACTGGATTCATGAAGGTTGCTTGGAAGGAAGGTTTAATGGTGGACAGGAGCACATGGCATGAGCCCCTGTACAGAAAAGGTAGCTTACATGGTTCCAGGTGTGGGTGAAGAGAAAAAGAGAGAGAAGAGATGCTGAGTTCCTTGTTTTTATAGTCTAAGTTGGGTCCCACCTCTTAGATTTCCTGTTCCTGTATAGAAATGTATCCCATTGGCTCTCAGACCCCCCAGGGGCATGCTGGGGCAACTCTTGGCTTTTGTCTAATCCAGCTTTTGCTGAATGAAAGGGCCTTGGGCAAATCCTATTATGGTTTCATTATGCAGAAGACTTTCAGCCAGGTGAGAGGAATGTGTGAGCTGGGCCCAGCCCCCAATGACCCATTAGCAGGGGTTTCCAAGAGGAGTCTTTTGTTTGTTTAAAAGCATGTTTCCAGATGTGTTCCACAGAATATTTTCTACCTTTTAATATCTCCTAGGATATCTCATTTCCTAGGAGAGGGGTGGGTGCTAACTTCCTACAAAAGAATACGTTGAAGATCAGACTGATTTGAAGTTGTATCCCTACTCATGATGGCAGCTTCTAATCCAAATGTTATGTTATTCTAATGCTGAGATAAATAGGACGCTTGAAAGCCTCCTGAAATAAACATGCTCTTAAAAACTTAATATATGGAAATAATAACCAAAGGGAATAATATGTTTTAGTCTTCAGTATAGATATTAAAACAAAGAGTAAAGTATATTAAGAGGTCTTCTAATATTATTAAATGTTTACCATTGTTCTTCTTTCGATGAAATATGACCACAGTACAAATTATGGTGAATTTAATTTCTTCTCTATCCTCATTGGGGTTTTTCTCCCCCATGTTTTTATCTTGCCTTCCACCAGCTTAATAGCCTAGTACGCACACTAGGCTGCTTAATAAATTGGAACAGATATTTTAAATGCAGGAATGATGGGAGTTGTGCTTCATAAGAATATTGTAATCCATCGTTCCTCTTATAGGACAGAACATGGAGGCATTTGGAATGATGAGTGTGCCCCCAATTGACAGGTGTTTGTTTATTGCCAAGCTGTTGGTTCATCTGCTGTGAGATTTACTGAAAAGGCAGGGGAGAGGATAAGGAATGCATTCATGGCTGGCAATGTAAATAGCCGACTGTTATGCAATGAAGTGTTGCTAGTGAGAAAAATGGCTGAGACTTGGAAAAGTCATGAAGTTGATGTTGGTTATCAAAGGGAAAACTATTTTACAGTACAATCTCAGGCACTTAAATTCAGAAGCAAGTCTTTTGGAGCTTAATGAGGCTTACGCCCTTGTAAATATGTTAAGGATTCCATGCAGTCCCCATGAGGGATTTGGCACATACCAGAGATTATTTACCGTATGTTATTAATAGTTTACAGTTAACTGTGTCAATTCAGATTGCAAGGAATACATGCAGGCTATCTCTTCCTAGCATTGTTTACATAAAGATGCATGCACCTATACATTATTCAGAGCACGTGAATCAATTAAAGTGTCAAATCGAAAAAAAAATATCAAAAAAATGTAACAGACAGTCGTTGCAAGTAAAAACAAAAACCAATAGATAGATTTTTATTTTTTTTGCATGGCAAAAGTTTCCTCAACAAAGAAAAATTCTCAGATCCTGTTGGAAGACAATTTAAAAAAAAAAAGAATCTAGATAAAACTCTTCACAATCTGGGGAAAGATGTGCAGCAGTTTTGAGAAGATCCAGCCAGTGTCGCTCCCATCATACTTTGGATATAATTTTATTACACAAGAATTGCAGGACGTGTTTTGGCAGTGGCACAGGGCTGACTGCAAAGCAGCATTGATAGGCTGTAATCTGCAAAAAGAAATCTGCTCCCTGGCCATCACTTATTCCCAAAAAAATACCCTTCCCTTCCCACCTTGTTGCTTTATTTGTAGCTATTTCAGAGTGAGCGTGTGGCAGACTCACCTCATCTTATCAGAGAGCATGGGGATCACAGGAATCCTATTGATGAGAATAAAGTGGGGGAAATGTGCAGCAGTCCTAAGGTTGCATTTGACCTATGTGAAAATTGATCCTTTGATAGAGGTGGCTGAAAAAGTTTTTTGCTTGTTGGTTTGACGAGAAAGACTAATTCAGAAAGTGATTCTCTTGGGTGCCTTAGTCCTAATTGAAAACAATAAGTTTGATCCAGTGCAGTGTTTCCCAATCTTGGCAACTTGAAGATGTCTGGACTTCAACTCCCAGAATTCCCTAGCCAGCATTCGCTGGCTGGGGAATTCTGGGAATTGAAGTCCAGATATCTTCAAATTGCCAAGGTTGGGAAACACTGATCTAGTGGTAAAGGCACCAAGCTAGAAATCAGGAGACTGTGAGTGTTCTAGGCCCGCCTTAGGCATAAAAGCTAGCTGAGTGATTTTGGGCCAGTCACTCTCTTAGTTCAACCCACCTCACAGGGTTGTTGTTTTTTAAAAAAATATAGATAAAGGTGGAAAATAAAAAAATAAAAAAATAAAAAGCATGCATTATTATCCCTAGGGCAGCAAAAACTGCTGCTATTTCTATTTTATGAATTACCCAAAGAAACGTGTTCCTCATAGGAAGCTTAATGATTAAATTAGCAATGAATTCAAACCCTTTTAATTGTTCCCCAATATTCAGTTCAGAACTGTAGATTTGTTGGGGACTCTCCCCACCCCGGAACTTCTGTTCATTAAATCCCATTTAGAAAGCCCCCAAACTTCTTTTATTTTCTATAGACCTCTTGTAAGTCGCATTTTACAGGACTGCAAGCCCACACATGATTTTTTTAGTACTTTGGGGCGGAAATGCTTGCTTTATTGTCACTGGCTTTAGTTCATGTTGATATTTATCACAGTACAGTGCTATTATATAAATTAACTGTAAATTAAATTAAAATTGCATTAAATGTATTTTAATTAAGTATATAAATAGATGAGAACCAAAGCATGAGTTAAAATGATTGGTTAGCAGTCTCTTCGAATATGAAATATGCCTACTGTAAAACCGAAGCTTGATTCCTACAACTGCTTGGACAACTGAGCTGCTGGATGTTCCAATGGACTTCCTTCTCTAGGCATTGAAGGCTGCTGCTCTCAGAAAGAGTGGCTTCTAAGTCATTATTCTGATGGGATAGTGGATAAAATACAGGGAGATCTGCATAGCAATGAGATGTGGTCTTAACAGGAAGCTCAACAATGGTCAAAAGCCTTCCCCAATAGTACTTTCTAAGAGTAAATTGCATCTAAAACAGTGTTTCCCAACCTTGGCAAGTTTTATTATTTATTTATTTATTATTAGGTTCTTCTATGCCACCCTACTCCCTAAGGACTCAGGGCGGCGTACAACATTTTAAAAGAACACTAAACAATAAACATTCATTTAAAAACAATTTAAAAACATTAAAAAGTTAAAAGACATTCAACAACATACATACTGGGGGAGATCTCGGATAAAAACTAGTCTCAAACCCCTGCCTGCAGGAAGAGCCATGTCTTGACGGCTTTCCGGAAGGCCAGCAGGGTGGGGATAATTCAGATCTCTGGGGGAAGTTGGTTCCAGAGCACGCCCCCCCCCACAGAGCACGCCCTCCCCCTAGGGCCCGCCAGCCGGCATTGTTTGGCTGATGGGACCTGGAGGAGACCCACTCTGTGGGCCCTAACCGGTCGGAGGGAAGTATGAGGCAGAATGCGGTCCCGGAGGTAACCTGGTCCTAAGCCATGTAGGGCTTTAAAGATGATGGTCAACACTTTGAATTGTACCAGGAGACCAATGGACAGCAATGCAGCTGGCGGAGTATGGGTGTTACGTGGGTGTATCTTGACACATCCACCACAGCATGCGCAGCCGCATTTTGCACCAGCTGGAGTCTCCGAATACTCTTCAAGGGTAGCCCCATGTAGAGTGCTGGCTGGGGAATTCTGGGAGTTGAAGTCCAGACATCTTCAACTTGCCAAGGTTGGGAAACACTGATCTACAAGGACGAAGACAGTAATTATGTAGTAGCAGCCTAGTTATAGAATGGCCTCCCCCCCCCCACACACACACATACAAAAAGACCACATTCAGCTGAGGTTGAAAAACTTGTTTGCTGTATCAATATATTTTAAATGTTGAGATTGTTCACTGCAAATTTTATCTGCCTGGTGATCTGGGTTTATTGATATTTTTTCCCTATTTGCTGTGTTCTTGTCACCTACCTTGAAATGTTTTATAAAGAGCATGAGATAAAGAAAAGGATCCACTCTTCAATAATTGTTAAAAAGCATTCTAACAGTGTGATAGCCTGATATCTATAAATAAATAAGGGTGTGAGGGTGTCATACTTTTCATCTTTTTTTTTTGCAACCCACATAATGTAAGAAGGAAGTTCTAGTTTTGTCATGCAGGTATTGGGCCTAGTTTGAGAAACAGCTGTGTCTCTAGATTTGACATGAAACTCTTCAATGCCCTAATCCAGTTTTTTTCACCCTTGGCAACTTTAAGATGTATGGACTTCAACTCCCAGAAATCCCTAACCAGAGATGCTGGTGAATTTAAGCACTAGACTGGCTAGGAAATTTTGGGAGTTGAAGTCCATACATCTTACATTTGCTAGTTGAGAAACTCTGCCCTAATCTTTCCAAATCAATGTGAAAAAATTATGTGCTGTAAGCATAAAAACTCTGTTCCTGAAGTCAAATGCCATCCACTTTCTATTAGGTTTGTTTCCAAAATGTTTCAGTTATCCCAAAATAGCCTACTGACACCAGACTTGAAGCAAAATGTTCCTATGTTCTTTCTGCTTGTTTTGGGTCAGGAAAAATGTGTCCCACCCCCCAATACCCACACTTTTCCCATCATATAAATAACTCTCAATTCAAAAGTGATTGATTCTGTCTATACTTAGGTTTCACAGCAAAACTCTGGTTAAGCTTGAGTGTAAATGGGACAAATTGCCTTTTGAGTATGCTCATGGCTTGTTTGGGGCCAGGGCAATTATGGGGTGAATTACTTCCTTTCTGAAGAGGATATGTGAGGTTGTTATTTGCAGTGAAAGGGGAGACTGGATGGCAGGACAACACAAAGCTGTCAGGTAGTGATCAGGAAAGGAAATGGCAGAGCTGACACCCCTTTTTATTGACTTGTAAAAGCATTTAAAATACCAGCTCTTCCCTCACCCTGACTATAGTGCCAGTCAGCGGCACTGCAAGTACTCAGATTTACATGACAAGGATGCCTGAGAAGCTCAGCAAATGGTTTGCATTTTGTATTCCAGATTTATTGGTAAACTCACAATGTAGTTGGGATACATACTCAGGATGCTTCTGCTGAGGTTGTTGTTCTCACAAAGTAGGATGCAGAATAAATATATACTGCAACATGATAAGAAGTCATCTGAAATCAGAGCTAATTAGTCCATTTACATACATACATACATACATACATACATATACATATATGTAACATTTTTTGTTGATAAATGAAAATAAAGGGAGACTATTATAGATCTATTTCAAGTTATTTTGCTCTCGTCAGATAGCCATACCCTTAGTGGGATTTGAACCTGGGCAGTCTGCTTGTAAGGCAGCAGTTTTAACCTCTAGGCCACAGGTTCTCTTCCCTATCAGCTCTTCACCAGGAAAGGGTTCTATATGTTTTTTTCTGTCAAGTCATCCTGGTGTATGGAAGGAAACATATAAACATACATACATACATACATACATACATACATACATACATACATACATACATACACATATAGACTAATTAGCTCTGATTTCACATGACTTCTTATCCTGTTGCAGCTTTGGAAAAAGTGCTACATGAAAACAAATCTATTAATTAAAACAAAGGTGGGAACTATGGCCCCTTTATGAGTTGTGGACTTCAATTCCCAGAATTCCTGAGCCAGCTATGCTCAGGAATTTGAAGTCCACAAGAATTTAAAGTCCACAAGGAAGCTGAAGTCCACAAGTCATAAAAGGGCTACAGTTCCCCACCCCTGAGTTAAAAGAACTATAGCCTGCTTAGCAAACCTGGAAAGTAATATTTCCATTCCAAAATAGTTGCTTATAATTCTTTCTTTGAAAGAATCAAGATTCAGATCCCTTCTGTCTTGGAAGCTGTTGGGTCTGTTGCTATCTCTCAGCCCAGGACGTCTTCCTGGATTACTGTGGAAAGCTATTTATAACTGCTTGAGCTCTTGGGTTAAATACAAAATAAGGTTAACAAGTAAATGATTTTTCCAAATTTTTACTCTGATTGACAGTGGGAGTGGAGTTAGAAATGGAGGGGATTGAAACACAGTGGCTTCTGTGGCAACAGATATTATGGACAGTCAAGGATATGAAAGAAGCTGAAGACAAGTTTAAACCTGCTGTGGGCGGGTTCCGATACATTTCATATGGATCAAATTACTATAATTGCAAATGTGACCCACAGTAAAATAAACTTAAATATTTCAGAAGGAAAGGGAATTCTTAAAATACTTGCGCTTTGCAAAAAAAAAAAAAAAACCCTCGAATACCTCATTTTCCAGACATGTCTATATTTTATAAATGAAGCCAAAATCGTTCTCATTTCCTGAATATTCTTTCCACCTAGTATAAAAAGTGCAGGAACAAAAAACACAAATTCAGCTCTCCTGGCAAAACAATACATGACAATATTAAGTGATAGTCCTGGATTGACAACAACAATAAAAAAAAAATCCACTGCAGATCAGTAATAAGGTTGAGAAAGACAAATAAAAGTGATGGGTGTTTTGGAACATCTTTGGATGATCGAGAAGGTCAAGAGGAATCCCCACTCCCAAAGTTGATAAGGTGTCTTGGGTCTTTCAAACATTCTCAAACAAACTTATGTTTGTATGATTGAAAAAAGGACTGATGGGGGTGGGGTTAGGAACAGGAGTGGGTTCTAACTTACCTCACTGCTGGTTTGCTTCCTTCCATGCTGGGCAGCCACGCGCACAGATGCGCATGCGCAGAAGCGAAAAACAAGATGGCGGCGCCATAGGTGCAGCCGAGAGAACTGGTTCGTGGCTGTGGCCAGCTGGCCATCACTCCCGGTTCAGCGAGTGGGGGGAAATTCCGCTACCGGTTCTAAAGAACCGGTCCGAACAGGTCCGAACCAGGGGTGGGTTCCAATTTTTTACTACCTGTTCTGTGGCCGTGGCTTATTGTGGCCGTGGCTTGGAAGTCAAGTGGGTGTTGCTTCAGGTGGGCATGTCTTGGTGGTCAGGTGACTTGGTGGGCATGGCCAACTTGTAAAATGTGGTGAAACTCATTTAACAACGCTCTTGCTTAGCAACCAAAATTTTGGGCTCAATTGTGGTCATAAGTTTTTCTTTCTTTCTTTCTTTCTTTCTTTCTTTCTTTCTTTCTTTCTTTCTTTCTTTCTTTCTTTCTTTCTTTCTTTCTTTCTTTTTTCCCCTTTCTTTTTCTTTCTTTTTTTCTTCCTTTCCTTTCCTTTCCTTTCCTTCTTTCCTTTCCTTTCTCCTTTCCTTCTTTCCTTTCCTTTCCTTTTTTCCTCCTTTCCTTTCCTTTTTTCCTTTCCTTTCCTTTGTTCCTCCTTTCCTTTTCTTTTTTCCTCCTTTCCTTTCCTTTCCTTTCCTTTTTCCTTTCCTTTCCTTTCCTTTCAACCGGGCTTCTGCGCATGTGCAGAAGAAGAAAAACCCGGGAAAAAATCCCTCCCCAAAATTAAAAAAAATTAAAATAAAAAAAAAAACAGATGGCGGCACCCACGGACTGGCATTGACAGAACCGGTTCGGTGATGTCATCGTGACATCACCAGCAGGTCACTACCAGTTTGGGTGAACCAGTTCGAACCGGGAGGAACCCACTCCTGGTCCGAACCCACCTCTGGTGAGGATGAACATAGAAAACAACCTACATCAGGGGCGTGAAACTTGCTTCATCGTGACATAGCAGGACTTTTTCCCCCTTCACTAACTGAGCATGGGCGTGGCTAGCGCGTGATGCATCTGGCCCGTGGGCTGCAAGTTTGACAGCCCTGACCTACATCAAGTCAGATCAATGCCTCATTTAGTCCAGTATAGGTAATGCTCGACTTATGACCACAATTAGCCCAAAATTTCTCTTGCTAAGCAAGACAGTTGTTGAGTGAACTTTTGCCCCATTTTACGAACGTTCTTGTCATAGTTGTTTAGTGAATCACTGCAGTTGTTAAGTTAGTAACATGGGTGTTAAGTGAATCTGGCTTCCCCCTTGACTTTGCTTGCCAGAAGGTCGCCAAAGGTGATCACACGACATTGCAGCGGTCATAAATATGAGTCAGTTGCCAAGTGTCTGAATTTTGATTACATGTCCATGGACATGTTGCAATGGTCATAAGTGTGAAAAATGGTCATGGATAACTTTTTACTGTGCCGTTGTAACTTCGAATGGCCACTAAATGAACTGCTGTAAGTTGAGGACTACCTGTATTATCTGCAATAGCTAAGCAATAGCTATCCAGGATTTGAATAAGCTTTGTCCAATTCTGGAGAGGCTATGACCCACTCTGGCACCTTCTACACCTAAAGCAGATGCTTTGCAACTGGGCAACAGCTGTTTACTCTCCAACACCCTGATGGAACAGAAAATATAGTATATTGAAGACTGGTGAAAAGGGAGAGGGGAGAGAGAGACTGATTGAGATTTTAACCCTGGGCTGTTCACTCATTGCAGAACCTGGCCAATTCTGTTGCCTGATTAGTACATGGATGGGAACTCTCCTGAGAATACCAGGGATGTAGGCTAGACTGGAAAGTTTAAAAACATCTCAGAAGAAGCCAGGGGCAAGAGATTTCTATAATGCTGCCAAAAAACATACGTAGATGTGTCCATAAAGTCATAAACATACTGTCTGGTTTGGTTCTGCAACCCAACAAGACAGACACAGACTTCAGAGGATAATCAGAACTGCAGAAAAAACAATTGCTGCCAACCTGCCTTCCATTGAGGATCTGTATACTGCACGAGTCAAAAAGAGGGCCGTGAAAATATTTACAACCCCTCTCATCCTGGACATAAATTGCTTCAACTCCTACCCTCAAAACATCACTATAAAGCACTGCACACCAAGATAACTAGACACAAGAACAGTTTTTTCCCAAATGCCATCACTCTGCTAAACAAATAATTCCCTCACCACTGTCAAACTATTCACTAGGCTGCATTACTATTACTATTAGTTTTTCTCATCCTTCCTATCACCCATCTCTTCCAACTTATGACTGTATGACTGTAACTTGTTGCTTGTATCCTTATGATTTATATTGATTGTTTCCTGATTGCTTACTTGAACCCTATGACAACCATTCTTGACAAATGTATCTTTTCTTTTATGTACACTGAGAGCGTATGCACCAAAGACAAATTCCTTGTGTGTCCAATCACACTTGGCCAATAAAGAATTCTATTCTATTCTATTCTATTCTGTTCTATTCTATTCTATTCTATTCTATTCTATTCTATTCTATTCTATTCTATTCTATTCTATTCTATTCTATTCTATTCTATTCTATTCTAAAGGAACAAGTTTGACTCAAGGGATGCTTTCCCTTTTTAATGACACAAAGACATTGATTGACTTGGATTGAAGTTAGGTTACACCTGTATATAGGAATAAGTCCCCCATTACTGCAGTTAAGTTAGTAAGTTAATAAGTCCCCATTTGGATTTATATAACATTTTAAAGCTCACAAGTCTCAGTTCTTAATACAACACAGGGGGGAAAAACAGTTTAAAGCATCCATGGTCTTTATGCGATCATTCTCAAAAAGTAAAATGAGTGCACCAACAGTTGTTACAAAAAGCAGAAAGAAAGGAAATTGTTCGTGCTTATAGCTTCCACTATGAGTTTTGCAGCTTAGATCTTTCTCTTTTGCTGCTTTGATATGTGAGCAGGGGGGCCTGGTGGGGGTGGGGAGGAGAAACAACTGCTTCAGGGGCAATTTAACTTCCCTTTCTGGCTTTTGCATTAGAAACAATGCCTAATGTCTTTATTGGTAGCTTTGAATATTAGCACATACCAGTCATTGAAGTAATGTGTCAATTGTTTCCTAAAGCATTCTGCTTTTAAAATTGCAAAGACCATTGCCACCCAAATTTCCAGTCAAATCAAGTCAGCCTTGCTATTTGTGAATTAAAACATGGCAATTACAAAGCAATTCTGGGTATAACTACTCAAAGTTAAGTTCCACTGAATTTAACCAGGCTTACTTCAGATAAGCAGACTGCAATAAGATTGATTGCAGTCTTAGGCCTAACATGCAGAATGGTACTGCCTCTAATATTAAGAATGCATACCCTTAGACTGGAGCAGACAATTGGAAGTAAATTGTTTTAATTTGTTATTAGTTTGCATCTGTCTGTCTTTATTCTCCTGTCAGAAGCACCCACAAAGCTAACTCAAGGATTGGATGATTTTTAAAGAACCATCACTATTTATATAGAGGAAAGCCAGAAATCATTCAAAATATTCCCATTCAGCAGTGCTTCTCAACCTTGGTAGTTTGACCTTGCGTGGACTTCAACTCCCAGATTTCCCCAGAAATCCACCCATCGTCAAATTGCCAAGGTTGAGAAAAAAACTGCCCTACAGAATATCAGGAAGCAACTTAGAATGAGCCCTTTGTGGCTCATTTACATAATTCATTTTTGAAACATTAATTAGCAAGGAAATAATTGTTCCTCTGCTCATCTGTGTGTTTGTGTGGGTGTTTTAATTTCCAGTGCAAATACAAATCAGAAAGTATTCTGCCCACAGTACCATACAGATAAAGTGGCATTTGAAAAGAATGTAATTTACAGTAATGTTATCTTAGTTGAAAAACTTGGATGTTACATGTTTTCCATAGTAATGAAATTGTACGCTTGCCTTTGTATGGCTCTAAAATCACTTGGAAAAGAACCTTCTATAGCAAATCTATGGAAATGATGATGCAGGCAGAATCCACCAAAACGTTTTGAAGTGTTCATTCAATGGGATTTGAAAATGTCATTTCCAAACCAGATAAACCTACATGGAGCATATTGGAGAAAATTTCTATCTTGCATTTTGAACAGCAAATTTCCTCAATTCCTCACAACTGAATTATGTCAGAATTCAATTGAACTTCAATTCACTCAGGAATTCTGTCCCCAAATAACTTAGACGGCTAATAAATTGACATGGGTGATGGGGAGGACCAACCAATGTTCCTAGTTACATTTAGCCTCTCTGCAGAATTTTGTGTCAAATTTTCTTATAGGTTTGGATTTTAATATTACTTTTATGTATGACCCCTCACATCCTGGACATAAATTGTTTCAACTCCTACCCTCAAAACGACGCTATAGAGCACTGCACACCAAGACAACTAGACACAAGAACAGTTTTTTCCCGAACACCATCACTCTGCTAAACAAATAATTCCCTCACCACTGTCAAACTATTCACTAAGGCTGCATTACTATTATTATCAGTCTTCTCATCGTTCCTATCACCCATCTCCTCCACTTATGACTGTATGACTGTAACTTGTTGCTTGCATCCTTACAATTTATATTAATATTGATTGTTTCCTGATTGCTTATTTGCACCCTATGACAATGATTAAGTGTTGTACCTCATGATTCTTGACAAATGTATCTTTTCTTTTATGTACACTGAGAGCCTATGCACCAAAGACAAATTCCTTGTGTGTCCAATCACACTTGGCCAATAAAGAATGCTATCATCTATCTATCTATCTATCTATCTATCTATCTATCTATCTATCTATCTATCTATCTATCTATCTATCTATCTATCTATCTATCTATCTATCTATCTATCTATCTCTATGTTTAATATTAACTTGTGTTCAATTTTATCCATACCCTTTTGTATTAGAAGAAGTCTTATCCTCTGCAATAAAACAGCCTCTCTAAAAGTAGGGTCTTCTTAGTACTGTAATGTGCCTGGTTTGGAAGCCTTGGGATTTTCTGTTTCTACAAAAAAGAGAGATTCCACACACACACACACACACACACACACACACAAAATGCTTTTCTAAAACTTGGCTATAATTCTTTATCTCTGAGGTGGTATTCCACGCGCCCCAGGATTTTTGAGACTTCCTGCTCTGGGATAAAGAGAAAGTTCCAAACTTTTCTCTATTATTTTGTTCACAAACCTCTGCAATTCTTACATCTCTGAAATTATAATCCCAATGGCAGGGGAATCAAATAGCAATAGCACTTAGACTTAGACTTATATAGTGCTTCGTAGCCCTCTCTAAGCAGTTTTACATAGTCAGCATATTAATAGAATAGAATAGAATAGAATAGAATAGAAAGAATAGAATAGAATAGAATAGAATAGAATAGAATAGAATAGAATAGAATAGAATAGAATAGAATAGAATAGAATAGAATAGAATAGAATAGAATTCTTTATTGGCCAAGTGTGATTGGACACACAAGGAATTTGTCTTTGGTGCATAGGCTCTCAGTGTACATAAAAGAAAAGATTTGTCAAGAATCATGAGGTACAACACAATTAATAGATATAATTAATAGAAAATAAATAGAGTGGGCATGAGAACATTCCCTGGATGTGACCAGGAAGACTCTGAATCCACTGCATATATGTCAGTACTGATCCCCAGACATACTTTACAATATCTTCCAGTGATTTAAATGTAATTTTAGAATGGGGAGAGAGACCAAGGAAGGTAGATATTATTCCTTCCTAAACTGATTTGCTATCAAGATCCAAATCAGTGGTGGGTTGCTGCCGGTTCAGATAGGCTCTCTTGAACTGGTGACGGAAATTTGCCCCCGCTTTATTTATTTATTTATTTATTAAAATTTCTATGCCGCCCAACTCCCGAGGGACTCTGGGCGGCTCACAGCATGTATAGAAACATATAAAAGTAAAAACAATTTTATAAAAAACCATATTAAAATACTATGCATAATTTAAAAAAATTTCATTCAAACCCCGCCTGCCGGAAGAGCCAAGTTTTTATTGCTTTACGGAAGGCCAGCAGGGTGGGGATAATCCTGATCTCTGGAGGGAGTTGGTTCCAAAGGGAGGGGGCTCCCACAGAGAAGGCTCTCCCCCTCGGCCCCGCCAACTGGCATTGCTTGGTCGATGGGACCTGGAGGAGACCCACTCTGTGGGACCTAACCGGTCGTAGGGAGGTATGCGGCAGGATGCGGTCCCGAAGGTAACCTGGCCCCGAGCCATGTAGGGCTTTAAAGGTAAAGACCAACACCTTGAATTGGATCCGGAGACTAATGGGCAGCCAATGCAGCTGGCGGAGAATCGGTGTTACGTGGGTGCATCTAGGTACATCCACCACAGCTCGCACAGCTGCATTTTGCACCAATTGCAGTCGCCGGACACTCTTCGAGGGTAGCCCCATGTAGAGCGCATTGCAGTAATCCAGCCGTGAGGTGATAAGGGCATGAGTGACTGTGAGAAGTGCCTCCTTCTCCAAGTAGGGTCGCAATTGGTGCACAAGACGTACTTGTGCAAAGGTCCCCCTAGCCACAGCTGAAAGATGTTGCTCCAATTTAAGCTGTGGATCTAGAAGGACACCCAAATTGCGAACCCGTTCTGAGGGAGCTAATTTCTCCCCCCCAAGAACCAAGGAGGGACAGTTGGTCAAGTCCTTAGGAGGCAATATCCACAGCCACTCGGTCTTGTCAGGGTTAAGTTTTAGCCGGTTCTTCCCCATCCAGACCCTAACATCGGCCAGGCAGCGGCCCATTACGTCTACGGCTTCCCCAAATTGAGACGGGGTGGAGATGTACAACTGGGTATCATCAGCATATTGCTGATACCTCACTCCGTGTCGTCGGATGATCTCACCCAGTGGCTTCATGTAGATGTTAAACAGGATGGGCGAGAGGACCGAACCCTGCGGCACCCCACATAGTAGGGGCCTAGGGCTCGACCTCTGCCGCCCTGTCAACACCGACTGCGTCCTGTCAGAGAGGAAGGAGGAGAACCACTGCAAAACAGTGCCGCCCACCCCCACCTCTCCGAGACGACGCAGAAGGATACCATGGTCAATGGTATCGAAGGCCGCTGAGAGGTCAAGTAGCACCAGGATAGAGGAGTGACCTCTATCCAGGGCTCGCCAGAGATCATCCATCAGGGTGACCAAAGCCGTTTCCGTACTGTAGCCGCGCCTGAAATGGCCAGCTGGCCTTGCCCCCGAACTGGTCCTCCGGTTGCCGCTCCTGGAAAGCCGCTTGCAAAGAAGCCTCTGCGCATAAGAAGAGGCTTCTGCACATGCACAGAGGGTCATTTGCGCAACGTGCCCTTCTGACGCTATGCCAAAGGTGGGTTCCTGCCGGTACGCTCTTATCTGTTGGTTGCCGCAGAACCGAAGAAGCCGGTGGTGTTCGCAGCGTGGGGCTTCCCCCGCCCGCTTTCCGCCGCCCGCCTAGACGCCGCCATTTGCGTTCTTTTGCCCTCTGCACATGCTCAAAGCGTTCTGCTTGTGCAGAGGGCAAAAGAACACAAATGGCGGCATCCAGGCGGGTGAGGGAAAGCGGGCGGGGGGAGCCCCGCGCCGCGAACGCCACTGGCTTCTTCGGCTCTGCAGCAACCAACAGGTAAGAGCGTACCTGCAGGAACCCACCTCTGCGTTATGCGAACCAGTAGGGAAGGTAAGTAGAACCCACCCCTGATCCAAATGCAACTTGGATTTCTCACATTACCAAATAATTGGATCTCCTCATGCTGCATGTTAACTCTTGACCCAAGCTTGTCCCATTAAGCACTCTAGGTAGCTTTAAAATAATAGTATCAGTTACTTTAGAATGCTTTGCATTTTAGTTTCTATAAAGACACTTACCGTAATTTTTAAATATCTTTACATTTTTAAGCATTGATCCTTCTTCAGTTGAAATCAAAGGAGGGATCAGAATATTACCTCAGAGATCAAGGTTTATAGCCATGCTTTATAAAAGTTTTTTTAAAAACTGCTAAAAATTTGCTATTTTTCTGTTCTGGAAAGCCAGAAGAAATAGTTAATGAGTTGTGTATGCTGGTGAATACCGCTGAATTATCACTCTCACTTGGACTCTTGTTCCAATTAAGCTTCACAATAGCTTACAAGTTTGTTCCTAATAAAAGAATCAATGAAAGAACAACCTTGAATTGGAGATATTCTTGTTAAGGACAAATACTCAACATCCTTTACATCATATAATTATGCAACTTGTTTACACAAATGGTACTAACACTTGATAGTCCAGATAGTACCCTTAAAACCTAACCAAACATGAACATTTTTAACATGCAATGAAGCATGTGTTCAGTTTACACAGATCAGTGTAATGCCCTTCGCTTTTGATCTGATTTTTTGTATGGCTTAAATTTACTGGAAACTGAACTGAATCATGCCCATCTGAGACTTGGAAATTGCAAAATAAATATCTATATGTTTAAGGCTGCAATGGCTTGTGTTCTTAATACAGAACATGTCCTCATTCAACTCAATATGTACGACTTCTAAATAAATGTAACAGGTCAACAAAAAGATGAGCTGATCATTACAAGAAGATGCCTCAGTAATCATTTTTGGAGAACATACGCTCATCACTGTCTTTTGGCAGATTCCTAGCCCAAAGCAGAGACGGCTTATATTTATTTTAGCTTTTCCAGATTGCAGGTAATGTTTTCCCTCTACTTCCAGGCCAACTCTTGTATTATGATCAATCTACAATGCCTTCTCAAAGTTGAGGATGATGGTGCTGCTGCTCGTGGTATTGGTGTTAGGATGTGCCCAATTCCATTTGAACACTTTGGGCTGGTATGAGTGGACCCCCTGATCTCTGGTTCATGGGCACTGTATTCTAGGCCTTCTTTGGAGACATATAGGTAGTCCTCAATGTACGACCACAATGGAGACCAACATTTCTGTTGTTAGGTGAGACATTTGTTACGTGAGTGTTACCCCATTTACGACCTTTCTTGCCACAGTTCTTAAGTGAATCACTGCAGTTTATTTATTTATACTTCAATTTCTATGCCGCCCAACTCCCTAGGGACTCTGGGCAGCTCACAACAGAAAAACAAACATCAAAAATAGTACAAAATATCTAAAAACAGTTTAAAAACAATTTACAATTAAAAGCAGTTTCAGCCATCCATACCATTCATGGCCGGACCTCGCTGGTTACCACCACAAGATCAACGGCCCCAGGCCTGCCGGAAAAGCCAGGTCTTTACCACTTTCCGGAAGGCCAATAGGGTGGGGGCAGTCCAGATCTCAGGAGGTAACTGGTTCCAGAGAACCGGGGCAGCCACAGAGAAGGCCCTCCCCTGCAGGCCCGCCAGTTGTTAAGTGAATCTGGTTTCCCCATTGACTTTGCTTGTCAGAAGGTCACAAAAGGGGATCACTGAACCTTGGGACACAGCAACAGTCCTGAATATGAACCAGTTGATTCAGATGAACAAGCATCTGAATTTTGATCCCATGATTATGGGGGTGTTTGCAATGGTCGTAACTGTGAAAAATGGTCACAAGTCACTTTTTTCAGTGCCGTTGTAACTTTGAACAGTCACTAAATGAACTATCGAGGACTACCTGTATAGAGCTTGACTCTTTGAAAGTATGATCCCCTCCTGCAACTATGTGGTCCTTGATCGCACAGAGTTGATTTTTTTGACAGTTGATTAAAGTTAATAATCTTTAACTTTATGAACTACCTCTCCCAATTTCTCCAACTACTCTCCATAGACTGGGCAGGGGTCTGAGAGGGATAGAAGGAGAAGGTGGGGTAGAGGGTTTTTTTTTAGCAGCCAATTTTCTGAGATCACAGAGCTGAACTGTGAGGTTGGAAAGGTTTTACCTCATGTACTGTTGGTTCTCTTGCTATTCCTGAGTCCTGGAAGCCAGGGGATCTGCTACTAAGTCTGGGAGGGAGGGAGACTTCGAGAGAAGTGGGAGGAGGGAAGACTTTCCCAACCAAATCTTCAGTTTCCTTCAGCTCATCCCTACAGTCAGAGACTTGGAGTAGCTCCCTTTTGCCGAGATGGTGCAGTGGTTAAATGTAGCACTGTAGGCTACTGCTAGTTCAGCAGTTCAGCTGTTCAAATCTCACCGGCTCAAGGTTGACTCAGCCTTCCATCCTTCTGAGGTGGGTAAAATGAGAACCCAGATTGTTGGGGGCAATATGCTGAACTCTGTAAACCGCTTAGAGAGGGCTGTAAAGCACTATGAAGCGGTATATAAGTCTAAGTGCTAT
Source organism: Diadophis punctatus similis (assembly GCA_023053685.1). NCBI lineage: Eukaryota > Metazoa > Chordata > Lepidosauria > Squamata > Dipsadidae > Diadophis > Diadophis punctatus. The sequence goes on along the minus strand of JALIGW010000034.1, from coordinate 4,755,589 downwards.
TGCTATTGCTATTGCCAGTGCCTATCAGCCCATCTAAAACAGAAGTGACAGGAATGCAGCCAAGACCCATAAAATGCCTGTCAAGCCCCTTGGGGAGGTGGTTTTAAAAACAGGTTAGGCCTCTTGTGGAAGAATGCAAGACCCATTTTTAAGAATGGTCCTCTCCAGTTTCCTTGTCAGTCCAGAAAACAGGTGATAGTTAGGCAGATACAGCGGTGGGTTGTTCCCGGTTCGGCCCAGTTCTAAGAACTCGTAGTGCCAGTGGCGGGAGGCTCCGCCCACCTGCCTGGGATGCTTCTGGGCATGCGCAGAAGTGCGCGCACACACCTGTACTAAAGGGTTTTAGAACCCACTACTGGGCAGGTATAGCCTAAAAGAGAAGAGCCTGATTCATCATCACACAGACATCATTTGTCACATGTTTGTGGGTAGGCATGGCTTGCTGGAGAAGTTGGCAGGAGGGAGCTACTTATCAATATGGATTTTGCACCTATGCATGGATCCTACTTGTCTATGGAGATTTTCAGTCATCCAGGTCATGGTTGTCCCAAAGGTGCTTTTTCAAGAGGCAACTGGACTTTCTGGTGTTTCTTTGAAGATGTTTCACTTCTCACTCAAGAAGGTTCTTCAGCTCTGACCGGATGGTCCTTCCTTCCATTCCCTACCATCCAGTCAGAGCTGAAGAAGCTTCTTGGATGAGAAGCGAAATGTCTTCAAAGAAAAACCAGAAAGTCCAGTTGCCTCTTGAAAAAGTACCTTTTGGACATGGATCCTACTTCTTCAGGATCATTTGGGGGAGTGGGGGGAGGGGAATCTTGCCTCCTTCCTTGGGGGAGAGCAATTGATGGCTGTTTTTCCTGCCAGCAGGTAGAGTACAAGGAGTGCACCAATCACTTTCTTCAGGTAGTTCAGAGTCAGACCCACATTAAATCTGTGGGGACAACACCAGTCACTGGCCTCCTTGCTGAGGCAGAATGAGAACAGGGCAAATAACAAGCTTGAGGGGGGGGGGGAAGCAGATTAATATCCCTTTGAGGAAAATCTTAAGACTGCCATGTTGCCATAGAACTGGAGGGGAGAGCAGGTGCTTCAGATTAATCTAGACTTCTGTGACTGTGCATTTCACAATGCTGTTTTGCTTTTTAAAACAGGATACTGTTGGGGCAGATATGACCAAAAACAATTATCAAGTACTGAATGATCTGCTGAAGGGAAGGCATATTTCCCCCACCCCCAACCCCGGTAATGGGTATGCAGCCTATTGAAAATCAAACGCATTCAGTACAATGTTGTGTAATTTACTTCCTTCTGTAAAGAAAAGGGGGCACCCTTCCTCGCTGAGCAGCTGGTTTCGAGTCTGTTTGTAAACAATATTCCTGGAACTGTCAAGATAAATGCAGCTGCAACATCAAGTCCTCGTGACCTGATTATAGCTTCATTAGAGCGATATTTCTTCTCAATGCACAGTTCTTGTGGAGGGGTCACCTTCATGCATAGAAAACATCCCATCTCCCGGATGGTTTACAAATATCCTGCTTCGGTTTGTGGCAGGGCTCTAAAGAAATCTGCCAAGGCAGCCCGATGCCTTCTCTCCCCTTTCAAAATCTGGAGAAGATTGTTTCAGAAACAACGGCCCCGCCCCCCACTTTAAACCTAAATTATTGACGTGAAGAATCGTTTTGCCAGAGGGACTCAGTATCACAGCATTTCATACTGCTCAGCACTGGAGAAGTGTCTTGAAGAAAGGCCACGGTTGTGACTGTCAGTTTTTTTTTTTGTAAGAGAAAATAGGCTGGTGGCTGAGGCCTTCCTTACCTCAGTTTTCTAAAGAGACACAGATACACTCAGAATGACTCTAGAGGAAAGCTTATAGCCTTACAGTAGTTAATTATCTATGATCTGTTTAAGACCCTTGCCACTGACATACTTTGCTCCCATTAGTGACCTTTCAATAACCTGGTCTTTTGTTTAATTCATGTATGTTGAGAAGCATTTCTCGCAGCTTGTTAGAGTCAGGAAGGGGAGAGAAAAAGGAGGAATAGAGGGAGCTTGACAAGCCAACCGCAAAGCTCACTCTAGAAAGGCTGGAATATGGAAAGAAAGAAAAAAAAAAAGGATTTCATAGGCTGATGTGAGATCAGATTCTATCTTGAGTGTTTGCTTTGCACTGGTTCTTGACGCCCTGAAAGGGGCTCCTTCTAACCCTCCAATGATAACTTATTGGCATCCCTACTAGAACTCAGAAGGTTGCCTTTTATTTCTAACTAACCTCTCTTGCTTTTCTGTGTTTTAAATGCATTTAGCAACCTGCTCAACTGAATGGGTACTTTTCAAATGCATGAACTTTAACTTTTTGCATTCACAGCAATAGCACCACAATGGAAGGAAATTTTGCAAGGGGGGAGTTCTCAGAACTGGAAGTTAACATGGCTGAGGAAGGATTGTATACAGGGATGAAATGCTCCTGGTTCGGTTGTGCCTGTCGGTCGTCGGAGAGCCGGTTGTGAAGGCAGCACAAGGATCCGCCCACCTACCTGGACGCCGTCATTTGGGTTCTTTTACCCTCTGCGCCTGCACAAAATGCTTTGCGCATGTGCAGAGGGTAAAAGAACCCAAGTGGCAGTGTCCGGGCGGGTGGGTGGAGCCTCGTGCTGCCTTCGCGACCGGCTCTCCGACGACTGATAGGCACGACCGAACCGGGAGCATTTCACCCCTGATTGTATACATTGTACTTGTTAATCTTTGTCTTGTATCTTTTAATCTTATTTTATTTATTTGTACCTGGGTCCTTTGGAACCCGGTGGAAAAATGAGGTCACAATATAAATAATGATAAATGAATAAATCCCAAGGCCTGGTTTGCCTCTCTTTAGTGGAGGCTGAGTTCCATAAATATTACATGGTTTGCAGAGGTCAAATGCTTACATGCAAGATTAAGTGAGGCTATTTTAATGCAGGCTAGCAATAGTTGAGAAACTAGGGAGATTCAGGGGCACACAAATGTGACAAACATTTCCATATGCAATTTTTCTCTGTGTGTATTATTGCAGTAGTAAAAAAGTAATACAAACTAAATTTAAAGAAAGAAAAGAGAACAGAAAGAATAAAAAGTTAAAAAAGAGAGAAAAGAAAGAATATAATAACAAAAAAGAAAATAAATATATAAAGAATTGACTTCTAGCATTTAAGTGTAGACTAGTAATTCTTTAACCATTATAACATTACTAACAAATATCCCTTCATCACTTATCTCATTCTTTATCTATAAGAAAATCCATAAAATATTAACTTTTCACTCCTGGTGTCAACAAAAAGTCCATAAAGGTTGCCAGAACTTTGCAAAAGAAATATCTTACCTTAACATTGATCAAATACACCAAGTTTATATTCCTTCCTTTTACTTCTAACAATTTTTAATCGATTCAAACATTGTAGTAGGGTTTGGTTTCAATTCTTCTTTATCCTATCACAAAGACTTCTTCAAAGGTTTAACAAGCCTCTTTTGTAAATTCAATAATACATTTTCCAGTTCATTCTCTTAGTTTGTAAATGTATTTCCTCTTTAATTTTTACTGACACTGTTGATATTGTAACTTCTAATTTCTGGCTCCATTTTTCAGAGATCTTTAATATTTCCAAATTTACAACCAAGACCAAGAAACAAATGACATTCAGTCACTCGAGAAACATTGTGGGGTCCTTGGTGCTCTCTGAGCTTGGTTGTTTTCTTGCATATATTTCATTACCAAACTAAGTAACATTATCAGTGCTAGAAGGGAGTAGGGTTTGATCTCATTTTATACACTAGTGGTTTGCTCTGTCAATGTTGGTAGAAATGGTCTTGGTGGTTCCTGGATTAGGCTGTTGTTTACAATTTGATTGTTTCTCTGAGTTAGCCATTCCTTCATTAGGATATTGTTTATTTCTTGACTGTTGGTCTAGTGTTAAGTTTCATTTCATCATTAGCTGTACTGGCTGGGCTAATGGGGATTGTAGTTTCAATTGTTTGCTGAAATTGGTGGCAATAGAAAACAAAAACAAATATTATCCTTCTCATCTTTCCTATTACTTTCTCCTATTGGTATCTTATGATTACATCACTGAGAACTTATGCACCAGAGACAAATTCCTTGTGTTTCTAAGGTCAAGGTCAAGGTTTTCCTCGCACATATGTGCTAGTCATTCCTAGCTCTAGGGGGTTGTGCTCATCTCCATTTCAAAGCCAAAGAGCCAGCGCTGTCCGAAGATGTCTCCGTGGTCATGTGGCTGGCATGACTAAACGCCAAAGGGCACGGAATGCTGTTACCTTCCCACCAAAGTGGTGCCTATTTTTCTACTTGCATTTTTTATGTGCTTTCGAACTGCTAGGTTGGCAGAAGCTGGGACAAGTAACGGGAGCTCACCCCGTTATGCGGCACTTGGGATTCGAACCACTGAACTGCCGACCTTTCGAGCGACAAGCTCAGCGTCTTAGCCACTGAGCCACTGCGTCCCTATATAGACACTGTGTGTCTACCCTTGGCCAATAAAGAATTCTATTCTATTCTATTCTATTCTATTCTATTCTATTCTATTCTATTCTATTCTATTCTATTCTATTCTATTCTATTCTATTCTATTCACAAGCAAACAGACAACATCAGGAAGACACAGTAGAATTACCTTTGACTTGGTACTGGATTTTCCTCCTGTGCTTCAAGGCCATTCCCTATCCCTTCTACAGATTCATCCTCAGTAGCAGCAAGGTAGGCCAGAGTACTGGAAGTGGCAAATCAAGCACCAGAAGTGTAATCTGTCTAGTTTTGCATAGAACACAGGAAAATGTCAGAAATTGTTAGCGGAGAAATAAATCCTCCTGAGGTCGATGGATCGGGCTTCCCTTTTGAAGACATTGTTACTTAGAAAATAAAACGCGAGATTCAAATACTAATAAACAAAATATTTATTTCAATAGAAAAATAATAAAGAATTCTTATTAGGACTACATTGTATCGGCTAAGAAAATAAATCAGTTCTACCTTTGGTAGAGATGGCGATGAGAAAAGGAAAGGAGGAAACCTTTGGAATGTAGACATGCGTAGTAGAATATATCATACGTCTGTTTGACCATAGATACAAGAACACAGTAGAAAACACAGAGATGCACAAACTCACAATAATTCATATCGTGACAGAAATGATGCAAGAGGATTTCCATAGGCCTAGTTGCTCCTTGCGCGTAAAGAGAAAGAATGGTCTCACCCAATGATCTGCTTGAACTAGTGTTTTATGTTTTAAAGTTCAGTAATAAATTTAAAGTGATCTCTTTGGTTTCTGATTTTAGTTTCATAATCATTTTGTTGTACAAACCACTATTATATTTCATTGCTTCATTTTAAAATAGTAAGACAGTAAATGTATTGTGAGACGCTTTGGAGCATACCAACACTTTGAATTTAGATGTTACCTAGTCTTTTTCAAAGATGTCATCCAGGGAGCATAGAGAGTGGTTGCTTTCCCAATCAACAGAATTTTCCCTGCTTTTAAGAAAAGTAAATTATCAAATAAATGCATTTTCATATCATTTCCCCCCCTCCCAAACCCCCCCCCATCATAACATGGCATACAAAATATGATGTATAACTTAAAAGCTGAATGTGTAATTACCAGGAAAAACTGCCCATTGTCCCAGGGAATGTAAATCAACAAATTCAAGTCAGCCACAGTCAGGCTATTTCTAGGATTTACTGTATTGCTTTGACAAGGCTTTCCTTCAAGTTGAGAGCTACAACTTCTGTTTGGTTTCAGGGCAGAACACACTCTGCATGAACTGGCCTCTGGGGTGACTTCTGTCCTATATACTATTTCTGAATCTGATCCAGAGTTTCATGTGTCTGCATTTCCAAGAACACCACTTAGTAGTTCAGGGGAAGGAGGGAGGGAGAGGGAGAGAGAGAGAGAGAGATTTAAATTAATACATTGTGAAAGGCAAATGCCAAAACAGTCTCTCTCTTGCTCCCAAATCAACAGAGAACTCTCTGAATATGGGAATAATCTATAATAGCTTAATAGGTTTTTCCCCCCACTGGGGTTGGTTTCATTTGTAATACACAGCATGGCAAGTTGTATATTAACGGGAATGAATGGATTTTTCCTCCCTTATAATTTCAGTGATTATAGGATTCTGAATCAAGCTCATTAATTGTCCAGTAGAAATAGTTACATCACTAATCAATTTTATTCTAGTGAGATAAGAATTTTATTTTTAATGTAAGCAAGGACAGATTCTGGGCTTTGTCTTCAGATTCACTTAGCATTTTACTGGGCAGACAGACACTTTTATTCTTCTAGAGATAGGATTGGTTGAGCACCATGTGGCTTTGAGTTCCAGAGGTAGTGATTTGCAGTAGATAAATGGTAGAAAAAAATGTGTCTTTCAGATGTTGTTGAACTACAATCTCCACTGACCCATGCCAATGATGAAAGTAACAGGAATTATAGTTCAACCATACATCACAAAAATGAACATTTAGATTTAGATTTAGATTTATTATTAGAGTTGGAAGGGACCTTGTAGGTCATCTAGTCCAACCCCCTGCTCAAGCAGGAGTTCCTACACCATTTGAGACAGATGGCAGTCCAGTCTGCCCTTGAAGGTCGCAAGTGTTGAGCTCTCACAACCTCCGCTGGAAAGCTGTTAATTAATTAATTAATATTAATTGATTGCCTTGTTGATTTGTGCAGATCTGCATGTTTTTGAAATTTGCTTTGGAATTTCTGATTTCTAATAATTGAGACATCGATTACTATGTATGCAGGTTTGTAACCATCCTGGGAATATAAATGGAAAACTGGAATAAACAAACAGTAAGTCTTCCCAGTGTATTCCTCACAGCACACAGTAATGTCTACCATTTGGAATAAATATTTTGCATCTGGTCATTAATGTGACATTCATTAACTTTATCTGGGACAGGAATAGTGATAAATGAGCTGGATTTCATTTACCTTTATTGTAGTCAATCCCTTTCTTAATGGATTTTAGCATACTGCAGATAACAAGTCACATCCAAAAAGACATTAAGAATATTAGATAGTATGAATATAAGAACTGCATGTTTTAAATTTTTTTTTGGTCTGGTTTCTCCATATAAGGTCTCCTGCTTGAATTGAGCAAGGGATTGAATTAGAAGACCTCCAAGGTCCCTTCCAACTCTGTTATTTTGCTATTCATATTTTTTCTGCGTTCTACCTTCTCCTGAATTTGCTATGGGAAAGATTTGCAGTTCGATTTCCAGAGAAATAATGCAGGGGAGCCTCACTTATTTCTCAAAGAAGACACCTATAATTTTTAATTAGCATGTCGCTCTCTCATTACAACATGGTAATCCTATATATGGGGATGAGAGTAAAGGGATAAAGCAAACAAATTAGATTTACGCTTTAGATCTCAGCACCTTTGTTACATTTGGATCCAACCATTCATAAATGCCAGATCTGAGGGAACTTCTATTTTATTACAAAGTGAATCATCAGCTGGCTTTTATTTCATTTTGTGAACAAAATGAGCAGACAGTGTGTGGCAGCAGCCAAAAAAAGTCAATGCAATTCTAGGCTGCATTAATAGAGGGATAGAATCAAGTTCACATGAAGTATTGACACCACTTTATGAAGCCTTAGTACAGCCACACTTGGAATACTACATCCAGTTTTGGTCACCACAATATAAAAAAGATGTAGATACTTTGGAAAGACTGCAGAAAAGAGCAATTAAGATGATTAGGGTGCTGGAGACTAAGACATATGAAGAACTCTTTCAGGAATTGGGTATTGTCTAATCTAATGAAAGGAAGGACTGGGAGTGACATGATAGCAGTGTTCCAGTATTTGAGGGGCTGTCACAAAGATGAAGGGGGCAAACTATTTACCAAAGCACCAGAAGACAAGACAAGAACCAATGGATGGAAACTAATCAAGGAGAGAAGCAACAGTGAGAACAATCAACCAGTGGAATGTCCTGCCTTCAGAAGTTGTAGGTGCCACATCACTGGAAGTTTTCAAAAAGAGACCGGACAGTCTGAAATGGTATAGAGCAGGGGTAGGCAAAGTTGGCTCTTCTATGACTTGTGGACTTCAATTCCCAGAATTCCTAAGCTAGCATGATTGGCTCAGAAATTCTGGGAGTCGAAGTCCACGAGTCATAGAAGAGCCAACTTTGCCTACCCCTGGTATAGAGTATAGACTCTCCTTGTGCAGGGAGTTAGATTAGACTACCTCCAAGGTCCCTTCCAACTCTGTTATTCTATGTTCTATGTTTTACAACCAAAGTAGAGAGATGGCAAAAATTAGAAAGCAATGGCTGATTTTCTCCATAATTTCTGGCTATTTCTTCCCTTGAAAGATAATACATATAGTGCAGGGTTGAACCCGGGATCCTTGGTACTCTCTGAGCTTGGTTGTTTTGTTTTGTTTTTGTAGACATTTCATTATCAAACTAGGTAACATCATCAGATGTACCTAGTCAGGTAATGAAACGTCTGCAAGCACACAACCAAGCTCAGAGAGCATCAAGGACTATCAGTGGCTCTTGCAAGAATAGAACACATTTAGCTCCATCAGAGTTGGAAACTCCATGAAATATTTTAAGCTCAGTCAAGAAAAAAAAAAGTGGAGGTTAACGTGACAGACAGATTTTCATGTAAATAGTGAATATGGCTGACATCATCATCTTGGCATAGGATAGATCTGGCTCTGAATTGTTATATAATTCTAGTTATGCGGTATGGTACAAAGCCACATTTCCCAGATTCATACTTTTGTTAGGGAATTCTAGGAAGGAAGGAAGGAAGGAAGGAAGGAAGGAAGGAAGGAAGGAAGGAAGGAAGGAAGGAAGGAAGGAACTGTGAGAGTAGGCAAAGATTTGTGCATGTCCTAGCTGAAATACGATCCACTGAAAACCAGGCCATTGTTTCTTGCTTATAAGTGTTGGGCTTTTCTGTTTATTTACTCCTACTTCTTGATGTAAATACTTATGTGAGTATCTTATCCTTGGGTGGATATTTAAATTCCCTTTTGGCACAAATCCAAGGCAGCCTGGATGAAATAATAATAATAATAATAATAACAACGCAAAATCTCAGAAAGCCTTTTTGTGGATGACAGAGAGATCATTTTAATTGGCAATTGGAATTTTCCTGTCATTATTAGCTTTGTTTTGTGTCGTAAACAGAGATTTTTATGGCAGCTACTAAAAAAAAACAAAAACAAAAAAACAATTCAGACCCCTTCTATATCATCACTCTGTTTCATGGACGAGTCTGCCTGAATGGTGCTGAGCTCTGCAGTTTTGGAATTTGCAAGCTGTGGTTTATGTGAATTTACTGCAATTATGTCTTACAAATTATCAAATGCAAATGTCATCAATTTGACAGCTTTACCAGAGATTCCTACGAGGACACAAGGGTGGGAATCACTCCAAAAACAAAGCAAATTAAATAATATCCTATAATTATATATTTGAATAACATAAACCATTTAATTAGCATCTTCCATGCAGTAGGCAATGGATAAATTGAATTTATATCACAGAATCAAGAAGATAAACATAGAGAGCAATCTCCAAGTTTTTGTTATAATATAACCTCCAATCTGCCCTCCCCCCGCCATCAACTCCATTGAAATAAACAGCAATTGAAGAGATCTTAATAGCACTGTGGACCAGCCAACCAAAGCTAAGAACGGAATGATTGTGAGAATGCTAATGACAATAGTCCCAGACTCATAGCTTATTTTTTCTATGAATTCAGGAGATAATTTTCAGTCAAGTTCCTAATTTTCAAGTTTCAACTGCAAAATGGGTATAACAATACTTGATTGGCAACAAAGGTATTTTGAAGAAAACAATGAGAATAAATATACTTTTTATTCTCCTGTCTGCTGGCTGAGAAGGCTGGGATAGTAAAGAGATTTTATTCTTCCTTGGGAAAGAGGAACTCTACCAACATTCACTCTAAATATCAAAGCACTCTAAATTTTACTATTTATATTAACATCAATTTGAATAGACACTCAAATCCATCGAAAGGGAAATTTGAGAAAAAAATGGCTTTAACATTTTTTACTCTGAATACTTGTGTTTCAACAGATGTCCAGATGCAATAGTGGTTCTACAATAGATCTTATATATTAGCTTAGGATAACTCCATCGCAGGGGTGAAATCCAGCAGGTTCTGACAGGTTCTGGAGAACCGGTAGCGGAAATTATGAGTAGTTTGAAGTAGTTCGGTAGCGGAAATTTTTGAGTAGTTTGGAGAACAGGCAAATACCACCTTTGGCTGGCCCCAGAGTGGGGTGGGAAAAGCAGAGATGGCACAATGGTAAAAGTACAGCACTGTAGGCTACTTCAGCTGACTGCTAGTTCAGCAGTTCAGCTGTTCAAATCTCACCGGCTCAAGGATGACTCAGCCTTCCATACTTCTGAGGTCGGTAAAATGAGAACCCAGATTGTTGGGGGCAATATGCTGAACTCTGCAAACCGCTTAGAGAGGGCTGTAAAGCACTATGAAGCGGTATATAAGTCTAAGTGCTATTGCTATTGCTATTGGGATTTTGCAGTATCCTTCCTGTGGAGTGGGGTGGGAATGGAGAGTATCCTTCCCCGGCCACACCCACCAAGCAACACCACGCTCACCAAGCCACGCCCACAGAACCAGTAGTAAAAATATTTGAATTTCATCACTGATTCCATATCTAGTCATATCTGTGACTACAATTATAATAGAATAGTGCTCAATTGGACCGGATTATGATCAGTACAACATCTTCATTTTGATGTTTGATTACAATAGTATTAAGTGAAAGCTTTATCTAGATGGAAACTTTATGTCCATTGTTCCTATGCCATTTAAAGTCTTCTTGTTCTGTGAATTATTGCAGCTATCTAAATCAGAAGTATGTAAATTGTTAAGACTGATCATTACACTTAGCTTTCAATTGGCCCTATGGAAAGTTTCATTGCAAAAAGGAGACAGAGAAGAGGATGGTTGTAGTTGAGATATTTGTATAATTTTCTCATGATTAAAAAAGTTGCCAGTTCACTTTTGGAATGGCTTAGGTCCTATAGCCCTTGTTGCTCTAAAGACTCCAGATGTGTGCCATACCTAAAGACTCCAGATGTGTGCCATACCTGAAGAGGCATAACTTAAAATAAATAAATTAATAATAACAGTAAGAAAGACAAAGAAAAAGTCTGGATAACGGATATGGCAGTAGTGGAAGACAGCAGAATAGAACAGAAAGAATTGGAGGCAATCACAAAATACAAAGACCCACAATTTGAAGTAAAACAACTGTGGAAAAGGAAGCAAAGATAGTAGCAATAGTGATAGGTTTTTCATTGTAATTCCAAAACATCTGGAGTACCACTTGCACACCCTTGGCATTGACAAAATCTCATTGAAACAAAGTTCCTGTTACATGTGTGATCCCGCCCGTTATAGATTACCTGTTCTAACCATCAATGAACACCTTGCAGCTTCTGCTATTAGCTGCTATTATCTTATGAGGAATAAACATTTTCATACTGATAATGGAGGAAGAGAACTGACTCAGCCATTGAACAGGGCAGAACAGCTGCAAATGCTACAAAATAGGGATCGGCACCATGGTTTGGAAGAGCAGATGAGTATGTATGAAATGCAACCCGCCCTGCATCTTCTGATTAATGTTCTCTTTTTAAAAAATAAATTTTTATTTATAATACAATTAAAATCATGGACATGGCGTAACATTCCAGTTTAAACATTTCCATCGAGTTGTTTCTCCTCCTATATACAGTTCTATATAAAAATATCTCAACTTTATATACAATACTAAATCCATTTTTTCCTATTCGCTAACATAAGAGTATATACATTTCTAACTTATCGCTAATTCATAATCCCAACAGTCCTCCTCGATTCCCACCAGTAGTACAATTTATTCCAGATTTCAAAGTATTCTGATTCATTCTTATCTTTCAATTCCATTGTAAGTCTGTCCATTTCAGCACAAGACAGTATTTTATGCAATATCTCTTCCTCTGAGGGGGTTTCTTTGTTCTTCCATTTTTGTGCAAAGGCCAATCTAGCAGCAGTCAGAATATGTAACATTAAGTATAATGTTTATACTGATTAATGTTGTCTTGATGTTTGGCCAAGGATGCCAGCCGAATATATCCACAGGTAGAGTGTTCAACTTTCATGCTGGTCAGTTTTCCTGTATGGAATAGGAAAGGGTTCATTTTAATCCTTCATCTCAAGCAGCAAAAACCATTGGGCTAGGCATAATAAGGCATCATTTACAACATTATTAAAATATTTGCAATCTTTAAATTTCAAGAGATTGGGACAGACGAGTCATAAATTATTTTTGGTACCATTCATTCAAATCTGGTGAAGTTTTATTTCCTTTTTAAAAAGCCATTGAATTTTCCCAATTTCTTCTTTTATCAACTACTATAACCTCAGGGGTGTATGGGGTACTCAGGGAGGGGTAGCACCTCTTGTGTAGGGGCATGGCATGTCCTTTTATGGCAGCTCATTCTAGGGCAGCTTTTAGGGCAGCTCGTTCACCTTTGGTTCCCACCTGTCACTCAGCTCTCACCTGTGGCTCCTATCAGCTGTAGCATGCGCAGCGGCCACAGCCCAGGCAACAGCTTCGACAGGCTGGCCAAACCAGGTTGAGAGTAGCCGTTGGGTCATTGACCTTCGGTGAGATAGGCACTTGTCTATCCCGAGCATGTGAAGTCAGATTCCGGCGGACTGAGCGGATGAAATCTACTAGAATAGGACAACGGTCATGAAGGCGGCCTTTGCAAGCGATGTGGTACACTAAGAGCACGGCAAGACACGAAAGACGCCCTGGTCAACCACTGCGCCCAGCCCATCTCCAACTGTCTCGACTCTTGTCCTGCTATTGGAGCAAGATGGAATCTGGGAAGAGAGAGTGAGGCTGACTATGTGCACCTCTCCCTCACTTTAATCCAATTCATACGCAAATCTTGACATCCCCACCAATTATAGATGTCAAGATCCTCTTCGAACACGATGGACGAACATCATACTATAACCTCAGTTATTATTTGATAGATTTTTTTTCAATTATTCGAATCCATCTCTCACTGTGAGATTTGGTTTATATCTTTGCACACTATTTTTAATAGTCACTGTACTTACCTACTGGCTCCAAAGTCATCTTGTGTGCCGATAACTGTCTTTCTATTGGGATTATAGTCATATGTAACTTGAGGCTAGGAAATGTAACTGAGGAGAGGGAACAATAAGAAGTGCTTTTGAAAGCAGCATATATTTCTGAGATTAAGCCATCATGAAATCCCCTAGAGGTGATAAAAAAAAGCTGTTTCTATCCTTAACCTTGTACTGAATAGCCTTCTCTGAGAGGTTGGAGATGTAAACAGAGGTAATGTTACCAGTTTTATCAATTCTAACTGAATCATTCCTAAAGCGATTCCTGAATGCAGAATCTTTATTTTCCTGTATTATGCATCCAAACTAGATTGGGACGATAACAGGGGTGAAATGCTTCCAGTTCGGACGGGCCGGTCGGTCGTCGTAGAGCCGATAGAGCCGATAGCAATCGCAGTGCGAGGCTTCCCCCACCCGCTTCCCCCACCCGCCTGAACTCTGCCATTTGGGTTCTTTTACCCTCTGTGCATGCGCAGAAAGCTTTGCGCATGCGCAGAATGTAAAAGAACCCAAATGACGGCATCCAGGCAGGTGGGGGAAGCGGGTAGGGGATGCCTTGCGCTGCGATTGCTATCGGCTCTATCGGCTCTATGACGACCGACCGGCCAGCCCGAACCGGGAGCATTTCACCCCTGAATGATAACAGTCCCAAAACTGGTGGCTCTGGGACGAGGCAGCTCTATTGGCGCCAAAGAATTCTGCCCAATTTGACACATTGAAGGCTTTTCTGCATCCCTTGGGGTGGACCCCACTTGGATCTGTTCTGGTTTCTCTTAGATTGTCTTCAATGTCCCAAGGTTAGATAGCACTCCTTGTAAACATCTTGTGCATTGTGGATTGATGAGATTTTAGCATATCCCAAGAAGGTCACTTCCGCACAGATCTTGAGTTGGCAAGCTATAGATAGCATGGACAATGTAGAGAAGGAATTAATCTGATTACGGCTGAAACATATGTTCTCCAGTCCCCAACTGGCATAAATTAGCGTAGTTCCATTGTCCTGATTTGCATAAGCTAAATGAACCTTGGTCACAAAATGAAAGGTGAAGACAGTGAGCCAGCAAGATGCCAGATTTTATACTTCATTGTGGAGCTGTACAAATCATCCTATGGGGATTGTCAAACAATACAATGCCATTTACATATAATTGAAACAATACAATAGGAATGGAGACGAATTAGTTGGAAATAAAGAGGAAAGCAAGCAAAATGGTACAACTAAAAGAAGAGAAAACTTTGATATATGGAAGACAAGCATTTAGGCCATATACAGTATATATATGGTGAGCAATATATAGAACAATTTAGTTTTGATTATTTTGATTCCAATAATCTGAATAGGATTTAGGCTGCGGTCCTTTAAACACTTATTTAGGATTTAGTCCTTGTGATATCCTTTTAGCCTAATAATGGTAAAGATCACTTAAAGAATCTGATAAGTGAACCAATTCTGGTAATCCAAACTTTATATTTTCTTCCTAATGTTCCCCATTAAACAATATATCAATATGGTTTATTCAATTTGAAATGCCTAGCTTTTTGTATTATCAAATAGTGATTAAGAAAGTAAATTCAATTACTAAGCAATTTCCTAATTTGTTGGCTAAACCTTGGCATCAGAAATAGTAGGTAACACGCTACTGGACAAAGGACTTGTCTTCATAAAGAGTCTAGAATTGACAGACTCAGGATTCCCTTGACCCATCCCTTGATCCATCTTGTCAAAGTGACTTCCTAACAGCTAACCACCATAGATCCAGGATGTTCTTTCTCTCATCTCTGGAATGAATTTTGCATATGCTCTGAAATCCAAAGTGCAAAATATGGAAAATTTATTTACCTTTGATTAATTGTGTTGATGTTAACTGCTTCCCTTGTTCTTTCTCTTTGCCATCCAAAATTTTCTTGTTATATAATTACATCTTACTTCTTATGTTCTTTGCAGGAGAGGAGAGGAGAGGAGAGGGAAGGGAAAGGAAAGGAAAGGAAAGGAAAGGAAAGGAAAGGAAAGGAAAGGAAAGGAAAGGAAAGGAAAGGAAAGGAAAGGAAAAATACTTGCTTCTTTCAATATCTCTGCCTGAGGGAAGGAATGAAGGAAGGAAGGAAGGAAGGAAGGAAGGAAGGAAGGAAGGAAGGAAGGAAGGAAGGCAGGAAGGCAGGAAGGCAGGCAGGCAGGCAGGCAGGAAGGAAGGAAGGAAGGAAGGAAGGATATTTAATAGCAAATAAAGTTTTAATAAAAATGTCTAATTCCATTCTTTGGAATGTTAGAGGCATTCTATGCAGATGGAAACTCTTGACTCAACCATTTCAAGGACATGGATGAAGTCAAACTCTTCTAAAACCTACCCTTATTGCCACACAGCCATTAAATGTTTACAACCTGCTATATGGCAAGATCTTCCACCTCCTCCACAGCAGGGCAGAGTTCTCGCGCAGAGGAGAAGTCTGTGGAAAACTGGAAAGAATTGTTCTGTGACTGGCAAAGTGTAGTTTCAAGGATGAAGAGCTCCCCTCCTTAGCTAGTTTCCCCACATGCTGGGATCTTTGGCGGCCAGGAGCTGGAGTTACACAAAGCTTCCTCTTCACAATAGGAACAGGAGTGTGCATTCTGCCAAGGAGTGTGACCACCTGGCTTGGAGCCATACTTCTCCAGGCCAGCAGAAAACTACTGCAAATGATCCACTTACGGTGATTCTATTATTCTTTGGTTGGAAAAGTGATGACTTGAGAGAGAAAATACTCCCTGGAACCTAATTTCCCTAATCTCAAACACTACGTTTCAGGGTAGATTATTGCAAAGCAGTTGAAAAAAATAATCATAGGAATCTATTACAAGCCACAGTTTGTATCATGAAAGTTGTAATCATGAAGTAAGTGGTAATCATGACGTAATTTGCATCCTGATGTCTGAGATATGTCATTTGTACAATGGCTTCATGATGCTTGAATTGTCATGTGTCCCCCTTGCCCCTTGTGCTTCTCTCCTTCTCCCTGACCATCAGATGACCCCATAGCAGAATCATGGGGCAATAAGTGGATGCAAAATAATCACATAACTGTTGCACCAAACAAGACAAAATTAAAGTACCTCTGTGTGTGTGTGTGTGTGTGTGTGTGTGTGTGTGTGTGTGTGTGTGTGAGAGAGAGAGAGAGAGAGAGAGAGAGAGAGAGAGAGAGAGAGAGAGAGAGAGAGAGAGAGAGAGAGAGAGAGAGAGAGAGGAGGAAAACTATTTGACTTAGTTTCAGGGAGTTACCACAAAAATGCACGAGGGACTGGTTCCCTTTCCCCACAACAAGGGGACAAAATGAAAGGACAGTTTTAGGCTTAATGAAGTGAATAGTCAGCCATTCTATCTACTCATATATATTCTAACTCAAAGTTTAGTAGGCCTGGCTTGGTACTACTTGCTGTCCCGCTCTAAATACGTTTCTGCTGACAGAGGAAGGAAGTTGCTTCTGCAAAATGCCCATCCTACGAGGCCACAGACAAAAAGAGGGGCTCTGCAAAGATATTGAAGATCTTAATAAAAGCTAGAAATACCATCTCCATTAATTCTTAGGACGCTAATCCTTTTTGTAATCGCTCAGTCAGCTCTCTTGGGCTCTGTTGAACATTAAATAGGCCAGTCCTTCCAAACCACAGACAAGTGTTGATAACAATAAATCAAATCTAAATCCTGAAAAAAAAATATGCAGAGCCTTTTGTAAAATGCTGGGCTATGAAACTGTCCACATGCAGTCCCTGGCTCCCTTCCAGTTATTTCTGTAACATTTATCTTCTCCAGATAATGATGTAAATGCTGGTTGTGTCAAGCTAAGCTTCCAAGCTGCCTTATATTTCTCTATTGTTAAAGTCACAAAAGAAGAAAGCAAATCATCTATTGCTGGTAACTTTAGAAGATTTAGACTTTACTACTACTTCTGGCATTGTGTTTGTGTGTGTAAGTGTGTGGCTGCGTGCATTTGTTGTGTAAGGGAGAAAGGTATGTATGTAGATTTGGCTTGCAAGGGCTCCTGGACATAACCCAGACAGTGGCGCTCACTACTTTTTCATTCTGTATGGAGGTCTTTGACAAAGGAGTTGTGCAAATGAGCCTTTAAATCCTTAAATAGTCAGCACACAATGCAAGAAAGAATGCAGCTTGGGACAAGGGACAATATTCACAGTTTATCTCAGGGTGATGGATCTGAATTGACGCATGAACATGGGTTTGTTATGGGATGGAGGAGACTGCAAACCCCTACTGAGAACCCACTGGCCACAGTCTGTAATGCAAACAGTCAGGCTAAGTCCTTAACAATTAGAGTAAATTGAACTGGCCATTATCTGAACTTCAACTTGTTCTCATGATTGATATGGGAAATGAAAAGTTGTATATATCTCTAGCAAAGATGGCATGTTTTCCACCTCTTGATGAAAGTTGGGTCTTTTTCATTTGATTTCCAGTGCTGAATTGGGCCTGTGTTTTGTAAAATTGTTGCCACTTTCATTTACTGTGACCAACACTTCTTGTCTCCTAAATTACCTTGTGGTGATCAGAGACTTAAAAAAAAAAAGAAGGAAAAAGAAAGAAACAATTGATCAAAGGAAGACTAAAAGCCTTGCAACTCTGTGCGTGGCCTTAATGCTAACTGCTACAGCAAATAAATTACTTTAAAAGAGCGTTGGTGGCTCTGCTACAAAATGTAGAACCCTGCAAGTATCACAAGGACACAAACCAGCGGTGGGTTGCTCCCGGTTCGGCCCGGTTCTGCGAACTGGTAGCACCGGCGGTGGGAGGCTCCGCCCACCCACCTGGGATGCTTCTGCGCATGCGCAGAAGCGTTGCACATGCGCGCAAGCACGCACACGAACCAAAAGCAACGGGTTTTAGAACCCACTACTGACACAAACCATAAATCCTAGGCAAATTCTAGAATTAAGAGGCATTTGGAAAACTTTACCTGGGAGTAAAGGAGCAGGAATGAATATAGTCCTCTATTTGCCCTCACTCAAAGGGCAAGGAAGCCATT
Organism: Diadophis punctatus similis; assembly: GCA_023053685.1. Taxonomy (NCBI): domain Eukaryota; kingdom Metazoa; phylum Chordata; class Lepidosauria; order Squamata; family Dipsadidae; genus Diadophis; species Diadophis punctatus. The sequence goes on along the minus strand of JALIGW010000034.1, from coordinate 4,737,354 downwards.
TTGATTGCCCACATATATTTCCTGAGGGGAGACATTTAAATCACTTGATCTCTTCCATGGACAGAGATGGCTGTCCTTCACAAACAGACATGCTTATTGAAGGCCATACTTCCTTTAAGGTCCCTGCTTCTGTTTTTGTGGAAAGAACTGACACACATTCAAAAACTACTAAAGGAAGCTATATTGGCATTTGTATTTAGCATCTGTGTATTGTATTTATTTAGTATTTCCCCAATATAGCTGATTTCTATATAGAGCATGGGTGTCAAAGTCGCCACATCAAATTGCCGTCATGTGACATTTTGCAACGTTTTCTCCATTTGTGGAGCTGGAGTGGGTGTGGCCTGCGCATGATGCATCCAGCCCGCGGGCCGCCAGTTTGACACCCCTGATATAGAGTATCCTCATGTTTGCAAATGGCAGGGCCTTATAAAGGCAATTTGATCAGTCATATTGTGGAATTGTATTTAATTTATACTGTACTTAATTGTTTTATTTATGTATTTATGTATTTATTTATTTATTTATTTATTTATTTATTTTGTCAACAAGTACAAGGAAACAAGTATCAGTATAGACATAGACATGGACACATGAAAAAATGGCACAAATAAATGGATATAAATAAGCAAAACATAGCCACAAACACATAAAATGATTACATATAAATGGGGACAGTAGGACAGGGATGGTAGGCATGCTGGTGTGCTTATGCACACACCCTTGCCTATCTTTCTCCTCCTGAAAGTTATGTGGCAGCTTTACAGCTCTCCAGACTACTAAGGTTGTATCATGGGTAGGGCATAGCAATTGCTCAGAGGAAATTGGCTCAGAATCAAAGGTCTAACTAGGAAAGGCGCGGGAGGAAGTGAACCGGCAGCAAGGTAAGTTAGAACCCACCCCTGAATCCAGTGGAGGTCCAATCTATACCCTTGGTTCTCAGAAGCGTGCTATCACATCAAGCACATGTAGAAGCGTGCTATGCGGATGGATGTTCTATGCTGGATTAATGCAAATAAATAGAATAATTTGTTTACATGAACTTTTTATAATTAAAATCCACTTTGCCTTTGCAATATCACTATATAATAATGATAATACTAATATTAATATAAAAGCTTATTAGATTTTTATCCTGCCTTTATAAGGTGGTGAACATATTTGATACTCCTTCCTTTGCTAATTTCTGAATAATAACCCTATGAGGTGAGTTGGGCTGAGAGAGAGTGACTGGCCCAGAGTCACCCAGTCAGTTTCTAGGCTTAAAGTAGGACTAGAACAAACCATCTCCTGGTTTCTAAGCCAACTTTAATCACTAGACCAAACTGGTTCTCAACAAAGTACGGTAATAAAATAAAATAAAATAAAATAAAATAAAATAAAATAAAATAAAATAAAATAAAATAAAATAAAATAAAATAAAATAAAATAAAATAAAATAATAAAATAATAAAATAATAAAATAATAACATAATAACATAATAAAATAATAAAATTTATTTATTTATTTATTTATTTATTTATTTATTTATTTATTTATTTATTTATTTATTTATTTATTTATTTATTTATTTATTTGGTGTTTCTTATATGCCGCCCAACTCCCGGAGGACTCTGGGCGGCGTACAACAGAAAAAATACAAGAAACCAATATAAATAAGCATTAAAACAGATATAAAAATTAAAACCGCAATCTTAAAAGCATCTAATATCCATTCAACTTCATACATACTTGGGGGTGAGCTCAAATGGATTACGCTCTACCCCCTGCCTGCAGGAAAAGCCATGTCTTAACAGCTTTCCGGAAGGCCAGCAGGGTGGGGATAGTTCGGGTCTCTGGGGGAAGTTGGTTCCAGAGCACGGGGCCTGCCACAGAGAAGGCTCTCCCCCTAGGGCCCGCCAGGCGACATTGCTTAGCCGATGGGACCTGGAGGAGGCCAACTCTGTGGGCCCTAACCGGTCGAAGGGAAGTGTGAGGCAGAATGCGGTCCCGGAGATAACCTGGTCCTAAGCCATGAAGGGCTTTAAAGATGGTGATCAACACCTTGAATTGGACCCGGAGACCGATGGGCAACCAATGCAGCTGGCGGAGTACAGGTGTCACGTGGGTGTACCTTGGCACACCCACCACAGCACGCGCAGCCGCATTTTGCACCAGCTGAAGTCTCCGGATACTCTTCAAGGGTAGCCCCATGTAGAGCGCGTTGCAGTAGTCCAGGCGCGAGGTGACAAGGGCATGAGTGACCGTGAGTAGAGCCTCCTTCTCCAAGTATGGCCGCAACTGGTGCACCAGGCGAACCTGTGCAAAGGCCCCCCTAGCCACAGCGGAGAGATGGTGATCCAATTTTAGCTGTGGATCTAGGAGGACCCCCAAGTTGCGAGCCTGATCCGAGGGAGTCAGTTTCGCACCCTCGAACGTCAAGGAGGGACAATTGTCATGGTCCTTAGGAGGCAATATCCAAAGCCATTCAGTCTTGTCGGGATTAAGTCTGAGTCTGTTCCTCCCCATCCAGATCCTAACGTCGTCCAGGCACCGGCACATTACATCAACTGCCTCTCTGAAATCAGACGGGGTGGTGATGTACAGCTGGGTGTCGTCAGCGTACTGGTGGAAACGCACCCCATGTCTGCGGATGATCTCACCCAGCGGTTTCATGTAAATGTTAAACAGGATGGGCCTATCCTGTTTATAATAATAAAATAATAAAATAATAATGAAATGAAATGAAATAATGAAATAATGAAATAATGAAATAAATGAAATAAATGAAATAAATGAAATGAAATGAAATGAAATACAATACAATACAATACAATACAATACAATACAATACAATACAACCTATGAGAACATGACCATCCTCAAGGAATCACCTATCTCCCATAATATCTACCTGGCCGGTTCTATCTGGCAGGATTGGTGTGCTCTGGATTCCATTGATTAAACAATGCTACCTATTGGGCTCCTAGAAATGTAACTAACCTGTGGAATCATGATCCCCTCAAGATTTGAACAGCCTCCATGATACCAGAATTTTGAAGGACCTTGAAGATGGGGCTCTTTGCCCATGTCTTTGGCAAGGACAACTGATATCATTGTTTCCTCTTGGGATTATTTCTTTTGCCTTCTTTTTTCTTCTGTTTTGTGCTCTTTTTGTGTGTTTGTATCCTATTTTTAATATTTTAACAATTTCAAGCCACCCAGAATTGCTAGGAGTTGAGTGGCATATAAATTTAATATACCATATATCATCCATGTCACAGCAATAGCAATAGCACTTAGACTCATATACCACTTCACAGTGCTTTTTAGCCTTCTCTAAGCCATTTTACAGAGTCAGCCTGTTGCTCCCAACAATCTGGGTCCTCGGAAGGATGGAAGGCTGAGTCAACCTTGAGCTGGGGAGGATCAAACTGCCAAATTGCAGTCAGCCGGCAGTCAGCAGAAGTAGCCTGCGGTACTGCATTTTAACCACTGTACCACCACATCTCAGTATCATCATCATTGCGGCACAGTGGCTCAGTGGTCAAGAAGCCAGGCTTGTTGGCTGGAAAGCTGGCAGCCCAGGTTCGAGAACCGAGCGCCATGCGACAGGGTGAGCTCCCGTCCTCGCCCCAGCCTAGCAGCTTGAAAGCATAC